>CM053756.1:19833462-19853927 GCA_028658305.1 Pachyuromys duprasi | reverse complement strand
TGTCTGTGCTTCTTTTTTTCTAGGGCTTTCAGTTGGGCCATTAAGTTGCTTGTATGAGATGTTTCAAATTTCTTCTTGAAGGCACTTAGTGCTATGAGTTTTCCTCTTAACACTGCCTTCATTGTGTCCCATAAGTTTGGGTATGTTGTGCTTTCATTTTCATTGAATTCTAGGAAGTCTTTAATTTCCTTCTTAATTTCTTCCCTAATCAAGCTGTCATTGAGTAGCAAGTTTTTCAGTTTCCATGTATGTGCAGGCTTTTTACTGATTCCATTGCTGTTGAGGCCCATCTTTAGACCGTGATGATCAGATAGGATACAAGGGATTATTTCAATCTTCTTGTATCTGCTGAGGCTTGCTTTCTGACCAACTTTATGGTCTATTTTGGAGAAGGTTCCATGAGGTGCTGAAAAGAAGGTATACTCTTTTGATTTTGGGTGAAAAGTTCTGTAGACATCTATTAGGTCCATTTGATTTAGGGTCTCTGTGAGTGCCCTTCTTTCCCTGTTTTCCTTCTGACTGGATGATCTGTCCCTTGGTGAGAGTGGAGTGTTGAAGACTCCCACTATTAAGGTGTTGGGATCAATGTGAGATTCAAGCTTTAATAATGCTTCATTTACTAATGTGGGTGGTCTTGTATTAGGGGCATAGATGTTCAAAATTGTGATGTCCTCCTGTTGGAATTTTCCTTTGATGAGAAGGAAGTGCCCTTCCTCATTTTTTGGTTCGTTTTGGTCAAAAGTCTATTTTATTAGATACTAGGATCACTACCCCAGCTTGTTTTCTGAGTCCATTTGCTTTAAACACATTTTCCAGCCCTTTACTCTGAGGTAGTGTTTATCTTTGTTGCATAGGTGTGTTTCTTGAATGCAGCAGAATGTTGGATCCTGTTCCCGCAACCATTCTGTTAGTCTGTGCCTTTTTATTGGAGAATTGAGTCCATTGATGTTGATAGAGAATAGTGACCAATGACTGTCAGTTCCTTTTATTGTGGAGTTGGTAGTCTTACTATGATTCATTGCTCTTTTTTTTTCCTATTTTAATTTTTGCTGGGAGATTATCTGTATCCTATATTTTCTTTGGTGTAGTTGTTTTCTTTGGATTGGAATTTTCCTTCTAGTATCTTCTGTAGGGCTGGGTTGCTGTGTAGATATTGCTTAAATTTAGTTTTTTCATGGAATATTTTCTTTTCTCCATCCATGTTGATTGAAAGCTTTGCTGGGTATAGTAGTCTTGGTTGGCATCTGTGTTCCCTTAAAGACTGCATGACCTCTGCCCAGGACCTTCTGAATTTCATAGTTTCTGATGAGAAGTCTGGTGTGATTCTGATAGGTATCCCTTCATATGTTCCTTGACCTTTTTTCCTTGTTGCCTTTAATAATTTTTCTTTGTTTTGTAGGTTTAGTGTTTTGACTATGATGTGATGTGAGGTATTTCTTTTCTTGTCTAGTCTAATTGGTGTTCTGTAGGCTTCTTCTATGTTTATGAGCATTTCTTTCTTTAAGTTAGGGAAATTTTCTTCTAATATTTTCTGGTCCTTGGAGTCTGTAGTCTTCTTTTTCATCTGTTCCTATTATTCTTAGGTTTCATCTTTTCATGGCATCCTTGATTTCTTGAATGTTTTGTGTTTGGGACTTTTCTGATTTTACTTTTTCTTTGAGTGAGGAATCAATTTCAGCAAGTGTATCTTCAGCTCCTGAGATTCTCTCTTCCATCTCTTGTATTCTGTTGGTGATGCTTACCTTTGTGGTTCCTGATCTTTTCTCTAAGTTCTCCAGTTTCAGGTTTTTCTCTGTGTTTTCTTTATAGATTCTTATTCTGTTTTCATGCTTTACACCATTTCCTTCATCTGATTGAAGGTGGCTCCTATTTTTGTATATTTTTCCTCTCTATATGTTTCTAATTGTTCCTATATGTGGGCCATTATATTCTTTTGAATTTCTTTGAGAGCTCTGTTTATTTCCTCCTTTTGTTCCTATATTAACCGGATAATCATAGCTTTAAATTAATTTCCCTGTGTTTCTGCTGAATTAAAATATCCATTTGTTTTCGGTGTTGCTGGTTGGGCAATGGTGTCCTGATTATTGTTGGGTGAGTTCTTAAGTAGACCTTTGGCCATTGCTTATATATAATCTTTGCTGTTTTTTCCTTGAGTCTGAACTTCGGACTGGAACCGTCTTACTCTGGTGTCTGTAGAATTCTTCAGGAAGATCAGTGAGTTCCATCGGTTTGAGAGGGTTTGTTGTTGCTTCAATTGTTCCTAAGGGAGAAAAAGCTGATGGCGCAGAATCATAAGCATTTGTGTGTGTGTGTGTGTGTGTGTGTGTGTGTGTGTGTGTGTGTACGCGCACGCACATGTGCAGGGACAGGGATGTTTGTCTTGAAGGGGAGTGCTAGGGTGTGTAGCTACTCGGGATATATGGGTTGGGAGCAAGCACAGGAGGGGATGTGGATGCTAGTGCAGTTAGCAGGCGCAGATAGTGGGTGCAAAGTGCCTGTGCATGTTTCCTGAAAACCCAGTGGTCTATAGTCTGTGGAGGGGTCAGCAGGCTGGACTTTGAGTTCTGTGGCTGAGGCTGTGGTCAGGACAGGTACCTTGTTGTGGGCTCTGAGTCATGCCCTGAGTTCTGTACTGTAAGCTGTGAGCAGGCTGCACTCTGCTCCCTGAGTTGGGAAGCGCTATCTGCTTCCTCAGCCACTAGCCCCTCAGACTAGGCTGTAGGGAAATGCTGGAGATCTGTGCTTGGAGCCACTGGGCTCCTTGCAAGTTGCTGTGTGCACCGCGGGTTGCCTTCTCTGCTTCAATGCTGGTTGGGCTATTTCCACTGCTGCCTTCATGCTGGCTTTGGTATCCTCCTCCCCTACCCCCCCCCTGCTTCCTCTGCTGCAGGCTTGGCTACATCTGCTGCTGATTCTGCCCATTATGGGCACATGCTCGGGAATCAATTCCCCAGAAGTCCACGGAGTTGTCCCTGGTTGACCTGTGTCCTATTGGACTCAGATCAGGTTTTGTCTCCCTTTTCCCCTGGCTCCTCGTTTTGGGTTCCACAGCCCCTCGATACACCAATTCGAAGTCCTTCCCTGTGGGGTTTTCTCCCAACAGGGAAACCCAGGCTCTGGTGCTCTGGGTTGCACAGATCCGTCTGTGATGGGTAGTTGATGCACAGCAGGTCTCTGGGCCGGCAACGGGAACACCCGCCGACCTAGGGGACCTTTTCCAGGGAGATACTGGGTACCCTAACTCAGTCCCAGTTTGTTTCCTTCCCTGTGGGGTTTTCTCCTGACAGTGAAACTCAGGCTCTGATGCCCTGGGGTGCACAGTTCTTCTGTGGCAGAGAGTTGGACAAGCAGCAAGTCTCTGTGCTTGGGCGTAGAGCCTAGTTCAGAGATGGCATGCACGTGCCTGCCATTCTGCAGGACCTTTTCCTGGGGAAGGCTGGGTGACCTAGGTCAGTCCCGTTTCCTTCCTTCCCTGTGGGTTTTTCTCTGGACTGGGATTTCCAGTCTCTGGTGTTTTTGTGTCCACCGTTCAGCTTGGGAAGGTGATCAGGACACGCAGGCGTGTGGCTCTGGTCTGGCGACCCATGCCTGAGCAACCAGGTATCTCTTCCGGGTTCTGGCTGGGTGTCCTGGTAATGGACTGAGCCAGTTCCGCACCTTGGGGCTTCCTCTCACCTGGAAAACAGGATCGCTGTTGTTTTAGGGCCCAGAGTTCAGGCTCTTGGTCTCTGTACCGAAAATGTTGTTCTGCAGTTCAGAAGCAGTGTCTTCCTGGTGCCACCATCTTGTCCTGCCCCCTCAGAATGTTTGATTTTTTATATTGTTATCTGAAGAGCCAGGAATATCTATCAGCCAGTAAATTGCCTATCTTCTCAGTATCCATGTAAAAAGCCAGAGGTGATTTCTTGTACCTAGAATCCTAGCTCTGAAGATGTGGAGACAGCATAATTGCTGGGGTTTGCTGGCCAGCCAGTCTGGCTGAAATGGTGAGCTCCTATTTCAGGGAGCGACCTTGTTTCAAAAAACACTTAAGGAAGATACTCCAGTGTTTATTACATGAACGTGTAGATTCTGCACACGTGAGGACACACATGAACATACATGCATCAGACACACAAAATGTGGGGAACTTCATAAAAATTCAAATTCATTTTCTCTTGAGAATAGACTAGGGTTTTCAGTAATCTCCAAAATGTACTACTGTGAAGCAATGCTCTCAGCATTGACAGTTATAAAAATCAAAATATTGATCAACTCTGAAATATGCTGAAGATGCTCCACATTCCTTCAGTTTCAAATATTCATCCAATATTTAATTCTTTATACAAACACAAAAACATCTGTCTCACTGGTATGTGAATTTGTTTAATAAATGATAAGATGATATAGTATATATACACTAAATGATTGTTTTCAAAATAAATCACTTTGTGATTTGTTATCAGTGTGTAATTTATTTGTATGCCTACTTTACCTGTCTGATTACCTAAGGCCACATAAAAATGTCTTGTGCAAAAATGGGTTGTGACTAGAAAAGATTGAAGTGCTTTAGAAGAATCTGTAAATCTGATGCCTTCTATAGCCAGATACCCTTCCTCACAGGTACTTCAAACACAACACACATAGCTTAATACACAAAAGGCTCCTACTGAACTAAACATAATTATATCAAGATTAGAACAAGAGAGACCAAGTGGCCAATAACAATTGACAATTATTAAAATTTTTAAGATTCTCACCTTGAAAGACAGAAAAAAAAGGAAGCCAAGCACATCCTTACAATGCACCATGAGAGCAGTTCTCTTGGAGATGCTTATTCCTCATGACAACCCCTGAACGTGACTGTGTGGAGGAAGAGTGTTATGATCTTGGCTTTCATCACTCTCAACCTAGAGGAAGAAACAGATTTCACAGTTGGTACTGCAGCTTCAAGATAAATAGAATTCCCTGTACTTCAAACTTAGAGAAGGAAGATTATTAGATAAAAACTCCACATAACACACTAATTCCAACCTAGAATTTGAGCCAGGTCTTCTAGACTATCCATTATCATATGTGCTTTTACTAGAATGCTAATGGATGCTTGAGGAAACATCACTTCTATATTTGCACTCAAAATCTACACCCATAGCCACATATATAGCAGAAGCAATCCTTAACATGCAGTGGTGTTATATTATAATTATCATAGTTGGAATAAAATATCTTAAAGCAAAAATTCATTTAACATATCTAACCCAGACAGCACCATACAGCTTAACCTAACCAACTTAAATACTTGCTTGTAACATGTATCTTAGTAAAAAGTTAGGCAATCCTAGAAAACATAACACCATTTTATAACAAAGTTAACTACATAATGCAGTTTCTGGAATGGCATGTTTAACTTAAACACGATGGTCACATAGATACATGTTTATAACATCTAAGTATTGGTGGGAATTTTGTTGATATTTTTTTTTTAAGATGGGGCAGGGATGGATCGATTGCTCATTAGTAAGTCCACGTGCTCTTCTCTTAGAGGACCTGAGTTCACTTCCAGCACTCACACACACCACAGAGCATCTGTAATCCCATCCCAGGGGATGCAGTGCCCTCTTTTGTTCCCCTCTGACTTGTGCACATGTGATACACATAAGCAAATGTAAGCAAGCACTCATAAAATGAAACAAAATAAATAAATCTCTGAAATAGAATTAGGGTAAAGGTGTGTCACGTGCTGCTCAAATATGAGGGTGATATTATCAGGCTCTGTGGATAGTCAGGTCCAAGATTCTGATTATATCATTCACTGATGATGTAACATTTGGAATACTAGCAAAATGTCACCTGGATAGTACTTAATAATATAGGAAGCAAAAATAGAAAACAATGCAATATTGTATAATAATAACTCATATTTAATATAATCTCTTTTCCACAGTTACCAATGATGTCTTGCGTCTAGGACATTTACCAGAGATAGTAAAGGCTGTCCTACTTCCTTCTAGTTAGGTAAGTGTTAGTTTAACCAGATTCCATCATAAAGTTATTTTTCTTCTACACATATAGATTTTTCAAGAACTAAATCTTGACTCCTGGTATGGCATATGGGGAAATCCTTTTATCATGATTAACACACACACAAAACAAACTTTTGAATCATTTCTGTAACACTAACATAATACAGGTTACACTCATTACTTTTTCACATCACATTAACCATATTTAAAGAAACTTTCTAAATTTTGCACCAAGGTTCCGGGATCTTAAGGCCAGTCCCATTGTGTTTACCTCCAAAAACGTCCCATATTTCTCCAGGAATGTACCATGACATTTTAAGTTATCACCTTTAAGCTACATTTACAAGAAGAGGTCCTTTAGAAGGAGAGAATAAAGTAATGCCAGTTATCAGTGTGCTTTCAAATATCATAGAAGAATATCCACAATATAATAGAGCCTTTACTGTCTTTATAATAATTGTTCACTGAGAACCATTTAAAACTCTCTCTCTCTCTCTCTCTCTCTCTCTCTCTCTCTCTCTCTCTCTCTCTCTCACACACACACACACACACACACACACACACACACACCAATTATTTCTTTGCACCACTGGCTTTTGAGCTCATGAGTTTAGGGAAGCTTTTCTCTGTATCACTCACTTCTTAAGCAAGTCTGAGAAAGACAGGGATCCGAAGGAACTGTTGACACTGCTCAAACTCTCTGTTTAAAAACAATGCAACCCTTTCTAACTTCTAAAAGATGACTGCGGCCTCTGAGATACTTGTGATGTTTGCTTTTTAAGGCTTCTGACTTCTGTGGTGAATAGTAAGTTCAATAAAAGTTGAAAATACATATTCTGGTTCTTTATTTTTCTTTCTAGTGTGAAATAAGTCCACAAAATCTTACAAGGCTGGGGTGAGAGAGCTGGTACAGCTGTCAAGAGCCGTGGCTGGATAAGCAGCCCAGTCTCCCAATGAGGACCGAGTGAGGGGACCAGAGGCTGTCTCTGACACTGACTCTGGTGCATGCTACTTGATCACTTCCCGGGGAAGAAGGAGGAGGAGAGGGTTGGAGGGAAGGCTGGCCACAGAGGAAAAGGATGCAGACAGTAATGAAGAGACTTGATACTCTGTGGCCAGTTGGTAAGAGAGGAGAGCTCTCCATTTCTAAGGATTAGAGGAGGGAGACAGGAGGAAGAGGGAGGGAGAGGGAGACCTGGAGGAGACTAGGAACTACATTTGAGATGTAAAGTGAATTTTAAAAAACCAAATAAACAATCTAACAGAATGTTTGTTACCACTGGATATTCTCACAGAGGAACCAGGTTCAATTCCCAGAAACCATATTGTGTCTCATAAGTGTCTATAACTCCAGTCTCAGGGGATAGGATACCCTTTTACTGGTCTAATTATACACTACACATACATAATATAAATACATGCAGGCAAAACATCCATAGCCATAAGATAAAGATAAATGTTAAAATTTTTTAAACTTCTATAGTCACTTCTTTTTTAATTTTTATCATTTACACTTTATTCACTTTGTATCCCCCCATAAACCCCTCCCTCCTCCTCTCCCAACCCCTCCTTCCCTCCCCCTTCTCCACACATGCCCCTCCCCAAGTCCACTGATATGGGAGGTCTTCCTTTCCTTCCTTCGGATCCTAGTTACGAAACTTTAGTGTCCTCTTTAAAGGAAATGACTGCTTCAATATTTTGTCTAAAATACATTAAAATAAAACTATAACAATTTAAGAGTCAAGCACTCTTTCTGAACTTTGAGCACATAGTAGGGATGACAGTTTATAGGTATCTTTTAGTATCTTATTCTGTAGAATACACTTTGTCAAATGTCAATTTTTTTAATTGTTTCTCATTTATCAGTATGTTATTTCAAGAATCAGACTCCCATGCTATACAGTAGAAGAGTTCATACAGTAGAATAATCAGGGGGAAAAAAGTATAGGAAGGATCCCACAATACAGAGATTTAAGAAAGAATGTTCTGTTGATGCATAAGTCTCTGCAGTACTCCCTGGGTCCAGCTTTTTTTTTTTTCTGTGTTGGTTTCCTTGTGGGGCTCCTGTCCACTCTGGGTTCTTCTGTATCCTTCTTCTTCCCTAAGACTCCCTGCACTCTGTCCAAATTTTGGCTGTAAGTATCTGCATCAGCTTTGATTCCCTGCTAGGTGGAGTCTTTTAGAGGACATCTATGGTAGGCTCCAGTCCTGTTCTCTCTCTTCTACCACTTACGGCATAGAAAGGACCTAGACCCTCTGCTCAGATGTAGCCCAGTCTCATGTGAATTCCCTGGTAAGAGGACAAGAGACAGTCTCTGACATGAACTCGGTTGCTTGCTCCTTGTTCAATTCTCCTTGGTGGGGCAACCTGGCCAGCCCACAGAAAAAGAGGATCCAGGCAGTCCTGATGGGACCTGGTAGGCTGGGTTCAGACAGGAGGGGAGGAGGAGTTTCCCTATCAGTGGACTAGAAGAAAGAGGGAAGGAAAGGGAAGGAGGGTGGGACTGGGAGAAGATGAGGGAGGAGGCTGCAACATATACAAACTCAATTAATAATATTGAAAAATAAATAAAAATTTAACAATAAAGAACTTTCTGAGCAGGACCCCATTTGCCCAGGAAGAAAACCAACAATTAGCAACTGGGGCCTCACAAAAACTAAAAGTTTTCTGTACAGCTAAGAAAATAATCAGTTGAGTGAAGAAGCCCACCAATTGAGGGATAATCTTTGCCAGTTCTGTCAAATAGAGGAATAATATCTAGAATATACAAAGAACCCTCTCCAAAAAAAAAAGTGTAAATGAAACAAATAACCCAATTAAAAGTGGGCTAGGGATCAAAACAGGAAGTTTTCTACAGAAGAAATATAAATGGCTAAGAAATATCTCAGAAAGTTTCTATCATCTTTAGAAATTATGGAAATGAATATCAAAACAATTTTGAGATTTCATCAAACCCCAGTCAGAATGCCTAATAGCAACAAAACAACCAACAACACATGCTGGAAAGGTTTCTGCATGGAAATTCAAACCAGTACAGACATTCTAGAAATCAGTATGGAGAATCCTTTTAACAAATAAAAATACGAGACGTGATTCAAGATGGCCACTGGCACCCTGGGATCATGGAGCAACTCCTAGGAGCCTGAGAAACCCATGGAGGCCCCGAGAGGAGACACGGCGGCTAGCAATGCGTATACAGAGGCCAAGTATTTCCAGATCAACTGACAAAAGCCATGGCTTATGGGAAGATGTTTTTGAAAAGTAATGTCATGAAATTGGAAAGAAAGAAAGATGTGCAGAGCACAGTGAGCAGCAAAAAGAAGCTAAAATAGTGACTGGGGAGATAGGCTGAAATAGAGATATAGTGGTGACAGGTATAGCAGCAAGACTATAGCAACGTGTTGTTGCTGAGTAAGGCCAGCATGGAGGTGTGCAACAGCCTGAAACTTGTACAGACCATGTCCCCTAACATGCTGTCCGGCCTCAGGATCGCTCTGACTTTGAGCAATAGCAGGATATCCAAGATAGAGAATGGTTCATTTTTCTGGATTGGGCCTCCTCCAAAGACCTTTATGGTCTGTGCTGCCACTTGAGGCTGCATTGGAGTCTGTGGTGTATGCTACAGCCTGGGGACATTCTGGTGTCAGTGGTCCATGCTGCTGCTACATGCTGTGTTGATACGCATGATCGCTGCTGTCACCAGAGAGCATGCGGATGCCTGTGGTCTGTGTTCCTGCCTGAGGCCATTTTGATGTTTGCGATCCCTGTTGCCACTAGACTTTGTGGGCAAGGAAGCTTCTTTTACAATGGTACCAATGGGTGCAAACTCATAATTGAGACTGAGAGACACTGAAGGTAACTCCCCCCAAAAGACTAAACAACAACAACAGAAAGTCTAGACAAAAAAAACAATTGGAGAGAGAACTTAAAAATTGTGATAAAGATGCTGAGCATAGCTCCTCACAGTTGATGGTTTCTGGTGTTGAGGGAAGGGACAGTTATCTTTAAGAGGGTGGCCACAGGGAAGTTTAACTATGCTCTCCTGAGTGCATGGGGAACACCGATTGGACCTGATGTACTTTTTTCTTTGTGGGTCGATGGGAGCACAAGAGTGAGAGGGTGGAGCTGAACAGAATAAAAAGTGAGTGTGATCAGGGTGCATTTTATGAAATTCCCAAATGATCCATAAAGATACTCTATTGGAAAAAAACTAAAAATATATCTATGCCATGACCCATCTACACAACTTCGTTCTTGGTATATGACCAAAGGATTCAATGCCCTTTTCCAGTTACTTGCTTAACAATGCTTGTTGCCATCCTGGAAACTTAAATGTTCTTCACTATATGAATAGATAATAAAAATGTGGTATATATACACAATGGAATACTGTTCATCCATAAAGACAAATGAAATGAAAATTCCAGGTAAACAACTGCATTTTAAAAAGATTATATTGAGATATTTCAGACCTAGGAAGAAAAACATTGCATGTTCTTTCTCATCTGTGTTTTATAGCTCCAAATCTTCAGATATGAGTATATAAGAAATCAGAAAAAAGTACACAGGGACAGTAGAGGCGGGGGCACCTGAAAGGAGAATATAAGATGATAGAGGAAAGAGTAAAGCCATCTGAAAAGGAGGGGAAAAGACAATACAAGAGGAGAAGCATGGAGGAGGGACTAACATAACCAAGGTTGTTTGATAGAGCTTCAATGAATAATATATTTTATATTTACCTAAAATTATATTTTAAGTTTGGATGTATATATGTGTGTGTTTATATAATATATATCAATCATTTGTTTTTCTTTATTTAATCACTTTACATCCTGATTCCAGCCCAGTCCTTCCTCTCCTTCCAGGTCCATTTTCATACACCCCTGCACCCATTCCCTCCTCTCTTTCTTCTCAGAAAGGAGAAGTTCCTAAGGGGTACAAACCCAGCCTGACACCTCAAGTCGTAGTAGGACTCACCACATCTTCTCCCACTGAGGCCTGACAAGGCAGGCCAGCTAGGGGAAAGGGATCCAAAGGCAGGCCACAGTGTCAGAGACAGCTCCTACTCCCATTGATAGGGGACCCATATGTTGACCAAGCTGTACATCTGCTATGTATGTGGAGGGTTCCAGGTCTAGCCCGTTCTTACTCCTTGTTTGGTGGTTCAGTCTCTGTGTACCCCATGGGCCCAGATTAGTTTACACTGTAGGTCTTCTTGTGGTGTCCTTGACCCTTCTGACTTTCTCTCTACTTCCTCCCACTCTTCCACGGAACTTCCTAATCTGGGCCTATTGTTTAACTGTCATTCTCTGTATCTGTTTCTATCAGCTGCTGGATGAAGACTCTCAGAAGATAATTATGTTAGGCTTCTCTCTGAAAGCATAGCAGAGTATCATTATTAGTGTCAGGGGCTGGCTTTCTCCCATGGGGTGGGTCTCAAGTTGGGCCATTGGTTGCCCATTCCCTCAATCTCTGCTCCATCTTAATCCCTACACATCTTGTAGGCAAGATGAATTTTTGGTCAAAGGTTTTGCAGGTGGGTTGGTGTTCCCCTTCCTCCACTGGAAATCCTACCTGGCTTCAGGCTCCTTATACTTTATTATAAATATATATGTATATGTGTGTTTATATAATATATATATATATATATTAAGCAAAGTTATGTCACTTGGGCTGACAGTGCTACCCACAAAAATCATAGACAAACAAAAACCCTAGTACCAGACATACACACACACATACAAACCCTCCTTATTAGTGGCTGTCCAGAGTAGTCCAAGTGACTCCAAAATAAAAGAGACTTGTGCTGTTGCTCTTCAAGATTTCTCACAAAGTCAGCCAACTAGATGGTGCACATGACCCAGAGTTGAACAAAAGATCAAGCAATGTGTGTCCAGAGGTTTTTTTCCTCCTAGTGTTACTGCGCATCTTAAAGAAGAGCTTGACCTTCAAGTGAGATTTTGACTCCCACTGCCCTCCGCAGATGGTCTCTGAAAGGAACACTTCCAGAGCCAGATTGTGGTTCCAGCAAGCATAGGGTGGGAAACACAGCTTCCAGGCTAGCAGTTTGGGTAGTTGAAGAATTTTTACAGGAGATCTAAGCCTACTCACTTGCCCCTCTTCTTCCCAGATCGGTACTGATGAAGAGCTTATGGGAGGACCTGACATAGTTAAGGAGCTGGAAGCACTGGAAGGACTACAGCATTGTCCCAATGCTCCAAGGCTAGAGGAAAGGCTCAAAGTGCCATCTACTAAAGCTTGGTGACACTCTTCAGGAAGGTAAATGAACAGGACACAAAATACAGAATCAGCAAACAAATTCTGGAATTTCTGAGTAGCAGTGGGATTGAATATGAAGCGTTTGACATACTAGAGGACAAAAAAATGTGCAGAGGGAATTAAAAACCATTCTCAAAGTAGCCAACCAGCCCATAGCTGTCTTTGAGAGGGGAGCTTATTCAAGGACTCCATACTATCGAAGAACTGAAAGAAAATGGTGAACTGCTGCATTTATTGAAAGAGGAAAGCTAATACATTTTAAACATTAAATAGGTTGCTAAACAGTCACAAGAAAAGAGTGAACATGACAGGAGTCTACCATAGATATCCTCTGAAAGACTTTACTCAGTAGGGTTCAGAGCAGATGCTGAGATTCACAGCCAAACTTTGGGCAGAGTGCAGGCAGTCTTATGTAAGACTAGAGGGTCAGAAGCTCCATAGGAAGGCCAACAGAGCCAACAAATCTGGACCCACAGGGGCCTGTGGAGTCTGATTCACCAACCAAGTAGCATGCATGGAGAGGACCGAGGCCCCCTGCTCAGATTCAGTAGACAGCTCAGTCTCTATGTGGATTCCCTATTAAGCAACATGGACTCTTCTGTGTGCTCCTTGATCATTTCCCTCTGGTGGAGCAGCTTTTCCATGTCACAGAGAAGGAGGATATAGGCAGTCCTAGTGAGACTTGATAGGCTGGGATCAGTTGATATGGGAGGAGACCTCCCCCATTCTGAGGACTAGAAGAAGGATGGTGGGGGAAGAGAGAGGGAGGGTGGGACCAGGAGGAGACAAAGAGGGGGCTTTGATTAGGATGTAAAGTGAATATATTAACAAAAGAATTTAAATAAAAGAGAAGAGAAGTATTTCATTATAATGACACAATGAATAATTTGGTCTTGAGAAGTGGACTAGGGGAGGATATACCCTGGCAAACATCAGAGTCAACCAGATGGCTAGAGGCCAGTGTAAAAACACAAGCAACAAAACTCAGGGCCACACAACACCCCGGAAAACAGTGGTCCTACTACAGCAAGCCCTGGAGACACTATTATGCATGAAACACAAGAAAAAGATTTTACATTTGAGGTTATGAAAATGATAGAGGTGTTAAAGAAGGGGGGGGAAAGCTCTCAAAGTAGCACAGGAAAATAGAATCAAAGAGGTGAAAGAATTGACCAAATCCCTTAAAGAAATTTTAAAAATGCAAGAAACTATACTCAAACAGAAGAAGGAAAAGAATAAAACTGTTCAAGACCTAAAAATATAACTAGATGCAATAAAGAAAACACAATCCGAGGCAATCCTGGAGATGAAAAACCTAGAGAAGAGCACAGGAGCTCTAGACACAAGCATCACCAACAGAATACAAGAGATGGAAGAGAGAAGCTCAGGAGTAGAAGAGAAAATTGATGAACCCAATGCATCAGTAAAAGAAAATGTTAAATCTAAAAAAGGTCCTGGCACAGAAAGTCTAAGAAATCTGGAAGACTATGAAAAGACCAAGCCTAAGAATAATTAGAATAGAAAAAGGAAAAGACTCCCAGGTCCGAGGCCTATAAAATATTTTCAACAGAATCATAGACAAATCTTGCCCAACCTAAGGAAAGAGAGGCCTATAAATATACAAGATGCTTACAAAACACCAAATACGTTGGACTAGAAAAGTAAATCAAACTGCCACATAATAATTAAAACACTAAATGTACAGAGCAACAGGAGAATATTAAAGGCTGCAAGGCAAAAAAGGCCAAGCCACATATAAAGGCAAAACTATCAGAAATACACCTATCATCATAAATTCGAAAAGCCAGAAGGGCCTGAACAGATATGTTACAGACACTAACACACCACAGAAATAATCCCTAACTACTATACCCATTAAAACTTTTAATCACGATATAGAGAGAAAACAAGATATCCTATGACAAAAACAAATTTAACAGTACCTATCAACAAATCAAGCCCTATAGAAGATACAAGAAGGAAAACGCCAAAACAAGGAAACCAGCTACACCCAGGAAAACACACCAATAAAACCAAAGAAGAGAATCACACATATACTCTACCACCACTGACATAAATGAAACCGGAAGTAACAATCACCGGTCATAAATACTCTCAAAAATCAATGGCCTCAACTTTCCAATAAAAAGACATGGGTTAACAGAATGGATAAGAAAACAGGACCCTTCATTCTGCTACATACAAGAAACACACCTCAGCAATAATAATAGACATTATCTCAGAGTAAAGTACTGGAAAAAGGTTTTCCAAGTAAACAACCCCAAGAAGCAAGCTGGAGTAGCCATTCTACTATCTAATAAAATAGACTTTCAACCAAAATTACTCAAGAGAGGTGAGGAAGGACACTTCATACTCATCAAAGGAAAAAATCCACCAAGATAATTTCTCAGTTCTTAACACCTATGTCCCAAATGCAAGGGCACCCTCATTAGTAAAAGAAACATTACTAAAGCTTAAATCACACATTAAACCCCACACATTAATAACGGGAGATTTCAACATACCACTCTCTCCAATGGATATAACATCAAGACGGAAACTAAATGGAGAAATAAACTAACAGATGTCATGATGCAAATGGAACAGGTATGTAAAGAACATTTCACCCAAACACAGGAAAATATGCCTTCTTCTCAGCACCTCATAGGACCTTCAACAAAACTGACCATACACATGGTCACAAAGCAAGCATCAACCGATATAAGAAGATCGAAATAACCCATTTTATATTATCAGACAACCCTGAATTAAAGCTGAAACTAAACAACAAGAAAAACAACAGAAAACCTACAAATTCATGGAAACTGAGCAGCTTCCTACTCAACTGGGTCAAGGAAGAAATAAAGAAAGCAATTAAAGGCTTTCTAGCATTCAATGAGAATGAAGGCACAACGAACTGGTTGAGAAAGAAATTATGCAATCTACACCCTTCACAATAGCCACAAATAATATAATGTAGCATGGTATAACTCTATCCAAACAAATGAAAGACCTGTATGACAAGAACTTTAGGTCTCTGAAGAAAGAAACTGAAGAAGCTATCAGAAGATAGAAAGATCTCCCATGTTCACAGATCAGTAGGATTAACACAGTAAAAATGGTCGTCCTATCAAAAGCAATCTACAGATTCAATGCATTCCCCATCAAAATGCCAACAAGTTCCTTACAGATCTTGAAAGAACAAGTCTAAACTTCATATGAAAAACAACAACAACAACAAAACAGAATAGCTAAAAGAATCCTATACAATAAATGAACTTCTCAGGGTATCTCCATCCATGACTTCAAGCTATATATACCACAGAGCAAGAGTAATAAAAGCAGCATGATACTAGCATAGAAATAGATGGGTGGATCAATGGAATCTAACTGAAGACCCAGAAATAAACCCACACACCCATGCTTCTTCTCTGAGGACCAGTTTTCATGGAACCAGAAGGTACCTTGCATGCTTAAAAGGAAAAAAGAGAGAGAGAGAGAGGCAACCAACTGCCCCAACCACTTATGATGCCTATGAACCACATCAATACCCATCATGGAATGAGAAGCATATGGGTGCAATAATGACACACGTACCTTCACACTAACCAAGGGTTCTGTAACTGGACTTAATGACCTGCTCAACAAAAGGGACACCATGCTTCGTATTGAAAATCTAACAAGATAACCATGTTAGTGAAATCATGGTTATTGGAGGATAATCTATAACCACTAATTTATTAAACTAGCATAATCTCTAACAACAATCTACAAAAATTGTATCCTTTCATCTGAAGGTAAGGGAAGTCTTCATCCTTTGTCAATGAAAATTCTCTTTGTAACAGATGAAGACCACTACAGAAAACCACAACCAATCAAAATGCAGAGTTGTGGAGCCCAGCCTCAAGGGATTCATCTACAAGAAACTCCAACACCTAAGGCTCAGGTGACATCGTGGGAAACTGGACAGAAAGATTGTAAGAGCCACAAGATCAAGGACTTTGTTTTAAGGTTGTATGTTCTAATAACATCAAAAGCAACACCATAAAATTTCCTCAACATGACCTCCCAAATAAGGAGGACACCAATGAATATGCTGAACTGCACAGGGGAAAAGCCCACAAAACCTCAACCCTACACAAAGAACTACAGGCAATTGAGTAAAGCTGGGAGAAGGAGAGGTAGCTGTTCCCAGGGTAGAGCACACCAATGATTGTCCAGTGCCAAAAATCTAGCGTTGAAATACAAGTAACATTATATTGACTTAAGTTATGTTTAGTAATATATATGTATATACAAATACATATATGCATGCAGTACCCACTGATGAAAAAAAGAGGCCATGAATTCGAAGGAGAGTAGAAAGGGGTATATGGGAGGGTTTGGAAAAAGGAAAATGAAGGACAGATGAATTAATCAATATAAAATCGTAATATCACAACAACAAAAAGAAACATGCATAAAGGAGGGGGAAAAAAGAAACATTCTTTCATGATCACTGTGGATCCGGTAACCCTGGAACCACAATGCCATCACTTGACAAAATGACACTGAAATCACTCATAGACCCAGACTATTAGTTTGTTTCTCTGTTGCTGTGATTAAACACTGACCAGTAGGAATCTGGGGAGGAATGTGTCTGCTGCATCTTACAGGTTACACTCTACCAGGGCAAGAGCTCAAGGAAAGGACCTGGAGTGGGAAAACGACTCAGGAAGCATGAAGAATGCTGCCTGCTGGCCCCGTTTTCATGGCTTGCTCAGTCTGTTTTCTTATACAACCCAGGTGGATACCACCCACAGTGGGACGGGCCCTTAGAAATCAATCATTATTCAAGAAAATGCTCCACAAGCCAATCTAATGGAGGCAATCCAGGGTAAGTCTAGTTTGGGTCAAGTTGAAAAAACACTAACCAGCACACTCAGGAAGAAAATTCTTGAAAGTCAACATGTTTTAAAATTCTAAATCATATAATTAGTACAGAACAACTCATTGGTTTCCTTTAGTATCAACTTTACAAACCAGTAAGGGCTGGGTAGATGGTTCTGTCAGTAAAGCGCTTGCAGCACAAGAGTGAGGACTGGTTTCGAGTCCCATCTCCAGCACCTACATTAAAAATAATAGTAAGCATGTAAAGCTTGTGGTCCACCCACTGTTGGGGAACTGAAGACAGAAACCCTGGAGATGATTAACCAAACAGCCTAGGCTACTTGGAGAATCTGGAGCCAATGAGAGCACCTGTCTCAAAAATCAAGGTAGACAGGTAGCCCTGAAAAGCTGTATTAGTTAGGGTTACTACTACTGTGATGAAACACCATGACTGGGGAAAAGGGGTGTATTTTACTTGGAATTCTACAAAACAGTTCAACAAAAGCAGGTAAGGCAGGAACTCAAGCAGGGCAAATCCTTGAGACAAAAGTTGAGACAGGGGCCAAGGAGGGGTGCTGCTTACTTCCCACAGCTTACTCAATCTGCTTTCTTACACAACCCAGGACCAGCATCCCATCTGAACCAGAATCCACAATGGGGTTGACCTTCCCCCATCAGGCACTAATTAAGAAAATGCCCCCAAATACTTACCTACAGACTCTTCTTATGGAGATATATTTTTTCAACTGAGGCTCCCTCCTCTCTGATAACTCTAGTTCATGTCAAGTTGACATAAAACTAACCAGGACAGGAGGCACACCTCTGGTTACCCTCGGGAGTGGGGGTGAGGGGCGGGGGCTGCACATTCACACACAGTCCAACAGGCCACACACACACACACACACACACACACACACACACACACACACACACACACACACACCAATGCTTCCAAGAGGTTCAGGGCAAATAATCTCCCACCCAATCTTCCTTTCATCCACCTTAGATTGTCTTTTCTGAAGTTCTTCTCTTCACAATACGAAATGGCATTTGCTCTAATGCTTTGGTCTCAGAAACACCTGGGTTAGAAATCTCTGATTTGCTCCTGTTGCCTTTAAATTATTTTTCTTCCTTGTATTTTACTTTCCTTGTATCCAAAGGAAAGCATAAATTGGAAGATTAAATGGGATAGTTTCAGCAATGTCAGCATAGGATCCAAAACATAGTAGATGTTGATAAACAGTAATTGCCCCTGTTGGTACTTCTATCAATACAACTTATTCTAATTAGGTACCAAACTGCATAAGTACATGCATGCATATGTTTACATTTTTTTTTTACTATGAAACCAGAACTGCTCACCATGCAGAAGCAATTTAGCAAGTTACCTTAAATTTAGAACAGTTTCAACATACGTATTGCTTTCCTGTATATATAACACCGTAATAATGATAGTATAATGTGACCTACTTTGAGACATGTTATCACTGCTAACTCTAAGTTAAATGCCACAATTGTAAGCAGTGTATCAGAGAGTGGCATTCCACAGAATTCAATGTTTACATTAATATTCTTATTATCACATGCAGTTTATAGTACAAATCTCTTGATGCTTATCAAAACTCTGTGTGGCTTTTTAAAATGACAGCTAGGATGGCATGTTTAACTAATTGTCTAAGGAACCACACACTATATTCTCAATCCCCCAACCATAGGACACTGCTAGCAGTAACCATGGCAACTTCTTTGGGACCTTATGATCACAACAAATTAAGAGTGGACATTGTGACAGGAGGCACAGGAAGAGACCCTTACCACAGACCACTGACAAGCTCAGAGACAGATAGTGATTGCGTAGTTACCTGTGCTGCTGTGTGTGATTAGCACAAGGTGAAGTAATGTCCTAACAATGCCTGACAAGTATCTACATGAAAGAAAAGGTGATACAGAGCAGCTGTATGTTTCCAAGAAAGGATGGCACTGAAAACTCCTAAGAGACTACGTTTCATTTCCTACCACCTTCACGTGTGAACACAAACCTGACCTTCTCTTATTAAAACAGAAAACTAATTTTACTCCACCAATAAAGTGTAATGGTTAAATATATATTTTAAAAAATCTCTACAAACCTCTGAAGGTTAATACTATTTATTTAGTATCTCCTGAAGTTACTGGTTGCTACTCTGAGGACTATAATTTATTAATTTGTATTTGTAAAAGCATAGCACCCACCTGCAGGGTTGAGCAGACTTAGATAAGCAAGGAGGTTTAATGGTCACTGAATCCATAACAGTGGTGTGGATTTTTCTTCCTCTCTGAATCCATTTGATTGAGCTGTCTTGTAAAAATAAAAATCATCACTAAATGTTACTATCCTGAAAATTTCTACCTTGAAAGAGAAATTAAATGTTTTGTAACCTTTTATTGATTCTTTGTGGATTTCACCTCATGCACCCCAATTCCCCTCATTTTCTTATCCTTTCATGTTATCTCTTTGCCCTTGTAACCTCTTCCTGAAAAGAAAACAAAAAGTAATATTAATTAATTAATTAAAAACGAAAATATCGAGATCCAAGATGGCTGCCACGAGAGAACACTATGTCTGAGGAGTAGGAGAGCAGAAACAACTCAGCTACCAGGAGACTGAACTCTGGGACCTAAAACGCCAGCATTGTGAATGCCAGGTGAGCAGAACTCCTACGGTGAGAAAATCAAATGGGAAAACCCTAGGGACACCCAGTTATTACCTGGAGAATTTCCCTGTGACCAGCAGCACACAGCTCTGATCTGGACGAGCAGCTGCGCTGGGTGCCCGCACCCGCCATTATAGACTGGATCGCACAATCTCCTGGGCAGTCTCAGGAGGAACCAGGTGCCGTTTTCACTGAACTGCGCCCTACGAGCGCACACTGCACCCGGGTTCTGCTTCGACCCACGGGTGTGCTGCAGGTTCGGTCCAATCATCGGAACCACACCAGACTGAGTGGATTGGGTGACCATTTTGACCAGTCCGCACATTGCCAGGGCGCAAGCCAAATGCTCCTCCAGCAAAATCTCAGTCAGTGTGTGAGTCTGCCAGCGGATCTGGGAGGATCCCAAGTTCTGCACCAACCCACAGGTGTGCGGCAGGCGCAAACAGATCGCTGGAACCACCACAGGCTGAGTGGATTGGGGGATCATTTTGACCAGTCCACACACTGCCTGGGCTTGAGCAGAACGCTTCCACCAGCAAAATCTCAGTCAGTGTGTGAGTCCGCCAGCAGATCTGGGAGGATCCGGAGTTCTGCATCAACCCACGGGTGTGCAGCAGGTGC
>CM053756.1:19815933-19832962 GCA_028658305.1 Pachyuromys duprasi | reverse complement strand
AAAAAAACAAAACAAACAAACAAAAAAAAACGAAGATATCTTGCTGTGAAAGCTGTGTGTGCCGTCGTATGTCACACAATATATCCTTTTGCCCAAATAGCTTTACTTACAAATATTTATTGCAATGAGTCATTTGTCTGGTTCAAAGCCTACGGTTTCTGTCCTATCAATACAGAATCTTCATCTCTTCTTGGATATCTGTTCTTGTCCTCCGCTATGCAGACCTTGCAGCTTTAGATCTGTAAAGCCAGCAGTTTACAGATGGGGTAGATGTTGGGTGACCAATTCAAGATCTGGATCTATGCCTGAGTGGAAGCTGAGTTGATCAGCTGCCATCTCTCATGAGCCCACGCCACCAGGGCTATCTCTGCTTTAATGCCTAAGAAAGGTGCAGGGCCTCTCTCCCAAGTGTACAGTAGGTGAGGGGCTGGGCCAACTTTCCTGTACCCATGCCAGAAGGGCCAGCTCTCTCATGCTGCCCAGCTACAATGCTGGGACATCAACATGACCTCAGGCAGCAGCCCAGACCAGGGACATCTGCATGGCTTCTGGTGGTAATTCTGGCCGCAGACATCAACACAGACCCAGACTGTGGGAAGCCAGACATGGCTTCCAGGAGCAGTGTAGGCTCAGATATCATCATGAACTCTGGTGGCAGCCGACACCATGAACATCCTAGGTGTCTTTCTTCCAGCCACCCTCCACATTAAATACTCTTAAGAGGACTGACTGTTATTAATCACTCCCAAAGAGACCAGAATCATATCCACTTGCCATATAAGTTACAGTACAGGTCTACTTAAAAAACAAAAATTTTCACAATGACTTAATAAAATTATGATACATAGTATTCCTATCACATCTACTATATGTCAGATCCCAGTGATCCACTGCATAGATGCATGCATATTTGAAGCTATTGAAAAAGACCAAGAGAGGCATGATGATATAAACCATTTCCATGAGTGTCAATTGGAGCCAGATTTCTTCAGTGTTAGCATATCTCAAAAAGAAGGAATGAATGAGGACCCTAAGGCTTCCCATGGCTGAATGGCAGAAAGAAAGGCAAAATTCATGTTACAAATTAATTTACTAGCTGTTGTTCATCCAGTGATTAGAAAGAGACTAGAAATAACAAATACTTCAGAATCAAGCTAACCTATGTTACATGTAAAAAATACTTTCATACCTACTCATGCACTTTGTTATGAAATATTAATTCCATCTCTTGCATTTGTCTTTTACTTTACTTTGTTATTGTTTGAAACAGTGCCACATTCTCTAGATCAGATAGACCTAGAATTCACTCTATGCTCAAGGCTAGGATTAAACTAGTAAAAATCTTCCTGCCTCACAGCTCCTGCTGTAATTGCCAGCATACGCCAGCATATCCATCTTATTACACAGCTTCAATATGCCAATGTAAGCTCTCGATTTTCAGCAACAAAGTCAGTAGACTAATAATATTGCCTTAATTGTGTGAAATAGAAAACTATAAATGAGTAGAGGAACAATCACATGTTTTTTCTTTTAGTTTTTTCATCACTTACAGAGCATGCTCCATTACCTGGGTTTCTGAGAAATTTTCTCTGATGCAGTTCTGTTTATGAGGGGCTGGGAAACAGACTGAGCCTTGAGGGCCTAGTGCTGGTAGCTGACAGTTTCTTATGCCAACCTAGAAATGGTGAAGAAAAAAAGATGACAAGAGGAAGGAAGAAGCAAATTGTGATAGCACCTAGTTATATTTAAGTAGAAAGGGTAAAACAGCTAAATGCAAGGTCTGACCCCAATCATGTACTCATGAGAAAAGCATCTTCCTCCTGAAGACAGTAAATTAGGGAGTTTTCCTCCTATTCTGCCTACTTACTTCTTGGTTAGCTATAGCATTACGCAAGCCTACCTGTGCCATAGGCAAACTCAAAACCTTAGTCCATTATCCTTGTCAATTTATGACCCCAACCAGCTGTGCCAGCTCCATGTCCTCAAGTACCAAAAGTACATGGGAAGTTTCATGTCCTAGGATTTGAAAAGTGGAGATACCTCAGATCATCCACAAAATCTAGACTCAGCAACTAAACAGGAAGGATTTTAAAATCTTGAAACACAGTCAATAAGGACCATTGCCTTTTTTAATTCTATTAATTTTTATTTTTATATTAATCACAGGTTATTTACTTTGTATCCAGCCATAGCCCCCTCCCTCATTCCCCCCCAGTCCCGCCCTCCCTCCTTCATCTCCTCCCTGCCCCTTTCCAAGTCCGCTGCTAGGTGAGGTCGTCCTCCCCTTCCATCTGACCCTAGCTTATCAGGTATCTTCAGAATTGGCTGCCATGTCCTCCTCTGTGGTCTAGCAAGACTGTTCCTCCCTCGGGATGAGGGAGGAGGTAAAGGATCCAGTCATTGAGTTCATTTCAGAAATAGTTCCTGTTCCCCTTGGATCCACAGTAAGATGATCAATCCTCACTTAGAAAGACAAATGGGATGGACATGTGAAGTAGGAGAAAACAAGTAACAGGACAGAATCCTACCTCAGAGGGCCTCTGAAAGACTCTACTTAGCAGTGTATCAAAGCAGATGTGGAAACCCATAACCAAAACTTCGACAGAGTGCAGGGAATCATACGATAAAAGGCAGAGTTAATATGACCAAGAGAGGACAGGAGCTCCACAAGGACAAAATATATAAAGGCACAGGGTCCTCTATGAAACTGTTTCTCCAAACAAGGACCATGTATGGATATAACCTCGAACCCCTCTTCAGATGTAGCCCATGGTAGCTCAGTAACCAAATGGGTTTCCCTAGTAAGGAGAACATGATCATTGTCTTTGAGTAACATTGTCAACATGACTTATTGTATTTTTGTATAACTTTAATAAAAAGACATAAATGACAATTAGCAAAACCGGAATCTCTGGGCTGGAGAGATGGATGGCCCAGTTGTTAAGAGCATTTGCTTCACAAGCGAGGGCCAGAGTCAAATCCCTGTCATATGCACAAAAGGCAGGTGTGCATGCCTGTAATTCCAGTGTTGTAGGACTGGGCTGGAGAGAGAGAAGAGGCACTAGAGTTTGTTGGCTGACAACCTACTAAAAAGTTTCTGGTCTTGTTTTTTATTGCTGAGTAGTATTCCATTGTATAGATGTACCACAATTTCTGTATCCATGCCTCAATTGAGGGCATCTGGGTTGTTTACAGCTTCTGTCTATTACAAATAAGGCTGCTACAAACATGGTTGAGCAAATGTCCTTGTTGTGTACTTGAGCAACTTTTGGATATACGCCTAGGAGTGGTATATCTGGATCTTGAGGAAGCACTATCCCTAACTGTCTGAGAAAGCGCCAGATTAATTTCCAAAGTGGTTGTACAAGTTTACATTCCCACCAGCAGTGAAGTAGGGTTCCCCTTTCTCGACATCCTCTCCAGCATGTGTTGTCACTTGAGTTTTTGATCTTAAGCATTCTGATGGGTATAAGATGAAATCTCAGGGTTGTTTTGATTTGCATTTCCTTGATGACTAAGGACATTGAGAATTTCTTTAAGTGCTTCTCTGCCATTCAATGTTCCTCTACAGGGAATTCTCTATTTAGCTCCTTACCCCATATTTTAATTATGTTACTTGATTTGTTGATGTTTAACTTCTTGAGTTCTTTATATATACTGGATATTAGCCCTCTGTTAGGTATAGAATTGGTGAAGATCCTTTCCCTACCTGTAGGCTGTCATTTTGTTCTGACAACAGTGTCCTTTGCTTTACAGAAGATTTTCAGTTTCATGAGGTCCCATTTATTGATTGTTGCTCTTAGAGCCTGTGCTGTTGGTGTTCTGTTCAGGAAGTTTTCTCCTGTGCCAATGAGTTCAAGGCTCTTCCACACTTTTTCTTCTAACAAGTTTAGTGTGTCTGGTTTTATATTGAGGTATTTGATCCACTTAAACTTCAGTTTTGTGCAGGGTGATAGGCATGGATCTATTTGCATTTTTCTACATGTAGACATCCAGTTAAACAGCACCATTTGTTGAAGATGCTATCTTTTTTCAATTGAATGGTTTTGGCATATTTGTCAAAAATCAGGTATCCATATGTGTGTGGATTTATTTCAGGGTCTTGTATTACTTAGCAATAAAAAAACAAGGAAATCATGAATTTTGCAGGGAAATGGTGGGAACTGGAAAAGATCGTCATGAGTGAGATATCCCAGAAGCAGAAAGACACAGGGTACATACTCACTCATAAGTGGATATTAGATATATAATATAGGAAAAACACTAAGATCTATACACCTAAAGAAACTAATCAAGAAGGAGGACTCTGGACAATATATTCAATCCCAGTTCAGAAAAGCAAAGAGGATAGACATCAGAAGAAGGAGAAAATAGGGAACAGGACAGGAGCTTACCACAGAGGGCCTCTGTAAGGCTCTACCCTGTAGGGTATCAAAGCAGATGCTGAGACTTAGAGCCAAATTTTGGGCAGACTGCAGGGAATCTTATGAAATAAGAGGTAATAGTAAGACCTGGAGAGGACAAGAGCTCCACAAGGATAGCAAGAGAACCAAAAAATCTGGGCACAGGGGTCTATTTGAGACTGATACTTCAACCAAGGACCATACACGGAGATGGCCTGGAACCCCTGCACAGATGTATCCCATGGCAGTTCAGTCTCCAAGTCTTCCATAGTAATGGGAACAGGGAAGGTCTCTAACATGAACTGATTGGCCTGCTCTTTGATCACCTCCCCCTGAGGGGGAAGCAGCCTTACTAGGCCACAGAGGAAGACAATGAAGCCACTCCTGATGAGACCTGATAGAGTAGGATCAGAAGGAAGGAAAGGAAGACCTCCTCTATCAGTGTACTTGGGGAGGGGCATGGGTGCAGAAGGGGGAGGGAGGGTGGGATTTGGATTGGGGGAGAGAGGGAGCTACAGGAGGGATTCAAAGTGAATAAACTGTAATTAATAAAATTTCAAAAAAAAAAAGAAAAAGAAGTTTCTGGTCCTATATTCAGTGGTAGAATCTGCCTTAAAACAATCAAGCAACAAATGACAGAGGGGACAGATGCCTTTGTCCTCCTCTGGCTTTCACACACATGTCCATGTGTTTACTCACACATACATGCAAGTCATCTGAGCATACTTACAACCGTATACAGAAAGATTTAATTAAAGTTAAAATCACCATATTTCTCCATCCTTGTCTTACTCATTTTAAGAGCCAAAAGAGAGAATTTCAGTTATAGCATGTGAGCTATTGCTAAGCTACTGGATACTCTTGACTTCAAGTACAAGTCAAATTTCAAGAGACAATTCAGAGTGAGAAATAGACAAACAGGAATTTTCTTTCATGGGTGTGGAAGGATACATTCAAGGCAGTACTATGCTTATGATGTGAAAACATATTTTTAACATTTTATATAATAGCAGCTTTTGTAAATGTTGGAAAAAGTCATTGTGCGATTTTTCTCCCATAAAAGGCAAGTCACTGAATTCCAGACATATCATGAGAATTACTAACTTAATATTATTCATAATTAGAAGTACCTATCGAGAGGTAGCCTTTTAAATTGTATAGCATTTGAAAATCATCTACTTTTATCTATAAATATAAATCCCTATAAATCTTCAAAGAATACATAAATGCACAGATGGAAATTAGAATTTAATCGTGTCATTTGGAATGTCTTAGTATGTTCAAGTACTCCAGAGAGTCAGAGCAAACAAGATGTATATTTGCACAGGTACAGAGATTTACTTTAAGAAATTGCCCACAGGTTCAGGGAGGCGTGCAGATCCTGTTTGATAAGACAGTCTAGAGGCTGGAGTCCTGGGAAAGGGCTGCCACTCTAGTGTGCAGACAGTGTGCGGGCAGAGTTCTTTCTTGCCCTGGGGACCTTAGTCTTTGTCCTGTGAAGGCCTTTAACTAATTGGACATTCCTCACAACATTACTGATGATGATCTACTTTATTCAAAGTCCACTTGCTTAACTGATAATCTCATCTAAGAAATGCCATCACTGAAACACTGAGAATGATAATTGGTGAAATATTTATGCAAACTAGTCCAGTCAAATCAGTCATTAACTGACCAACATAGCATTATTATTTTAACTAGTTTAATAATCAGAGGAATGACTTTACAAGCAAACTGTTTATCTCAGCTCACAGGATAGAGAAAATGTGACACTAGGTATAGCAACAAGCCCTGAATTCTGAGTGTAGCACTCAGATTACAAGACCAGACAGCCAGCCCCCATACCCTATTGGTGTACATTCTCCCATTTTTATTTTGTTTTGGGTTGTGTGATTTTGTTTGCTTGTTTGTTTTGCAAAGTTAGCTGATTGGGTTTTTGCCCAACCATACATACATATTTTGTGTACGTGTGTGTATGTGTTTGTATGCATATTCAAACATGAGCACAGGGACATGTGTACATGTGTGTAAGTGTGGGCAAAGGCCTGGGCTGACATTAAGTGTCTTCCTCAATTGCTCTCAATATTTTAAAGAAAGGACCGTGGCTGATCCAGTACTCACAATCTGAGTTGAGCTAGCTGGCCAACTTGCTCCAACTTGGTTTCTATTTCTTCACCCACGAGCTGGAATTATAGATGGACTCTGGACTTGCTGGACCTTTATGTAGCTTCTGGGATCTAAATTCAGGACCTCATGCTTGCATATCCATCAGTTTACCTGCTACACCAGCTCCCCAGCCTACTCCTGATTTTTAAATAGCTGTTTCACCATTAAAGAAAGAGGGAAGATATAAGACAAATTGAACACCCCTGTCTACCATGCAGTAAGAGGAAGATTAAAGAAGCAGGGCACAGGACCTTCCACCATTTTTTCAACAATCTCACAAACACTCCAACCCTTAGTGATATTTATATATTCATCCTATAGGTTTTAGTGTGGATTCTTCCATAGACCAATTTAAATACAGTTTTCTCCAGTATTTAAAGGAGAGAAAGCAGAGAAAATTTATGATGGAAGCAATCTTCAAAACAGAAAATCAGAAAAATTCATTAATGATAAAAATTTAACAATGAATATAGATTATAACTCAATAAATACAATAATTCCAAGTTGCATATAAATTAAAGTAGCTCTCCAAACCCATTGTGTTTACAGGTTTGTCTTTCTTAGGAATTGGTAAGAATGCATCACATCTGGTTGCGTTGTGTGTCTGTGTGAGGACATTCTAGAATAAGTTTGGTTATTCAACCCAAGAATCCCAGCTCCACCTTGAATACTGATTGAAAAGATAAATGGAATGATGAGGTCTGAAATGCATTGTAATGGCAGTTGAGTTAAAATGAATTATTTCTCTGAGTACATATGCATCTTATAATAATAGAAGTTTCCAATTATGATTTGAAAGTTTAATTTAAATACAACAATGTATAATAGTAATAGTAATAAATATGTGGACTGATAAGATAGAAGAGCAGATGAATATGAAAGAGAAAAAGGCAAGTTCAAAGAGCAATCTATGCAGTGGCCAGCAAAAGGGGATTTGTAATAATCTAGCCTAGAGGAAACAGAAGTAGAGAAGAGCTTCTGGGAGCTGATGTAATGACATCGATGACCAAAGCTGAACTTTAACAGAAATAAATTATGTGCTGCTTCTCCCTAGTCAAATCCAAAGCCTACAGGTTTAGTAGCCATGAGCTTATCAGCAGGCTTCAAAACATAAAAAGGGATTCGGGGAAACATCAAAGAACAACAGGGTTCCTTAAAACATGACTGTAGTGTCTAATCCAACTAGAGTGGAGGGTGCTTTGTGAAATGATGTGCTCTAACAGCTAGTCTGTGTGACACTTAAACTTCAAGTTGAGAAACTAGAATAGTTGTCAGAATGCAGCAAAAGAGACTTGAATGTGTGGGTGGGTGTAAAGGTGCATTTTCAGATATTCAGATACATCATTCCTGTTCAGGAATCATTCTGAGATAATACCACAGAAGAAATGATGATAAGTTGGCCAAATTTTTCAGCACCGTACTTTCCATTGTTTAAAGTAGTCAGGAAAGTCAGTTGACTGTGTAGGGAGATTTTTTTTCTCATATCTTTTGCATATGAAAGAGTCATGCACCTATTTATTTTTTGTGACTGTTCTTGATAATGTATTGTAGTATTATCAAAAGAGGTGCATGACTCTTCCAGATGGCTAAGAACTAGTGGGTGTCACCTTACTTCTCTCACATTTGTTCATTGAATGAAGAAGATTCTGAAGCCCCAGGATCACAAACTATTGATTATATAGGACCCAGAATCACCTCAGGAAGGACCACCGCCTTCCTGACCAGGCAGCTGCAACTGTGTTACATTATTATGATTTCAAGGAACTAAGGTTTATGAATCAGATAAGTGGCATCAGAATCTTAAATCTCTTTAGTGGGTCACAGGGCACCTGGAGTCTCAGCAGCCTAGGAACTGCACTTCAGATTAGAGTCTTGAATAGGAGGGAGCTGCAAAGTTAGCAAACAGTAAAGAACAACTATTACAAACTAGGCTGCTGTTGAATGTTTGTCTTAAGCTTCCCAGATCCATTGAAATCTGCTCACTTGAGTATATAAAAGAATATACACTTTGGCTTGTGCCGAGCTTCGGTACAGAATAACTTTTAGTCAGTATTTTCCCAATGTGTCACCAATACCTCCAGACAGGCACAGGAATCCTACAAGATCAGAAGAGCTGTATTTCTAACCTAAGAACAGACATGGTGCTCTCTGTATCTATTCAGATAGTCATTTAAAAAGAACTTTCCTTGCAAGTGATTATTTTTACATCCATATGCAAATATTTCAGCAAGATATGAGCTTTTCAGTATCTGCATATTGTTCAAATGATTTAACCAATAACGTAACATGAATGAGAGACAAGAAGATAATGCAGCCAGTCCTGATGAGACCTGATAGAGTAGCATCAGACAGAAGGGGAGGAGGACCTCCCCTATAAGTGGACTGGGGGAGGGGCATGGGTAGAGGGGAGGGAGAGTGAGATTAGGAAGGGACAAGGGAGGGGACGACAGTTGGGATACAAAGTTAAATAAATAAATAAAAATTTTTAAAAGAAGATCTTATACTGATATGCATATAGAAAGATCTTCCCTTGGGTGGAAAGACTGACTGAAAAAAAATTTAAAGAAGGTAATAAATACTAGGAAAATCAGGAAAGCCATTGAATGATATTATATTATTGACAAAATGGCTTTAAACAAGCAATATGAAGTTGACTCCCCAAAAATTATTTCTAATTCTTTGTATTGTAATGATCATAATTCTCAAGTCAGTTTTAAAATAAGATATTACGTACAATTTTTTTAATTGTGTCTTGGGTGGGTGGGCTCACTAGAAAGGAGACAAGAGGGCTTAAGAGAGGTCTCTCTAGGTAAAGGCACTTGCTTCCAAGCCCGTGGCCTAAATTTGATTCCCAGAACCCACATGGTGAAAACAGAGGGCTGACTCTTAGAAGTTTTCCTCTGAGCTCCACACATGCACCATGGTATGTGCCTATCTGTACACAAACACACACACACACACACACACACACACACACACCACACCACACGGAAAATGAAAAACAACTATAATAAATAAAATAGTTTTAAAGTTTCCAGACTTATCTTTATTTTATTCATGTGTGTGCATGAGTACAGGTGCTCACGGAGGACAAGACATAGCAGATATCCCTGGAAGTGGAGTTACAGATTCTTGTGACCTGCCCCTGTGGGTGGGTGGAAATCAAACCCCGGTCTTCTATGAAAGCAATTCATACTCTTATCTTCTAAGTTATCTCTTCAGTTAAACAAACAATTGTCTATAAAGAACACAGGACTTAGCAGTGTATCAAAACAGATGCTGCGACTCATAACCAAACCTTAGGCAAAGTGCAGGGAATCATTAAAGAAGGGGGAGTCAGTATGACCTGGAAAGGACAGGAACTGCACAAGGAGCAAATATATCTGGGCACAGGGGTCTTTTCTGAGATGTTTCTCCAACCAAGGACCATGAATGGATATAACCTAGAACCCCTGCACAGATATAGCCCATCGCAGCTCAGTATCCAAGTGGGTTCCCTAGTTAGGGGAACAGGGACTGTCTTTGACATGACCTCAATGGCTGGCTCTTTGACCTTCTCCTGCCCCCAAGGGAGGAACAGCCTTGCTAGGCCTCAGAAGAGGACATTGTAGCCAGTCCTGAAGAGATCTGATAAACTAGGATCAGATGGAAGGGGAGAAGGACCTCTTCCATCAGTGGACTTAGAGAGGGGCAGGAAGGAAATGAGGGAGGGAGGGTGAGATTGCGAGGGAGGTGGCTACAGCTGGGATACAAAGTAAATAACTGTGGTTAATATAAAGAATAATTAATAAATAAAAGGGAAAAAAGAACACAGGGCTGCATGTTGGCTGGGGACGTGTTCCAGTGGTAGAAGACTGCCCCAACATGTTTAATCTCTAGTACCAGAAATGGAAAAGAAAAACGAGAGAGTTAAACTCTTGTGAAATAGTGTCTTTGAATAAGGTCTAAGTTACAATTTTGTGAGGATGTCAAGGTCACCTCACATGCAGAGATGAGGAACTGAGAAGAAATTCCCAAACACTGACTTCCCAGAATTGTAGCTGGACCCTTTATGAGAGATACCTGCAAAAACTAAAATAAAGTAAAAATAGAGGTTTATGAATAAGACTCAATCTCAGTAACACATTTCCAATAAATGAACTTGAGTGGCTACGGTGAAGAGGGAGAGGGCTCTGTATAGCAAAATGTGTCTCTGGTGTCCAGGATTGTCTAAGATAGTAAAGAGGGACTGTCTGAAAGAGCAATGAAGCTCCCTGAACAATAAACACAGCAGCTTTTAAAAAATTCCTAGGGCTGGAGAGATAGATCAGAGGGTAAAGTACTTGCCACCAAAAATGAGGCCCTGAGTTTGATCGCTAGTACTAACCCTAAATTCTAGATAGAGCATACACTCCTGAAATCCCAGTACTGAGGAGGCAGAGACAAGCCCTTCCAAGTTGCTGGCCAATCAATATAGCTAAATCAGTAAGCTCAAGACTCAGCAAGAGGCCTTGTATCAAAAACTAAATTGGAAAGAAGTTGAGGAAGACATCCAATATAAACATCTGGCTTCCACAAGCATGTTCCCACACATGCATATGTACCTGGACCCACACACACACATACACAGGAACAAATATATACATACACACACAGAGAGGAACAAATACATACATGTACATACATACACACAGTTGTTGTTTTGAAGGATTAGGGTATGCAATGTCTCTGGGTATTTCAATTGAATCAAGAAACAGACACTGTTAGGAAGAGAGGAATGTTAAGAATCTAGCTGCTTGCACACACAGCAATAGATACAGAAGATGTTCCTGTGTTAGAAAATTGGAGGAAAAACAAAGCCATGAAATGATATTCCTAGAAACCCAAGAATACTAACGAGGTAACACAGAAACTGAACTGCCCTACACATTTGGCATTATTATTCTAAACAAAGGTAAGGCATTTGGGAATTCTTGACAGTTTTATGAGGAAGATGGGCACTAATCTCAGGAATAACAGTATGTAGTAATTTATGACTCCTTGCTTTATTATTTCATTTTTCCTTTTATTTTATGTGTCAACAGTGACAAGTGAGTAGTTTTGGATTGTCTTTAGTCAGTCACTAAATATAACATTGTATATGTACTAAATTCTGGATCGGCTTACCTATGATACTTCCGTAGAGCTTTGTAATTTATGCTCCTTTATTTTAAGGTACCATCTCACATTGCCCAAGCTGCCCCCACACTCCGTAAGTAAACTTGAACTGTTGATCCTCCCGCCCTCAGTTGCCAAACATTGGAACTAGAGGTGGGCATCACCACTTCCGGCTACCACTTTTAATTAAATTAATTTCATCTATTTTCTTTGCCTTGCATTGTGGCATTTATTAAAAGGGCAAATAGGAAAGCCCTAAGATAACTTAGCAAATAAATTATTCATCATTTGGTCATTTAATTGTGTTTTGAAGAAAAAAACAAAACAAAACAAAACAGTCCTGTGCTTGTTTGAAAAAAAAAAAAGTATGACTGTTTTTGATGGCCTAAAATTTAAACAGGTGAAAGTTAATTGATTTTCATTGATTCCAGCCATGTCTTGAAAACAGGGAGGAGAAAGCACCTTCTCCATGGCTTGGCTACACATGAGGATAGCTGCCAGTCAGAGCTATCGAACATTTCCAGAGGCGGCTCTGCCTCAGTGAGCAAAGCCATCATAAGAAACCAGCAGAGAGTCGTTCATTTTCTGCGGGGCTGGGAAAACAAAGGGTAAAGCATTAAACACACATAACAAACACTCCAAAAAGAGAGACTACAAAAAAGGAGCAATCAATCTCTGAAAAAAAAGTGATGTTTTTAAAGGTGAACTTCCTCACCTATTTGAAGATCCAATTTGCCAAATTATAACATGTGAAAATTACCGTGATCTGATATCATAACAAGCCATTGATGTGTGCAGGCACTAGTGTGTTTTTCTGATGCCTGTGCCTTTGTCTATTGTTCTTCAAGTGACTGCCTGATAATCCACACTCTTTATCTCCTCAAAGATCTCTTAAGGTCTAAAGAAATGAAATCCTTGGAGGTGTCATTGAAAGACATAAGATATGCAAGAGTGAACTTCTAACGTTAGTGACTGTTACACAGGCATCTTTTCCACTTCGGTGGGAAAAAAAAAAAGCATCGCTCCTTTTATGGTCCACCTGGCAGAGCTGGATCTTTGACTTGAATCTGACAGCCTGATCACAGCAAGGAGGAGTCTGGCCCGTGAGAAGGGGCACCTCCTAATTAATGCTGCAATGCAGCATTCCACCACTGAAACAGGATGCAATTTGGGCAGTACTTTTTCTAAGAACAAAAATGGAAGGAAGGTGGTGCCTCATCTGTCAACTCTCTTGGTGATATAATGAAAAGCTGAAAGACCTGGAACACACACACACACACACACTCATATGCATTCAGGCATGTATGCACACACACACATGCAAACAAACACAAGAACACATACACACAAAAATACACACACACACATGTACACACATGGCTTTATAGCCTGCAATCTTACTGCTATCCACTGTGTCTCCAGTAGAAACCAAAAACTAATCATCCTTAATTTGATTCCTTTGCTTGCAAAAAAATCACTAAAAAAAAAAAGTTTCCATGATAGTTTCTTTGTTTTGAAGGCATCTCCGCTGTTCCCAAAGGCACTTATAAGCACGCCAAAGGTAATGGCTTGTGTCCTTAACTTTACACATATTTCAGAAAAGGTGAAAAAGAGTCAGGGTCCTCCTCATTCATGCAGCTGAGGCTGAGTGCTGTGGCTAGCAGAGATGGGTTTCCAGGCAGTGTAGTCAATCATAGAAAACAGGTGACAGGTTCTCATGTGTATTGACACTTTGCTATTTTCTGTTCCATGTTTCTCTCCTCAGGTTCCAGCTCGTTTTGGGTTTTGTTATTGTTGTCGTTGTTGTTGCTTTCCCAAACCACAAGCTCATTTAATTTCCCAAAATGTAGACTTGGTTTTGATAGTAGGCAGTGGGGTTCTGAAGAATGCAGGAGCTACCCTGGGCACCAGCAACCAGCCAGCATTCAGAGAAGAGTCCCAAGGAAACATCTCCTGCTGTAGTTACTGTCAGGCGGTTCTTAAAATACTATTGTTAGCCATCACATTTGGACAGATACAATTTGTAATGTTTACCTTTTAAAGTGTATCAGGGTTTGTAGGGAAAATCCATTTAGACAACCTCAACAATTTTAAAGGAACGGAGTAGGAAGGATCTCCGTACAAATGAGAAATCAGCTCCTGTTATTTGAGCACTTTTTTATTCTTCTCTCAAATTACATCCCAACCAGTTTCCCCTCTTTCTTCTCCCAGTCCCTCTCCTCCTGTCTTCTTCAAATCCACTCTTCCTCAGTTTCTCTTCAGAAAATGGCAAGCCTCCCAGGGTTATCTGCCAAACATGACATATCATGTTGCAATAAGACTAGACACGGTAAAAATAGGGGAAGTTAGTAAGACTTGGGGAGAACAAGAGCTCCACAAAGACCAAACTGAGCAGGGCACAGGGGTCTTATATGACACAGTTTCTCCAACCAAGGACCATATATGGATATGGCCTAGAACCCCAGTCAGATGTGGCCCATGGTAGCTCGCTTTCGGACTGAAGACCCTAGTGAGGGAAACAGGGACTGTTTCAGTCTTGAACTTGATGGCTAACTCTTTGACCCTCCCCCATACACGCCAGGGAGTAACAGCCTGGCTAGATCCCTGGGGAGGACATTGCAGCCAGCCCTGAGGAGACAAGATGAGCTGGGGTTGGATGGAAGGGGAGGAGGTTCTCCCCTGTTGGTGGACTTGGAGGGGGCGGGGAGGAGAGGAGGATGGGTTGGGGAGGGTAGGAGGGAATGAGGGAGGGGCCTACCCATGGGATGCAAAAAACCTAACCTGTGATTGATATAAAAATAAATAAATTAAAAAAAAAAGACTAGACACGGCCCATAATGTTAAGGATAGACGTGGCAACCATGCAGGAAGAAAAGGGTCCCCAAAACAGGTAATAGAATCAGAGAAAGTCTCCAGTCATTGTTAGGTGTCCCACAAGAACATCAAGTACACAACCATAACATATATGCAGAGAGCCTACGTCAGTCATGTGTAGACTTCCTGATTGTCACTTCAGTCTCTGTGAGCCCTATGTGCCCTGGTTAGCTGTGGGCCATTTTCTTGCGGAGTCCTTGACCCCTCTGGCTTCTATAATCCTTCCTCCTCATCACCTATGGGGGCTCTCCTGGATCCATCTAGAATTTGGCTATGGGTCTCTGCATTTGGCGATCACTTCTTTAATCACTTTGACGTTGCCACAAATCCAGGTTTGCAGTTTGAAACTTCAGAATGTTCCATACGGACAGATGGTGTAATATGTGTACCCTGCCACCAGGGGGTGGTCCCGCCTACTTGTGCTTTAAGATTCAAATTAAAACCACAAGTGTTTTCTACCTAATTCATTGGAATATAATTTTTCTGCTACTTGCATTTAACTATCCCAGTAATAAATTTTATCCAGACATCCAAAGATTTCTGTCATCAACCGGGGATGAGGGGGGAGGGCGGGCGGAAACTCTAAATCTATTATCATTTCTCACATTTTTTACACTTTTGTATCATATCCATTTTTAAGATATTTTATTTGTGTGTGTACATGTGTGTGTGTGTTCCTGGATGGTATATGCTACATATATGTAGGTACTCATGGAGGCCAGAAGAGGGAGTCAGGTCCCTGGAGCTGGGGTTACAGGTGCTTAGAAGCCATCAGAGGTGGGTGCTGAAAACAAAACTCACATCCTCCCAAACAGAGTTGGTCGCAAAAACTCACTAACTCTTATCTGAATGAGCATATTTCAATATTACACCTTTAAAAAAATTAAAAGGAAGATACCTTCAGCTTGATAGGTTTTGTTTTGTTTTGTTTTGTTTTACTTACCATTAACTCTGTTTATCATTTTATTTTGGATTTGAATTGTAAGTCAAATTCTCACAATGAAAGTTAAAAGTTATTGAGTTTCCAAGTGTTTGTGATTTAGGGGTCTACTATTAACATTCCTGGAAGAGGAAACATTTTGTCCTCTGGCTACTCTTCATTCCCTTTCCTGGTTTATCAAAGGATACAGTCTCTACTGACCCAGTTACTACCTGACTCTACTGAAGAGGCCGTTTCCCATTCCTACTCCTTCCTTTGCTCATGATGATTTCCTCTGACTGTCTATTCTCACTTTTAACATCTAACACCAGAATCTTAAGAAAAACATTACTCTTTTTTTCCCCCTTATTTAAAGGAAACATTACAAGCACTTGCTATGTTTTTCTTCTTTCACCGGAATTAGTAGCTAGGTGACCTTGAACTGTAAGTTCAATAGATCTTCAGAAACAATCCAACAATAAATTGAATTCTCAGCCTGTCTCAGTGCAAGGTTCCCAGAGCAGTTTCCTGAGAGAGCATCTGCTCTTCCTAAAGAAAAGAACATTTTAAAATAAGACTATTTTAAAATGTGGATTGGGGATGGAAATGTAAAGCAGTTTTGTGACAGTAACATTCATCTCTTTTGGCAGTTCTGATATTTATGTATTGGGTTTTCTCAAAGCTGGGTCACCTCTGTCTACAGTCATTTTGCCTGTTTAAAAAGTGATTTCCTAAAGTCATGTCACACAAACAAAATTAACCTTCTTCAGACTGCCCTGTGCTAGGTCAAAGCACAATCAGGATTAACTACACCATATCTTCCAATGTCTTCAGAGGGTTTCTGGTACCAGTTTTAACAGATGCCATGAGTTCTCCAAGTACCAACTACAATTTCAGTCTTCCATACTTGGCTTTTATTACCTCTGAGAATACTCAATCATGTCCAGAATTACTCAATGTCTAATGCATGCCATAATCACCATAGTATTCCAAGGATACTGGGTTAAGTAAGGTGATTCCCTTCCTTGAGGTGTTTACTCTGTGCAGGTCCCTTCTTCACTACCTGTTCCTTGTTTTTCCGTTGTGCTCAGTCCCTGACTCCTACTTGGCTGAATGCCATTTACATAAGTGACGACCCAGACGCCCTTCACCCTACCATGTTCTAATGTTCACTGTGATCTGTGATCAGAGATTTTCCGTAGTTTTAGTCCACTGAAACCTGTCATCTAATATGCAACCAAGGGGATAAAAATGCTTAACAAATATTGGATAATACTACTTGAGCTCACTCTGTAGCTTAAATTTTTTTCCAGGATAAAAATGGCTGTGGGGAATGACTAAACTGAGCAGGGCACAGGGGTCTTGTATGAGACGGTTTCTACAACCAAGGACTACGAGTGGATGTGTCCTGGAACCCCTGTGCAGATGGGACCCAGGATAGCTTGGTGTAGGACTGGAGGGCCTAGTGAGGGAAGCAGGGACTGTTTCAGTCTTGAACTTGATGGCTGACTCTTTGACCCTCCCCCATACA
>CM053756.1:19792865-19815833 GCA_028658305.1 Pachyuromys duprasi | reverse complement strand
AAATCTAATTATTTAATATAATAACAAATATTAATCTTTCTTAATATTAATTCTATAAATATTTAATATTTGATAGAGATTTTTGTATATCTAATAGCAATTAGCTTTACCTTTCTAATTTCAAGCTGAAGAATTTAAACATTCTTGAAATGAATAGATTATGGTCTACTCTTTTTAAATTTCAATTGTGCTATATGTCAGGGTTCAGTCAGCAGAAATCTTTGTAACAATTTTGCCAAATAAGTGAAACTTTTATAAATGAACATTGAATATGTTATAAACACAGCTTTACATGGTTTAGGTAATTAAACTAAAAATTTGCATATGAAATGATTATTAAAGACATCTATTATGTTCTGGAATTGATTGAAAACTGATCAAAAGCCTTTGACAGGCCAGTGAGATGGCTCAGCAGGTAAGCAGTCTTGCTGATAGCCCACGACCTAAGTAAGTTCAGTTTTCAGGATCTACATAGTGGAAGGAAAGAAACAACTCCTGAAAGTTGTTCTCTGACCTCTGTGTGAGTACACACACACCATAAAATAATGTCTTTTCAGACTTCTTTCAAAATGATTGCTAAAATTCACAGCATATAACAATCTATACAGTCTTTAGAAAAACAAAATTTTAATTTTAATAAACTGTCTCTCTTTGAGTTGGAGTTGTCTACTTCTGTAGACTAATCACTACCTGAAATGTACAGTTGATTGATTAAATATGCTTTTAAAAATTGACAGGCAGAACCAATGGAGTGGGGATCATACTAGCAACTTTGATTACAATTTTCTCCAAATGACAAGCCATCTACAATGCAGAAAGAAATAGTTTCCAGATGTAGCCCATGACAGCTCAGTATCCAAGTGGGTTCCCTAGTAAGGGGAACAGGGACTGTCTCTCATATGAACTCAGTGGCTGGCTCTTTGATCACCTCCTACTGAGGGGGGGCAGCCTTACCAGGCCACAGAAGAAGACAATGTAGCCAGTCCTGATAAGACTTGATAGGCTAGGATCAGTTATAAGGGGAGAAGTACCTCCCCTATTAGTGAACTTGGGGAGGGGCATGGAGGAAATGAGGGAGGGAGGATGAGATTGGGAGGGGTTGATGGAGGGGGTTATTTACAGTTTGGATACAAAATGAATAAACTATAATTTATAAAAATATAAATAAATAATATTGACAAAGAAAAAAAGAAATAGCTTTCAAATTTAATGTGTTTTCTTCTTCCTATTAACATTTTTTTAAATCAACTATAACTATCAACTCTTTTCCTTGGCCTAATCCTTAAACATTCAGATTGATACACAGTCATCACACCCCAACTGATTTAAAGGGTTTTGTTTTGTTTTGTTTTGTTTTTTGGTAATTTCCTTTCCTATGTTCGGGTGAAATGCCAAAGGCAAGGCTTGCTTGTACAAGTAAGTATTCAGGCTCAAAGGCAAGTAACACAGAAACTTCCTAGCTCACATGACTAGATCTAAGCCACACCCAACATCTCTGAATAGTAAAAGTTACTGGAAAGTTTTCATCCCACGAGTTTCCAATGGAATTGACAGTCCATTATTTGGTCACCGGAAGAATTTTAAAAAAATAAAATAAAGACATACACTGGTAAAAATTGGCTAGCATCAAAATGATTTTCCAGAGTTTATGAACATGAAAATGTTGGCATTTATAAATTACTAATCTATAAACATATAAACATAATCTATAAATATGTGACTTTAATTATCTCTTACTTTTCTAGTTCTTAGCAATGGATGCCAAAGTAGGGTCTAAATAAGGAAAGGTTTCTCATACTCTTTGACTTTTCTGCCTGATAGATACAAGAAAAAAAAATTAGAGCTCAACCCAATCTGAGCCTGACACTATGACCCTGAAAATTCATGCTCCATGGTTCATAGACTTCTTGCCCCTGCCCCACAAATATTCAGAGCATCAGAGAATTGGCAGCATATAGAACAGAGATAAGACAGCACCCATCCAGGTTGCGATATTTGGGTTTAATAAAAACCTTGAGGAATTTTGTTTTGAAGCTGATTTTTTTGTAAGTTCTTTGAATTTTTCAGAAGTTTTCAATCACTGCTTTTCAAGGGAAATTTTAGTAATTTTTTTCAACTGAATGAGAAGCTGTGCTATGCAAACAACAAAGATTATTTTTTCTTTTGAAAGTTATTCATGTCCCGCTCCTAGAATTACCGGGGGAATTGAATTTTTAAGAAAAAAATATTAACCAAGCATCAGGGTTATAGTGTGTGTAGTTTTCGAGAGACATCCTACACTCAGCAGCTCTGAAGTTTTATGTTTCTGTCTGTGCTTGGAGTCCATGTTTCTCAGGAAGGTTTTTAAGTTAGTCAAATAAATTTGCATAACCTTTAGCCAAGTTTATTTTAAAACATAGCTTTATTCGTTCTTACTATTTTTATGTCTTTATTTTTCCCCATATGAGTAACAGAAAGAGGGTCTGAATCTGCCTCTAATTCTCAATGGGTCCAAACACATTGGCATGAGGCTACATTTATATTTTTCAGGAATCATTTATCCACTGAATATTTACTTGTATATTAAGTAGACCATACTTGAGAGTTTCATTACCTGTATTAAACATGAAAAAAATGAGGCACAGCATCACATAGTTTTGAACAGCAGCATTAAACCAAGACATTCTAAGCTCCATGACTGGGTGAATTTTCATTTTTCCGTCCTGAAAATACACATTAAAATACACCTGGGACACTAACTACAGAGGGCAACTCCAGGCACTACTTTGGGGAACTACGACACTGTAGGATTATTTTTGATGTTTTGGTTTGGTTTGTTTTTGTTTTCGGTTGTTGGTTTGTTTGGGGCTTTTGGGGGGTGGTCTTAAATATATGAGTTTTTAATATATGGATTTTAACAAGCACCTTGCTGTGAATCTGTGTAAGTTGTCTACATCCCAATTAAGGGAATCACATTCCATTTAAGACTTCACTACTATGCTGTCTTCTGCCTGGTTTCACTCTCCTCCTTTCTACCAATGACTATACTCTATCCACCAGAACATCTCATTTTTCCCTTTGGATTTTTGTTTCATTAGCATTTGATCCTTCAAACTCAAATGAGCAATAAAGATATTAAATGACAAAACAGTATTACTAGATTTACTATAATTAAGAGGTATTACCAGGTGGGGTGGTGCACACTTGTAATTCCAGAACTTGGGTAAACAGAGATAATTGGATCTCTGTGAGTTCGAGGCCAGCCTGGTCTATGAAGGGAGTCCAGGACAGCCAAGACTACACAGAGAAACCTTGTCTCAAAAAAGAAACAAAAACAAAACAAAAACAAATACCAAAAAAGAGGTATTATTTTTAAAGTTTAAAGATCCCATAATGGTGTTCACATCTTGATAATATCCAACAACTCTCTAGTTGAACCCAAAGCCCAGTGAACAAAAGGGATATCATTCTTGGTACTGGAAACCTAGCCAACTACTCAGGGCTATCCACAATGTGGATCTTAGAGGAGAACCTACAACTGCCACTTTATGCAACATGCATAATTCCTGACTGCACTTTAAGTGTTCATGCCTGTAGCCACAGATAGAGATAGCTGTTACCCATCAGTGAAGAAATTTCTCTTTGCAACAGATGGAGAGCATTACAGAAAACTAAAAACTATTAAACTGTTGAGAATAAGAAAATGGGTGATGCTTACCCTCTACCCACCCATCTACAACCCAGCCCTGCAAGCAGTGTTTAGGAAATATAGAGGGATAGTGGGCAAAAGATGGTACGAACAGAAACAAGATGCCTGCTGTGAGATTGCATCCCCTAGAAATGTCAGAGAAGCTAAACCCATGAAATCTGAGCAACATAGTTCCCTCCACAAGACCTGAACAAGAACAGCACCAGCAAACATGCTGACATAAAAAGGAAAATGGTAGGGTTCTATAACATGACACAAAACTAAGGGAGGTAAAGAATACTGAGAGTGGGAGAACATGGTCTTCCCCATGGAAGAGCCTTTCATTTGGTTACCCAGCACCAAATGATCATCCGTGAAATCGTGTGCAAGTAAGATTATATGGACTGAGCAGTTGGTATTTGTATACCTAGGAGAAAGAGAGAAAAAAAAAAGAGAGTATAATTACCAAAAAGCCAAAGACCATAAATTTGCAACAGAGCAAAAGAAGGATACAGGAAAGGATTTGGAGAAAGAAAAATAAAAGAAGAAAATAATTTAATTATATTTTAATTAAGAAAAATATGTAGAAAGGTAATCAGATGTGAATAGGAAGGGATCAGCAGGAGTTGAGAGGTCATATGGGAATTTGTGAGCAAAAGATATTATATAGGTTTATGAAATACATAATGAAACTGATTATTATACATATTAGTAGATGGCAATAAAAGTCTTTAAAAGTAAAAAACAGGGAAGAAAAAAAAATACTAAGGTAAAACAAAGGATTACTGTTTCTTGGAATGATAATGCCCCCTCAAAAGCAATAGATTATTTAACAAACAATCAGTACCAGTAGTTCAATACCAAATATAGGGTTTGGTTGCCTATATTTGGTTGCCTCTCAGAAGTTGAATAGTTCCTGTTGCTGGAGACACCACACAGTTCAGACTTAGAAAGATTCAAGTGAATCTAAACTGAAAGCCTCCTTTCTGTGATCTAGCTTGCATGTTATCAGAAAGTATTATGTAAGATTCCAAGGGAGGGAAACATTCAATAATCCTATCTAGTTGTGATACCAATGGACTACAATAATAAACCGCATGGCAGGTTATTCATGAAAGGACAGTAATGGCACCTATTTCTTGGCAATAACCAACAGCTGTCTATTTGGACCTAAAAGCAACTGCATAGGAGAAAAATCATGCCTGGTACTGGAAACCTAGACAATTATCTAGAGTTAGTGAGCTCATGGATCTTAGAAGAGATCCACTACTTTACTAGCCCAATATAAATCATAATTATGTTCTAAATTCTTATCTTTATACATACAGATAAATATAATTTTCACCCTGCCTAATTTCATGTTAACTTGACACAAGCGAGAGTCAAGAAGGACTCTCAGTTGAGAAAACAGCTCCTTAATAGTCGCATGTAGACAAATTTGTAGTGCATTCTAAAATTACAGATTAATAATGGGGAGCCCAATATTAATTGTGGTCCAATTCCTGGGCATGTGGTCTAGAGTGCTATAAAAAAGCAGGCTGAGCAAGCCAGTAAGCAGCACTCCTCTCTGACCTCTGCATCAACTCCTGTTTCCAGGTTCTTGCTCTGTTTGAGACCTTGCCCTGACTTTTCTCAGGAAAGTGACCTGAGAGCCATAAGATAAAATAAACCCTCTAATTCTCAACTTGTTTTTTATCATGGTGTTTTATCATAGCAACAGAAAACCTAACTAAAACACGCACCATCAAATAAACTTCTCTTTTCAGCAGAGGCCATTACAGAAAACCACAACAGTACAGAGATCAACACTCCTAAAGTATCCATCCACAACAGGTACATGCAGAAGACAACCCCTGCACCTAAGGTTCAGGAAACACCACAGAAAAGGGGGTGGAAAGATAGCCAGAGGACCAGGAAGTCTGCTGTGAGATTGTGTCTCTTAGAAATGACAGAAAAGCTATGCATATAATACCTAAACAACATGGCTGCATAAAAAAACCTAAACAATGACTATATCAACAGACATATAAATAAAGCAGGCTAAAATCTCATAAGATATCACTCCTAAGATAGATGATAGATAGATAGATAGATAGATAGATAGATAGATAGATAGATAGATAGATAGATAGATAGATAGATGAGTTCCCTAATTGATCATATGGGAGGAGTTGGAGGAAATAAAAGCAAACAGAGAAGTGATGTGATCATATTTCAATTTTTAAAGTTTATTATTTATACAGTTTACATCCCTAATGTAGCCCCTCCTGGTCCCACCCTCCTATCCTTTTCCTCCCTTTCCCCCTCCCCTTCTGCTCAGAAAGGGAGAGCCCCGAATTTTCATTGGTATTATGTGCATCCTCTTCCACTGACACCTGACCATGGCAGCCCAGCTAAAGGAAGTGATCCAACAGCAGGCAACAGAGTCAATATCAGAGACAGCCTCTACTCTACTTGCTAGGGGACTCTCACAAAGAGCAAGTTGCCTGTCGGCTACATGACAGAGCCTGCCAGCAAAGTCAACAGTACCTGAGTGGGGAGTGAGGATTGAAAGAAATAAAGCAACATGATGCAAGGGATCATCTCGAGAGGACTGTCAGTAAATACTGCATCAGCCCCAAGTTTATTCACACAGCTCCTTATTATAGGCAAAGCAAAACAAGGCACATCAATACAAGGAAGAGGATCACGTAGCAGTCAAACTTGTTTTCTCTATAAAGGAGAAATCCTACAAGATCACACAAACAAGCTAAAGGAACTTGGCTTTATCTCTGTTTCAAGGTAAAGACCAGGGTGAAAACAGTTTTTTCACTGAATATTCAATAATAAAGCAGTTGCCAAACAAGCAGCACTCTACAGCTACATTTATGTAGGGGACCTAGGTCCAGTCCATGCATGATTTTTGGTTGGTGGATCAGTCTTAGTGAGCCCGCATGGTCCTTAGGTCCTGTTGGTCTTCTTGTGGAATTCTTATCCCATCCAGCTACCTCTATCCTTCCCAAAACTCTTCCACAGGACTCCCAAAGGTCCATCTAATGTTTAGCTGTTGGTCTCTGCATCTATTCCCATAAGCTGCTGGGTAGACCCTCTCAGAGGACAGTTATGCTAGGTTCCTGCATAGCAGAGTATCAGTAATAGTATCAGGAAATGGCTCTCTACATCAGGGTGGGTCTCAAGTGGGGTAGTAATTGGCTTGCCATTCCCTCAATCTCTGCTTCATCTTTATATCTACATTTCTTGTAGGCAGGACAAAGTTTAGGTCAAATATTTTATGGGTGAGTTGATGTTCCCCTCCTCCACTGGAAGTCTGGCTCGGCTGTAGGAGGTGGCAACTTTAGGCTCCAAATATCCCACTGCTAGGAGTCTAGGGGCTAGAGAGGCGGCTCAGTGGTTAAGAGCACTGTTTGGTCTTCCAAAGGACCCAGGTTCAAATCCCAGCACCCACATGGCAGCTCACAACTGTCTGTAACTCTAGTTCCAGATGATTTGACACCCTCACACCAATGCACATAAAAATAAAATTAAACAAAAAATTGTCATACATATAAATATATATTATGTAAATATTGTACATTAGTGATAGTTTCTCCACCATCACCATTTCAAATAACATCAAAAAATACAAGATGTCATCTCCTTTAAAGACAATGCTGACGAGTTAAAACCAAATCCTTTATTCCCGTCTTCTGAATTGTAAGTCCTCAAGCTAGCTCCTTTCTGAGGTCTATGGAGCTGTGGTGCCCTCCCCAAATGATAAAGCTCTCTGAAACAACTGGTATGATATAAAGAGACTGACACCAAGCATCACAGCTTGATTTCACACACACACCACATGGAATTTTTTCTAAAAATGAAGAGAATTTAGCATTTCCTTGATATTTGGGGCTATAACACCATAACCATTCCACCTATCCTGTGAAACTTTGAAAAGAGCAGACTGGCTGGAAAACAAGAGATAATTTGCATGTGAAGATAAACAAACAGAAGTCTGCAGTATGCCACCTCCAAAAAAAAAATCAGTTAATGTCTTTGCTTAAAAAGGAGGAACAACCAAAATTTTAAGAGTGGTGCTAATGAGCTGGTAGCGCAATATTTCCCCCATCCTTTATCTTCCTAGTACATTTTAAATAAACCAGACTTGATTTCAATATAACATCAGTACTTTCTCTGAGGCTTCATTGGTTTAAGGTTTTCCCTGATCCTAATATATCTTGGTACACAACATCAGGTTTTCTCATTAAATCACATAATAGTCTGTAACCTCAAAATATATTCTGCTAGTATCTGTTGCCCTCTGCAACCTTTTTACCTAATTTTGAATCTACGTACAGCTACATCACACCCCTCAGACATCTCTAAATGCATGCTCAAATATAAAATTCATGCAATCTACTAAGGTCAGTATCCTCATCATCCCCTGATTTCAGTGTTATGCATCCATATTTTCATTAATGTTAAAGTCATTCAAAAGAATCTGTGCTTAAGATTTATCCTTATTAATATCACAAGATTCTATATGAAAAAGATGACAAAATGTTAGTAGTATTCAGGAGAAATAGTCTTTAGTAGAAGTGGCAAAATAGTCATTCATATACACAGATGTATGTATGCTTACTTACATAAACAAACACAGATGCATATATGTATATATAAATGGGCTCATAATATATATTTCAAAATAGAATGATTATGTGATCAAAATACATTTCTTGAATGCCTATCTCCTAGTCTTTTTTCAAAACTATATGATCATGAGGGAAAGAGAGACAGCTCAACATTTAAGAGCACTGGCTGCACTTCCCAAGGAACTAGGTTTAATTTCCAGAACTCATAGGGTGTCTCACAATCCTTTGTACATGCAGTCCCAGAGGATTTGGTGCCCTCTTCTGGCTTCCATGGGCACCAAGGATGCATACAGTACACAGACACACACACACACACACACACAAATTAGAGAAAAATTAAAAGTTCTGAAAAAAGATGTTTTAATAGACATGCTGCATATGAAAGTCTCAATTTTCTAATAAATAAGCTACATGCAAATTTTAATGGTAATATAATTTTAATATGTTTTATTTCAACTAATATGTTATAAATTGTTATTACTGTCTGTAGTTGATTGTAAAATATTCTTATGCAATATATAACATTGTTTTCATGTGAAATCTTCAAAATGGCTGTTTCACCTCTTATGTGAACAAGATCTAATATTCTAATTTTCAAGTCTACTGAGACTGTAAATCTTTTCTACTCAATGTTAATACATCTTAACTAATGAACTTCTGTTATATAAAGTCAAATGCATGATGCTTTGAGATTTGTTTATTGTCATATCAATGGTATCCACCTGTCTTAATTAGGGCTTATGCTGCTGTGAAGAGATACCAAGACCATGACAACTCTTATAAAGGAAAATATTTAATTATGGCTGGCTTTACAGAGATTTCGTCCATTATCTTCATAGTCTGAAGCATGGTGGCACACAGGCAGATGTGGTGCTGAAGAAGGAGAAGAAGGTTCTAAATCCAGATTGACAGGCAGCATGAAGAGAAACAGAGAGAGACTGGGTCTGGTTTGAGCACCTAAAATGTCAGAGTCCACCCCCAATGATGTACTTCCTCCAACAAAGCCATACCTACTCCAACAAGACCTCCTAATTTAGCCGCTTCCTCTGAGCCTATGGGGGCCATTTTCTTTCAAACCACCAAACCACCCAAAAGTTTACAAGACAGAAGGGTTCTGTAGGGTGAAGTATAACTGTGTCCTCTAGGCATGACATGGTAACTAGAGTTTCAGGGTATCTGACACCATTTTCTGGCCTCTGAGAGCACCTGCACACATGTGGTACACATATATTCATGTAGGTACACACACTTACCCATAGACACAAATCACCTTTTTACAAAGTAACAGAGGGGAATATTTTAAATAATGAAAGCAAGCTTGTGGGAAAGAATGAGCAGACATAGGCTTTCATTTGTTGTATGACTTAGTCTTGAGAATGGAAAGAAAACCAGTCATTATGTAATAATAATTTGACATTAGATGCATCCATGGATGAGTACAGAAGAGTAGTGGTATGAGCAGAAAGCATAAAAAGCGACAAAGCCAGAATATAAAAACAAGCAAACAAACAAACAAAAACAGGAAAGAAATGTATTATGTGGACAACGGAAACTATGCGTTCTGGGTGACTGACAGTTTTTGCATGTATGTGTCTGCAATGCACAGAGAGAAAACCATTTAATGACTGGCAAACTTTCACATTGTACAAAGTCACTCTGGAAGGTTTGGGGAACTAATGGGTGCAATTAGCCCTTAATTATTAAACCTTTAATGAGTATATACTTGGCTCTCCTCTCTCTTTAAAATATGTCCACACATTAGAAGTAAAACACATTTGAGTGACACTCATCTGTTGCTCATAGGAGGCGCTGTTCTGTAGCTGCTGTATCTCATTCAAATAAGGCAAGGAGGGAATACAGTGAAAGCTGTCACGTCTGAGAATTGCTTTATGCAAAAGTGGCAATAGAGGGTCTGGGGATAGAGTACGTTGGTAGAATGCCACTCAGTATCCCACAAACTGAGCAAGGTGATGCTTGCCTGAAGTACCTGTGCTCAGTGGGTGAAGGAAAGAGAATCAGGTGTTCAAAGTCATCAGTGTCTCATTGTAAGTTCGTTCCGAGCCTGGAATACTTAAAAACTTGTTTCAAAAAGAGTGAGAGGGAACCAGCAAAATGACTGAGTAGGTAAAAGCACCTGACCACCAGGATACAAGCCTGGCGATCTGAAATTGATCCTCAGGACCCATGGACAGGTGGAAATAGAGACTAAGTCCTCAGAGTTCCCCTGTGACTACCACACATATGCGCTGTGACGCTTGTGTTCACGTGTACAAACAAACGGAAAACTGATAAATAAGTAAATAAGTAAATGAATCTTTTTAAACTCAAAAGTATTTCAAATGTAGTGGTAACCTCTACTGAGAAATTTTCTTATTTACATTTTTATTTAAATTATTTGGAAGCCTAGATTGGAAAAAATGGGGAAACATGTCAAATTGCCATATAAAGTAGAAAGATAAACTAGAAATGCTGACACACTTGTAAAACACCAGATCTTCACGGGGTCCAGATAGGAGGTCAACTTCCAAGCCAGCCTCCCTGCAGTGAGTTTAACATTAGTTAGGCAACTGAATAAATTATGGATTTCAAGCAAAATAAATTTTAAAAGGTTTTAGGTACAACATTATCATATCATACAAGGCCCTAGAAACAAACTCTAATACCAAAATCAAAGTAAAACAACAAAATAAACCATAAAAGACTGATACTCATGCTACATAATTAAGCTAAAGACTACGAATGCAATAGATATTTCAGGGGGAAAATTTAGCCAATTTTTAAAAGATCAAATATGTATAAAATAATACTACTTAAAAATACTTAACAAAGGACATTTTTTTCTACGGAAACAACAACAAACTTTTTGTTTTTGAGAGACAGTCTTATTATATAGTCCTTGCTGACCTAAAATTCATTGTATAGATCAGGCTGGCTTCAAACTCTAAGAGATCTGCTCACCTCTGCCTCCCAAGTACTGAGATTAAAGGCGTACCACCATACCAGGCCTCTGCAAAACTCTTCTTTTCTTAATCTGAAATCAGGTGTTTATTTATTTGTTACAATTTATTCACTTTGTATCCCAGTTGTAGCCACCTCCCTTAACCCCTCCCAATCCCCCCCTCCTTACCTCATCTCCTCCTATGCCCCTCCCCAAGTCCACTGATAGGAGAGGTCCTCCTCCCCTTCCCTCTGACCCTAGCCTATCAGGTCTCATCAGGACTGGCTGCACTGTCTTCCTCTGTGGCCTGGTAAGGCTGTTCTCCCCCTTCAGGGAGAAGTGATCAAAGAGCAAGCCACTGAATTCATGTCAGAGACAGACCCTGTTCCTCTTCCTTGGAAGCCCATTTTGAGACTGAGCTGCCATGGGCTACACCTGTGCAGGGGTTCTAGATTATCTCTATTAATGGTCCTTGTTGTAGTATCAGTCTCAGAAAAGCTCCCTGGGCCCAGATTTTTTGATTGTGTTGTTCTCCTTGTGGAGCTCCAATCTTTAAAGGATTTGTTGTTGTTGTTTTTGGTTAAAGTCTCCCAGTGTCGTATTTAATAAAGGATGAAAGCTGACATACATTCACAATTCCTTACCTGAGGGAAAGAGTTTTCAGTTTTTCACAATCATACAGTGAGCAGCATAATTTATAGAGATGACTTAATTACATTAAGAAAGTTCCTATACCTACTATGCCGAGAGCTTTGACATACGATGGACTCTGTTTTTATTTTATATTTATCATTTATTGTGATTCATGGATTTCTCTCCTTTGTTGATTAATAAACTGTGAGGAGTTATCTTTTATATTTTGTTAAATTCAATTTATTAAGAGTCTGTTTATAATTTTAATCGATATATTTAAAAATTACATTGTCCTTTAATTCTCTTTATTTCTTTTTTATTCAAGTTTTATTTTAAGTAATGTTAATTACAGCATTTGAAGGGGAGGAGCTAATTCCACACAAAATTAAGACTGTAATGTACCCATTAAACTACTAAAAAAAAAAATTAGAGTGGTGAGGCTATAACAGAAGTCAGTCTATATCCCTACTGTTGTCAGGATGTGACCACAATTACCTGCCCAGCTCAGAGCCAGAAAAATCGGAAGCTATTTCAAGCTCTGAAGCAATGACAAAAAAATAAAACATAAAAATAATTAAATAAACACACACACACACACACACACACACACACACACAAACACACCACAACCAAGAAAGAATTAAGTCCTGAATGGCTACATCATGCCCACCCTCTCCACCTTAAAACGGCACAAAAGAAATAGCTAACCATACCCTGAAGACTACTTTCGTTTTAAACAGGTAACTGATGGGCTGGGATGGGCACAGGGTATGACCATTGGTCTAAAATGTCCCTTCCCAGCAGTTAGGATCGGGACACCAGGGTTCAGTGCTCGGGAAGTCACAATTTCATCTGAGGAGGGGAGACAGGTTTACAAAGAGCCCGCACATTCCCAGCTTGCACTTGTAGCCTGGCATCTCTAGATCGGTTCCTCCCCAACCCACGCCTACAGCTAAAAGGATCTTGTCTGGAACAGGGTTTCTGCTGTACCTCTGAAATGGTAAATACCTTAAAGACTAGCCTTCCTTAGCCTGGAGGTCTAACATGGTATTCATGAATTCTCGCATCCCCGACATACCACATTGAAAGGTACAGTAAATTCTGAAGATAGCTATGCTGCAAAACAGTTTAAAATTACCGAGAGTACAATATTCATTTATGTTTGAAGTTCCAGTCCTGGACCAAGCTTGAGGCCACTCACACTGATGTTCTCGCCATCCAGCAGAGCTGACTGCATCAGTTTGATACCTGGCTTCAGGGTCTGAGTGTACCCTAAGCCTATCAAGCTAGAGTTGTTCACTTTGGCCGAAAAGCTGGCATCAAGGTCGACCAAAGCGAGCGTTACTGTTTCCTGCTGTCCAGGTGAGATTGAAAGCAGTCTCCAACTTCTTGTTCACCTTCTGGTAAATGGAGCCACCGAACTCTGTCCCGTCATTCACATTAGTAGGAAGCTGGAATTCGTCCGTCTTGTAGACAACTGCTGAATTGCTCTAGGACACTCTGGACTTTGCTGACTGAAAAGGCATCTGGTAGCCACCAGCCAGCCATCATACCCAAGCACCAGAGCTCCCCATAATCAAGGGCCCAGCGACGTCAAAGTCCACGTAACAGTCTAGGTTGATAGGCTCCCTCTGGTACCCTGTCTTGATTTTAGGGTTTTTGTTTTGTTTTGTTTTGTTTTTTCCTACTGTTAGGCGAGAAGGATGAGTCTAAGGTTACGAGCTGGTCTTCGCCGGTACCCAGAGTGCTGTCTGTGTTCCGCTTCTCTGTAAAGGTCAGCCCGTACTCTGTACTTAGTTTCCAGGCTGCCATTCACTTTGGTGGTCCCTGTGTTCGTGGAGCCTGAGCTGGCAAATTCCAATCCGTTCTCAGACTTCGTTTCCAAATCAAGTTGTCTTAAACCAAAGCCGTAGCCCTTGGTGAAAACATCCCTGGCAGACTGGCCAAGATGAGCATAAGCAGGAGTCACAGCCATTTTCTCAGAGGCTGTGAAGGCGGGCGCAGTGGCAGCCACCAAGGAGGTTCAAGTCTCTTATTTCTAATGTCTCTGTGTAGGACTACTCTGGATGTATGTTCGTACCTTCAGTTTTATAAAAGACTTTGTGTAGAATTGGTACTAAAGGTTTTAGTGTTTACTGATAAAATCCTTTGAGTCTGGATTTACTTATGAAAAGATACTAGCTGTAAAATTCTCTCATTTTAATAGACGACACAGAAATTTACTAGTTCTCCAATTCTTTTGAGGCAGGATTTGGTGAATGCGTGTGCAAGAATTTATCAAATTCATCAAAAACATAAAATTGGTTAGCAACGATTTGGTGGTGGTATTCCCACAGTTCTTTGAATATCTTAAGAATTTAGAAATATTATCATTTTAGAATCAGCATTGGTAACTAAGTTTTTTTAAATTTTACAATTGCATTTATTTATTGTGTGTGTGCATGTGTGTCACAGTGTGCATGTGACAGGCAGAGCATAAATTGCAGTTTATTCTTTCTGATATGCAGGTCCCAGGAATTGAACTCAAGTCATAATTTTTGGCAGTGAATAATGCTGACTGAGCCTTCTCCCAACCACATTTTTGTTTCTTTATGATCATTCTCACTACTTTTTTTACTTTTTTTATTGACATTTTTTAAAGTTTTCTGTTTTAACACTTTCTTTGTTTCTATGTTCTATTAATTTCTAAACAGGTTCTTAATATATTTTCTCTTTAAAACTTATTTACTACTCTATTTTTGGTTTTCATATATGTTATAATTAATATCTTAATTATAATATAATTACATAATTGTTATATTGTATATTATAAAGTATATTATTAATAAAATTAATTATAATTAATGTAATTATTGCAATATGATTTACATTATATTAATGTTATATTGATGCCTGATAATGCAATTATATAATTAATACTATTGTGTTATTACTATAATAATTAGTTACATTAATAATATAATTAATATGTAATTTAAAACAATTTTAACTATAAATATATTTTGATCAAATTTTTCCATCCCCCAAGTTGGTCCAAATCCTCTCCCCTTCTCAACCCACACAATTTTGATTTCTTTCTCAAAAAAAACAAATAAAAATTCAATACAATAGAACTTCTCTGTGGCCCATGGTAGCTCAGTATCCCAACTGGGTACCCTAGTAAGGGGAACAGGGACTATTTCTTTCATGAACTCAATGGCTGGCTCTTCAACACCCCGCCCTCCCCAGGAGGAACAGCCTAGCTAGATCCCAGAAGAGGACATTTCGGCCAGCCCTGAAAAGATATGATAAGCTACGGTCAGATGGAAGGGGAGGAGGTCCTCCCCCATCAGTGGACTTGGAAGGGGGCAGGGAGGAGATCAGGGAGGGATGGGGAGAGTGGGAGGGAATGGGGGAGGGGGCTACAGCTGGGATACAAAGTACATAACCTGTGATTAATATAAAAATAAATAAATTATATTTAAAAAAACAGAACTTCCCAAAACCAAGAAAACAAAATATCACTAAAACAAGAAAAAATAAAACCCAACTGTAAACAAATGAAAACAAATGAACAAAAAACTGTGGAGGCTGGGTGGTGTTGGGTAATACCTTTAATTCCAGCACTCAGAAGACAGAGGCAAGTGGCTCTTTCTTAGTTCAAGGTCTACAGAGTAAGTTCGGGGACAGCCAGGGCCACATGGATTGTGTGTTGGTTTCAGAGGTAGAACAAGGAAACTAGCTCTAAACTAGCCTCACTGCTAAACATTAGCCACGGTAAAAATAACTGGTTTGTGTATATACATCTACTCTACCAAGTTTACTGGTTTAATTCTGGTTTTGTTTTGTTTTGTGTTTTGTTTTGTTTTGTTTTTTTGATGACCTTTATTACAGGAAAATAATTTAAACCAGAAAATTTAAATAATTGATGAATTAACTCCTTTGTATTGCCATCAAGGTCCGTAAGCATGAATTTTCACAAATTAAAAAGGAAAAAAAGAGAAGAGATTGGAAATTTATAAATGAAAAGCCTTAAATAAAATACCGAAGTTTGACAGATGTTGAGGTAGAGCTAACGGTTTTCTTCATCAAAAATGCATTTCAATATTGAAGTAGCCTTTCAATACCTCTTCAGAGATTAACTTTGGCACTGAATCAAGAGTCTATCAACAGGATAATGAGGCCTGGGGGCCAGCAATAAGAAACCATGTCATCTGATGAAAAAAATTTAAAGCAATTATAGCATTAAAAATCGGGTGCTTTTTCTTTCATTGAGGTACCAGCAACTCCGACCAATGTCTGGGTAAACACTTCACACACCACCGGGATGAGCTGCCACCACACATTCCTTGCACTTGGTTCCTAACAGCCCATGAAATGAAGGAAAAAGATTAGTGTGGAAAAGGTGGGATTGTAAAAGGGTTGTATGCTGAAGAGGCTTGCCTGGTTTTGCAGGCGCCCTCTACAGGCCATTAAGTGATTTCCAATAATCAGAACTTTGGCAGTACTCACCTAGCTCAGGTTCCTGCAGGTGCTTCCTTTAAGTTTCCCTGTCCAAACACAATTACACTAAATAAGAAAAGTATAATATCAAGCATTTGGATAGATAATAAATAAAAGGAAAGTTAACATTCATGCTTCCTTCTTGTTATTTTGTGTCTCTAACCACACCCTGATGTAAGCACAAAATGGCTAGGGCTGCAAGATAGAGGTTTGCCTGAAAACATGCATGATGAAGCATAAACATTCAGTGCACGATTTTTGAAGTTAGATAAATGTACAAATAACACACTCATTATTCAGGATCTCTGAAGAATGGAAAGGGGGCCATCTTAGTAGATAGACTTGGTGCGTGCTTTTCTTGCCATTAGGATTGTGTGCATATAGAGTAAGCAACCAGCACTGACAAACTACATTTTGTAGACTTTGAGGACTTACAGAATAGGGATGTGTGTTCACATTAGTATTCTTTATTGTTCTTCAATGTATTTTTTAATCCACCCTTGTTTAACCATGTGGGTAGACAGGTGTCAGGGTTAAAAATTCATATGGTATGTGATAGGATTTGGGTGAGGAAATGGAGCAGAAGGGATGGACATTTTAACAGCTTGTGAGGTTTTATAAGTGGAAAGGGAAGGGGGAACATATTTTCTCCATTGGGAAAATCCATTGAAAAATATAATTGTGCACACCGAGAAACCAAAGTCTAATTTCAAGGTTTCAAAAAAATTAGAAAAAGAAAAAATACATTAGAGGGTTTAAAAACTGTGCAAAACTAGGAATGTTTTCCACAGAACTTTCTAGAACTGATTAATTGTGTTATTAATCACTAAGCCCACATGGAGCAGTGAGACAAAAGGGGACAGACTCCTGTTGTAATCTATTTTTAAACAGGCACTGCATTGACACATTTAGTCAACAAATGATTATTGTGATTGGGGGTGCACATAAAAAAATCTGACTACAGACAGTGGAGAATGAAAACCATGGTCTAAAAATCAGTTCTAATCTCATACAAATTATAATAGGAAGCACTACAAGTGTAAAAGGCAATACAGGCTCATTGGGGTAGGGTTCACATGGGGAAATCTGTAACTCAAACAATAATGACACAGAAAGTACAGACTTTTAAATAGGAAGTTCGGGGGTGGGGCTGAAACACCTCAAAGCTGCTATCTAATAAAGTTAATACTTTAATGACTCTTGGTTCATGTGAATGTTAGTATATAAACAACTGCCAAATACATGTGGGGAAATTGTAATATCATAATACAAAATAACTAGAGATTAAAAATAGATGGGCATGTGATAGGCAGATTAATAGATGGTAGGTAGATGAAAGCTGGCGGGTAAAAGAATGAATAAAGAAAAAAGGAAGGAAGAAAAAGGAAAGAGAGAGAAAGAAATTGATAGATTATGGAAGAAGATTGATAGACAATAGATAATTGATAGATAGGTGATAAACAAGTGATTGATAAATGATAATGAATGCATAGATGTTAGGATGATAGAGATTACTCTCTAATGCACATGTAAATTGTTTCCAATAGCTTTTATTGTAAGCAGTATTGGAATGAATAGCCTCAAATATGTATAATTGTTGATGACTTTGTTTGGTTGAATGACTTAGTGCCTCTACAGAATACATTTGAGGAGCAGTTTCTTCATCACAGGGTTAATGCAAATGAAATTTTACTGTTCCTGCAGTAATCTAGTAAAGTGTTTGTTTGCTCATCCCCTTGCTAACAGAGAGTGTCCACAAATTTTAGGTGTATGTCTCATTGCCATTTTATTTTTTCCTTTTAGTGAAAATAATGGGTTGTTTTTTTTCATACAGTATATCCTGGCTACATTTTTCCTCCCTCTAATCCTCTCCATTCCTCCCTGCATCCCTGCTCATGCGGATCCCCTCCCCCTTTATGTCACTTGTTAGAAAACAGACATCTAAGGCACAATAATCAAATGTGACATAATGTAATAAAACAAACAAAACCAAATAGGACAAAACAATTTGAGGGAAAAGGGCTGAAGAAAAGGCATAAGAAACAAAAATAGAACACAGACCTACCTACTTGTTTAAATAGTCAGAAACCTCACTAAAAACACAAAACTTAAGCCATAATATACACACAGAAGAACAGCGAGGTAAATAATGATATTGTACACAAAGAAAAAGTTTAAAAGACAAAATTAAAAGACCTGACATGATATTATGAGACAAGAAACCTCCAAAGATGCCATTGAGTTTGTTTTCTGTTGACCTACTGCTGGGTATGCAGCACCCTATAGAGTGGTTAGTTTCCCTGTTGACACTACCCTGGGGAGAACTAAATTTTCATTGGTAAGTAGGTATCAATTGGCAATAGCTTCTGGGATAAGGATAGGAGCTTGCATCCACTTCTTTCAGCACTAGGAGCCCATCTGATGTGGGCCCATGCAGGCCTTGTGTGTGCTTCCTCTGTCTCTGTGAGTTCATAGGAGTTTGTTCATGTTACTTCATAGGGCCTTGGTTTCTTGTTTTCTCCATCCCCTTTGGCTCTTACGCTTTTCCTACCTTCTCTTCAGGAGGAGCTCTGAGGGGAGGGATTTGATGGAGACATCCTGTTTAGAGTTGAGGGTTCCTAGGTTTCTCACTCTTCATATTATCTGGCCTTGGGTCTCTGTATTGGTCCCTTCCTGCTGCAGCAGGAAGCAACTCAGATGATGGTGGAGTAAGGCACTCATCTAGGAGTATGACAGAATGTCATTACAAGTCAATTTACTGCCACATTCTTTTAGTTGAACAGTAGTATTTGGCTTTACCCTGAGCCCCTGGGTTATCTAATCTCAGGTTCTTGGTCACCCAAGCACTTTCAGTATACATTCCAATTCATGAAGTAGAACTTAAGTCAAATCAGACAGTGGCTGGCTACTCCCACATGTTGGTGGCACCATTGCACTAGTATTTCTTGAAGCCAGGACAGCACAGAAAATCAAAGTGTTTCTGCCTGGATTGGTGTTTATATTTCTCCTTTCCCAGCATGCCTAGTACCTCCCAGTACTAAGAATACTAGCCAGCAGGGATGAAGGCTCTAAGTTGGTACCACCTTGACCTCTCCATGTTCAGTGAATTATGTAGTGTTGTCTTCAGCCAAAGGGCTTGCATCAGTTAGTAAGGAACACCCTAAAGCCTTGTCAACACCTTGAGTTGCTCGTGTTTTCCTGTGGGACCCCTTTGGCCAGGAAGTAATGAATTCTCAATAACAGAAGCTTCATTTTATGATCAAGAGATATCCAGTTGGGACTCTGTCTACCCCATTATGTGGTGATTTAATTTGAGGTCCTTCATATATGAATATATTTTAGAAAGTATTGACCTAGGTTTCCATACTATCCCTAAAATGGTCCTTACTTTTGGCTGTCTGTCCCCATATTCCTCCCTAGTTTCTCTTTTAAACTACACCCCCACAATTTAAAATTCCTGTTCCAATCTCTCAGCCCATCCATAAATATGTGTTCTATTTCCTCTTCCATCTATATCGTGGGCATTATTTTGTTCTTGTTGTTCTAGAGCTTTCAGGTGTGCTTGTAAAATGAGCTCTCTACAATTTCTTTGGGTAAACAGTGATATGAATTTCTCTTTTAGAACCATCTTCTCTACGTCACCTAAGCTTGGATATGTTAAGTTTTCACTTTCTTTTTATTCTAGAAAGTTTTTATCTTCTCTCTTAAATTTTGTCTTGTCCTATTGTTCACACAGTAGTGAGATTTTTAGTTTCCATGACTTTGTATGCTTTCTGTTGTTGATATTCAGCTTTAATCCACAATAATCAGATGGGATGCAAAGAGATATTTCAATTTTATTGTATCTGGTGAGACTTGCTTTGTATCTGACTATATCATAAGTTTTGGAGAAAGTTCCATGAGCTGCTGAGAAGAAGGGATATTCTTTCATGTTTGTGTGAAATGATCTGTAAACATTTGTTGTGTTTTGTAATGTCAATTAGTTCCAGAATTTCTCTGTTTTGTTTTGTTTTGTCTGGATAACCTGTCTATTGGTGAGAGTTGGTTATCAGTGTGTGAGGGTCAATATGTGATTAAAGCTACAATAATCTATTTTTATGAATTTAGATGCCCTTGTGTAGTGGGTGTATATGTTTAAAAATGCAATGTTCTGTTGGTGGATATTTCATTTGATAAGTATGTAGTATCCATCCCTATCCCTTCTAATTAGTTTGAATTTGAAGTCTATTTCATAATATACTAAAATAGCTACACCAGCTTGATTCTTAAGTTCATTTGTTTGAAATATCTTTTTTCCCATTCTTTTACCTTAAGGTGGTATATGTTTTTGGTGGTAAGTTGTGTTTCTTAGATACAGCAGAAGGATGGATCTTGTATCCTGTTTCCACATACATTCTGACAATCTGTATTTTTTATTGCAGAATTGAACCATTGAAGTTGAAGGATATCAATGAGTAGTTTTTGTTGATTCCAGTTATTTTGTTGTTGTTGTGGTGGTGGTGGTGATGGTGGTATGTGTGTGTATAACTGTGTTTCCCTTCTTTTGATTTTCTTGTCTGAGATTATTTATTCTTTATATTTTATTGTATTTGGTTAATCTTATTAGGTTGTAGATTTTCTTCCATCACTCTCTATAAGTCTAGATTTGTAGATAAGTATTGGTCAAATTTGGTTTTATCATTGAATGCCTTATTTTCTCCATCTATACTGATTGAAAGTTTTGCTGGGTATACTAATATAGACTAGTCTCTTAGAGTCTGCAGCACATCTGTTCAGGTCCTTTTGACTTCTACAGTCTCCGTAGAGAAGTCAAGTATAATTCTAAAAGGTCTGCCATTTTATGTTAATTGGTCTTTTTCCCTTGAAGCTTTTAATGTTTTGCTTTTCTTCTGTCTGATTAGTATTTTGATTGTTGTGTGGTGAGGAAACTTTCTTTTCTGGTCCAATCTATTTGATGTTCTGTATGCTTCTTGTACCTTTAGAGGTATATCCTTTCGGTTAGGAAATTTTTTCTTCTATAATTGTTGAAAATAATTTCTGGGTCTTTTGGGTGGGCATTTTCTCCTTTCTATATTTCTATTATTCTTAGATTTGGTTTTTTATTATGTTTCAGATTTCCTGGATGTTTTGTTTCAGGAAATGTTTAAATTTAAATTTTTTGACTGAACATTTATTTTTCTATCATATCTTCAACTCCCCAGATTCTCTTTTCCATTCCTTGCAGTCTGTTGGTGAGGCTTGCCTTTGAGTTTTCTCTTTGAGTTCCTAAATTTTTCATGTCCAGATTTTCCTCAGTTTGGATTTTTTCTTTATTATTTATTACAATTTATTCACTTTGTATCCCAGCTGTAACCTCCTCCCTCATCCCCTCTCAATCTTGCCTTCTTTTCCTCTTCTCCTTCCATGCCCCTTCCCCAGTCCACTGACAGGGGAGGTCCTCCTCCCCTTCCATCTGACCCTAGTCTATCAAGTCTCATCAGGACTGGCTGCATTGTCTTTCTCTGTGGCCTGGTAAGGTTGCACATGCTCGGGGGCGGGGGGGGGGGAGGTTATCAGAGAGCCAGCCACTGAGTCCAAGTCAGAGACAGTCCCTGTTCCCCTTACTAGAAAACCCACTTGGACACTGAGCTGCCATGGGCTACATCTGTGCAGGGGTTCTAGGTTATCTCTGTGCATGGTCCTTGATTGGAGTATCAGGTCTCAGAAAAGACCCCTGTGCCCAGATTTTTTGGTTTTGTTGCTCTCCTTGTGGAGCTCCTGTCTCCTCCAGGTCTTTCTATCTCCCCCTTCTTTCATAAGATTCCCTGCACTCTGCCCAAAGTTTGTTCTATGAGTCTCAGCATCTGCTTTGATACCCTGCTGGGTAGAGTCTTTCAGAGGCCCGCTGTGGTAGGCCCCTGTCCTGTTCCCTGTTTTCTCCCTCTTTTGATGTCCATCCCATTTATCTTTCTGAATGAGGACTGAGCATCTTACCCAGGGTCCTCCTTCTTGCTTAGCTTCTTTAGGTGGTCAGATTTTTATCCTATATTATATGTGTAACATCCACTTATAAGTGAGTATATACTATGCATGTCTTTCTGTTTTTTTTTTAATTTTTAAGGGAAAACAGCACCTATTTTTACCATCATTAATAAGAGTTACATTTTTAATTAATGTATTTATTTACTTACATCCATATTGCAGCTCCCCCCCAACCCCAGTTCCTCCCTTTCATCTCACTTCTCCGCTACCCTCTCATCCTCCCTGTCTCCTCACAAAAGGGGAGGTATACCATGGATATCAACTCACCTTGGCAGAGCAAGCTGCTCATCCTCTAGACACATCTTCTCCTTAGCTCTATTTCCATAGTGCCAGGTCTTGAACTGTTGTATTCATTTCTTTCCAATGTTTGTTGTTGTTTTCATTGATTTCTTTAAGAAATTTTTTCCTCAAGACCCAGCTATACCACTCTTAGGCATATACCCAAAAGATGCTCAAGTACACAACAAGGACATTTGCTCAACTATGTTCGTAGCTGCTTTATTTGTAATAGCCAGAACCTGGAAACAACCCAGATGTCCCTCAGTTGAGGAATGGATACAGAAATTGTGGTACTTTTACACAATGGAATACTACTCAGCAAT
>CM053756.1:19777186-19792365 GCA_028658305.1 Pachyuromys duprasi | reverse complement strand
AGGGTCTTCCACCAAGATGGTAATACATCTCCATACCATAGACTTTCGGACATACCTTGACATCCATATGCTCTCTTCATCTGCAAATCAACCAGGAAATTTTAACATGTATTGTAAGTTACAATGAACATGCTAATTTTCTTCCACAAATAGAAATATTAGCTATATTTCCTGATAAAAATGTAACCATGAATTAAGAACCAAAACCCTTCTCTTTTCTGTCTATATGTAATATTTTCACTTAATTTAAAAACCATACTTGGGGCAAAGAGAATATAACAATAAGAAGAAGATAAAAAATAGAGACCCTTTTGCCTAAAGCATAAAATGCAGGACTCCCAAGGGTCAAACTATTCATGTGTCTTTCAGAAGTTTCATGATCCCAATATACAACTTCAAGCCACATAAAATATTTAAAATTGTGTATGAGAGGAAAAAATCAAATTGGGATAACAGAAGAGCCTAAAAAAATGGGGACATTCCAAAGAAACTTTAAAAACATATTTGGAACATGAAGTTATGGTAAGAAAGAATGATGTTCAGCAAAGCTGGTTCAGGACACAGTTAATAGGGTTTGTCTTCTTTATGTGTGTTAGTTTCCATTTTCTTAGACTTTGATCAATGATGTTTGTCTTTATCCACCCATGCTTGCCATGCAGCAAAGACTATGACATGAACTGTGTATAGAACACTCAAGAATACGCTTTGGTAAAGTTTAAGTCACTTTTGTGTTGTGTTTTGCTTTCCTTTCTCCCTCTTTTAAAAAGTCTCTGGTAAAATCCAGAAATAGCAGCACACACCTGTAATCCCAGCATTTGTGCATCTAAAACAAAAATTATGAGTTAGATGCCAGCCAGACTGCATTATATACAAACATTTTCTTTTGTAAAAGAATGTAGGCAGAGTCCTCCTTCTTGATTAGTTTAGGTGTACAGATTTTAGTAGTTTCATCCTATATTATATGTCTATATGAGTGAATATATACCGTGTGTGTCCTTCTGCTTCTGGGATAGCTCACTCAGGATGATCCTTTCCAGTTCCCACCATTTACCTGCAAATTTCATGATATCCTAGTTTTTTATTGCTGAGTAATATTCCATTGTATAAATGTACCAAATTTCTGTATCCATGCCTCAGTTGAGGGGCATCTGGGTTGTTTCCAGCCTCTGGCTATTACAAATAAAGCTGCTACAACATGGTTGAGCAAATGTCTTTATTGTGTACTTGAGCCTCTTTTGGATATATGCCTAGGAGTGGTATAGCTGGATCTTGAGGGAGTGCTATTCCTAGTTGCCTGAGAAAGAGCCAGATTGACTTCCAGAGTGGTTGTACAAGTTTACATTCCCACATGCATTGGAGGAGGGTTCCCCTTTCTCCACAACCTCTCCAGCATGTGCTGTCACTTGAGTTGTTGGTCATAGCCATTCTGATGGGTATGAGGTGAAATCTCAGGGTCGTTTTGATTTGCATTTCCCTGATGGCTAATGACGTTGAGCATTTAAGTGTTTCTCTGCCATTCTATATTAGTATTTTGATTGATTAGTGTTTGATTGTTCAATATTTCTCTATCGAGAATTCTGTTTAGCTCTGTTCCCCATTTTTTAAATAGGATTACTTGATTTGTAGCTTTTCAACTTCTGTAGTTCTTTTTATATACTGGATATTAGCCCTCTGTCAGATATAGGGTTGGTGAAGATTCTTTCCCAATCTGTAGGCAGTCATTTTATTTTGTCCTTCACTCTACAGAAGTTTTTCAGTTTCATGAGGTCCCATTTATTGATTGTTGCTCTTAGAGCCTGTGCTATTGGTGTTCAGAAGAAGAAAACAGGAAACAAGTAAGGAGCCTGTCACAGAGGGCCTCTGAAAGGCTCTGCCCTGAAGAATATCAAAGCAGATGCTGAGACTTATGGCCAATTGTTAGGCAGAGTGTATGGAATCTCAAGAAAGATGTGGGAAAAAGTAAGGTAGGAAGAAGACAGGAGCTCCACAAAGAGAGCAACAGAACCAAAAAATCTGAGCACAGGGGTCTTTGCTGAGACTGATACTCCAACCAAGCACCATGAAAGGAGAAAAACCTAGAACCCCTGCACAGATGTAGCCCATGGTCGTTCAGTGTCCAAGTGGGTTCCATAGTAATGGGAAGAGGGACTGCCTCTGACATGAACTGATTGGGCTGCTCTCTGATCACCTCACCCGGATCGGGGAGCAGCCTTACCAGGCCACAGAGGAAGACAATGTAGCCACTCCTGATGAGAGCTGATAAACTAAGATCAGAAAGAAGGCGAGGAAGACCTCCCCTATCAGTAGACTTGGGGACAGGCATTTGGGGACAAAGGGGAGGAAAGGTGAGATTAGGAGGGGAGGAGGAAGGGGTTTATGGGGGATACAAAGTGAATAAAGTGTAATTAATAAAAAAAGAATGTAAATGAAAATTTCAAATCCAAAAATCTGTGAATTTAAGTAGGCTATAAAGCCCTCACATCAGAATATTCAGCCTAAAAATATGGGACCAGGAATTTTCCCAGAGTCTTTACTTGTATATTTGGTTATCAGGCAACTTGTAAAGAAACATTGTTCTCCAATCAGTACTGTAACACAAGCATAAATACTTTTCAAAGTTTAAAGCTGATGGCACAAACATTTTTTTAAAGGAATGATACCCAGTCACTAGGGCTGGGAAGATAGCCCAGTCAGCAAAGAGGCATGAATGAAATACTGTCTTCACTCACCAGAACACACAAAGAAATGCTGGGCACAACGGCACACAGTGATTCTCCTAGCACACTGAAGTAAAGACAGGAGGGTCCCTGGGGCTTACTTAGCCAGTCCAGCTAATTGGTGAGCCTCAGGCCTTTATCTCAGAGGACAGAGAAGGCATTTCTGACACCTGAGGCTGCTCTCTGCCCTCCTCATGCCCACACATTAATACACACACACATTTTAAAAAGAATTAAAAATTTTTAAGTTATTGCACTTGTGCATGCTAATGACATAAAACTTTTTTTAATACAAAGGTGGGGAAATGATCCAGTGTCTAACAGAGCTTGCTGTGACAACAAGAGAATCTGTGTTTAAATTTCCAGCATCTACATCGAAGCTGGTTATGGCCACACATGACCACTACCCTGGTGTTGAGGAAGGAGGAACAGATAGCTTGTGGGGTTCACTGGCCAACAGTCCCAGCCAAAATAGCTTCATCAGGTTCAGTTGTATAATTTATCTAGATAGATAGATAGATAGATAGATAGATAGATAGATAGATAGATAGATAGATAGATAGACAGATAGATAGATAAATAAGGTGTGATTGACCATGCCTTTAATTCTAGAAGTTGAGATGAAGGAGGGGGGTTATGCAGCAGTGGCAAGTGGACCTCTGAGAGTTTGAGGCCAGCCTCATCTCTACAGACTGTTTCAGGCCAGCCAGACTACATAGTGAGAATCTGTTTCAAGCAAGGCAAAACACAAAAGAGGTAGAAGGTGATAGAAGAAGACACCTAACCAGTTCTAGCCTCTTCATTCAAGTGTGCAAGCATGCGCACACACACATACACACAAACACACTTAAAAATAAAGTAAAATGTCTTGAAAAACAAAGCAATAATACCACAATCACCTCTGAGTAACTTGTGAGAATTCATTTCCTTCCTTTCGATGAAAGCCCGCCAAAACTTCCCCCATCTCTAACACTCTGTTATAATCCTGGTGACATTTTGAAGCTGATTCGATATAACACAATATGCCTTTTATTGTCTTAAGAGACTGGAGAGATCTTCAAATATTCTAACTCTCACCTCTCTTTGTGTGGAGCTGTCAAAGCACAATTGGTGGCTTGAATGTCTCAAATCTACCTCCTCAGACTAGTGCTACATGTACAGACACACACCACTCACTTCTAGTCATTTGGCTTCACACTGCATGCCGAGGAACAATGGAAGGGAAGGTTTGCCGTGTAATCATTCTTAAGGAACATATTTTAAGCTGTATCCCCAGAAATTCACAAAGCTTAAGAAGGGGGGAAAGGCGAGTGTGTCGTCAGCTTAGTCATACAAAAAAAAAAAAAACCTCATACATTAAACATTGAAAAAGAAAAAAAAAACGTAATACAGCTTTAGTTCAATCTATAATTTGTGAGCTATCACAGAGTTTCTGGCTTGCCACTACTCAGGAATGTTCACGAAATGTCATTGTAAAGGTTTGAGAGGATTCTCCAAGGACCAATTAAAGAAAAGGGGAACCAGAAAAGATTGTTCTCCACAAAGAAAAAGCAAGAATGGCTCAGGTGGATGTGAGTTCCCAATTTTCTTATTTTGTCTGTGAATAGAAAAATATAAGCCAAATGCAAATAAGAGTCATAATCATCTTGTCCAGTTATTTGCTTATTGTCATTAAGAGGGTGTTTTCATGCAGTCCATTCTGGCCACATACTCTCTGAAACCTAGTTGCCCTAAACCCCCAAACAGTAAACAAAGTCACTAACTGATTGCATTGCTCCACGCCTCTGTGTGTATACACATTCATATTTACAACTGGTTCTTATTTCATTTCACTAACAAGTACTATGTGACTCAAAAAAAAAAAATCAGAGATTTCTCTTTGAATATACAAAAAGATGTCCTGCTTGTTCAGCATTGCTCATTTGTTTTTACCGTCATATACTATGATGCATAATAACGTGTTTTATTATGACATTTTCAGGCCTACATATAATATAATTTGGATCGATTAGTGACTCCCTCTAATTTCCTCTCCTGTTTTATTCCCACTCACACTGCTTCTTTTCCTTTCCCCAACTAATCTCTTCTATTTCCATGTCTCCTTTTATTTTCCAGGAGGACAAGTATGGCTGTAACCCAAAGAGTTCAGTTAAAGTCATTTACAAGAGCGTGGGTGAGAGATGGGTTTTTGTGAGATCATAAACAGATTTCACAGTAGGTACATCTCTGAAGAAAATGTCTCATTCCTCCCCTCCCTGCAGCCATTAGTTTACCTATAAATTCTCAAGTGGATGGGGGCCTAGTGGGTCCTTCTCCTTATAAGAAACAGAAATTTTTCAAATCTTTGCTGTGCGGTGAGTGTTGTACGTCAGGCAGTGTGCATGTCACAGGATACAGGTGGAGGTCAGAGAACAGCTTTGTGGGCTCCACTGTCTGCTTCCACCTTTAGGTGGATTCCAGGGAGCAAAGTCCGGTGTCAGGTGAGCATGCGTGTGTTTTTACCCGCTAAACCATTTCACCAGCTCCAAGGCAAAGGAAAGTTTACGGACTATTCTTCATCAACTTATTACCAACCGCCAATTTTGTCTTTTATATATTATATATTTTAGCTTCTAAACCAGTGTATGCAATATGTAACAGGCTCTCAAAGACTCAATAATTGTCTAATTTAGTTAGTTAAATTATATGTTTCTATTGTATCTTTTAAACAGACCCTTTCCTTGTTTCCATATATGTATCCCCCCCCCCTCCAAAACTTAACTGATGTTAGTAGAGTTTGACATTCACAGAGAATCCACTGAGTCTGTACATTACCCCATAGGACTTATGGTCATTCAGTATGTTCTGTAAGTCAGACTGTGAATGGAGGAGGCTGCCAAAGGGGTAACAATATGGGCAGGTGAGAAGGCTCCTTACATTATCCTGTACTTTAATGTTTTCAAAGTTTAGGAACTCCTCTTTCTGCATTCTCCTGTATTTTGCATCAGGCTTTGCGATGAAGATCAAACTTCACTAGCCACTGTGCAAAAAAAGAGACTGAAATCCAGGGAAACTATAACTCTCTTGTGTAAAACTTCCTCTTGTTTTGGCTATTTTCTTATTTCTGTTTTGCTTTGCTTGTTTGCTGGTTTAACTTCTGAAGTAAACCAAGGAAACTTCTGCTCTCATACTCGAAGGGGGTAAGGAAGTAAGCAAAACAGAACATCTCAATGCCAGGGAGGGCTAGAGTATCAAGTAAGAAATTACTCTGGAATTATAGGTTAAATGAAGCCTTCTTGCTCTGCAGGCCACTAGGAAAAAAAAAAAAGATTCACAGATTGAAACTATCCAGTATGTGCTTTAAACAATTTGCCTCCTATCTACGAGACCTAATTAGTCATTTGTCAAATTGAAGGTTTTATGTTTACTTATTTATGTGTCCAATCCAGCTCTGATGCTCCCTACTATTTCTAACCAAATACTTCATGGCTATTTATGGTATATGGTATAGATAGGCTGAGATATGAAATACCAACGTTAACAAGCCTTTCCTTGGTGATCCTTGATATTTTATTTTGCTATGGCCAAGTTCTAAATGGCTGAGTTCTAAGTGACGTCTAGTGGCGTCATTGAATCTTCATCCTTTTTTTTCAAAATGTCCATTTCAATTGTCTGTTTCACTGACTTACCAAAGATGAGAGGCAAAGCCCCATATGTTAGAAGTGCCAGAAGCAGGAGTCTGAACCTAAAAACTTCAGTTACAGTAGTTGGTAAGGCAGGTAAATGAAAAATCAAAAAAACATTTAGGGAGTCATCCACTTGCAGCAAGTTAACTTGAGATGAAGAGGAAATATTGAATGGCCCCATACAAGTTATGTAATCTTTATGCCAGGAACTTTTTTACCATTTCACTACAGCTGTCATCTGCTGCATTTGCCTCTGTTTTGTTGAAGAAAATAATAAACATGACTATTGAGACTTTGTTTTGGACCCTTGAAGAAGTCTGTTCCTAACAAAGAGAATCTCAGCAGAATTTGTAAGATAGTAGGAGATAACTCACATGACATAATATAATTGAAGTCAAGGATAAATTCCAAATCAGAACAACAGGGGATATTATATCCCACTGACAAGGGACAGTCAAGATACAATGAACAGAGGATTAATTAATGGTGTCTTCAAAGAATATTGACAGGAATATTGAGAGGAATTTGTCAGAATTGAAATGAAGCCATAATTGGCATTATGCCAATTTCCTGTTATTTCAGGACAGGAAACTGCAATAGGATTTCGAGTTTTTGTCAAGTCTAGGTTTCATAGAAAGACCCTGACTGAAGGCCAACAACAAAATTGTAATATATTAAAGTCACTTCGGTTGACCCAAAAGTAACCACAGCCAAGAAAGTAATCAGAGGTGATTCTTACTTTGTTTATCTGACTTTCTACCTTTGTTTATTATGTTTTCATCTTTATTTTATTTTCAATGCCTATAATATTTGTTTCCAACACTGCTGCATTTCATATTAACATTAAGGCAAAAAAATCCAAAACAAAACAAATAAACAAACAGCAGCAACAACAACAACAACAACAAAAAAAAAAAAAACAACTAGTGGAGAATTGCCATTGTCCTGGCAGGAAGGAAAATATTCTGAAGAAACACTGATACCCATCCATCCCTTTAGGTATCAGACTCTTGAAACAATGGATCCCAAGAAACTGAGTCATGTGTAAGAAAAAGCAAAAGGTTGAAGTGTGAGACTACCCAGAGGAGGAAGGAAGGAAATCTCACACAATCCAGATAACTTTTCAGACTGCCTTTCAGGAAAGGTTGGGAGTCAAAGAAAGATGGGTTGATGCTGAGTCAAACAATTCCTTGAGCAGGGCAGAGCTTTGCTAAGGACTCTTGCCTCTGTTCAAACCCAATTCTCATTTTAGGACCCTGAACATGGACTTCCTTTTTCCTTGGACCTCCTTGTTCTTTTTCTCACAATGGCCACAGTGAATAAATATCTTTAATTTAACCACTAAGATTTACTCAGTGGAATAGTCATAAGCAAAGTTTGTGTCACTGCTATAAAAATCAGCAGCATTTTAAAAATGATTTACACGTTTGAATTCAGTAAACTATAAGGTTCTCCATGATAATTACTGTGTCTTAGCCATTATTATTAGGACAGAACATGGAATAATGATATGCTAGTTAATTTAAATAGCTTATTCAAGCTGGAGGAACATACACAAAGAAAAGTGTGGTGACTATGTAATCATGAACTGGGAGAAGACTATCAGTACTGCCAGGCAATCATAGCCTATCTCCCCGTTTGCTAATTTTTTCCTACTTGGTGCACAATCTTAGATATGTGTTTCAGATTTTGTCATCAATCCTTAATCCCCCATCAATTACTCCTTCACGCTTTCTTTACCAGCTTCTAAACCTTTTCTTATCAGGGTGTAACCCATCGTTGTCCTTGTACTTTGAACTGGCGATGGTCCTGGGAAAGTCAACCCATCCACTTTCCCTGCTGATCCCATCTTCTCATACCAGCACGAGAACAACTATTCCTATCGTCTTTCCCTTCAATATTTCCTGAATCCTGATGTTCTTCTTCTCTATCATTTCCATTACTAGGCCAACATAAGATTGTTTCCCTCATTTTAAAAAGAAAGTTGGATCTTGATCCTGAATGAAACTAATCTCTCCATGACTGCAACTCTGTGCTATTTCTTCAATCTCTGCCCTTTAGGCTGCCTGTCTTCCTATGGCATCTGCTCTTATCAAAGTCAATAGTGATAAACACTACAAAGATGTTGTTTTCAATTTACCCACTTTATACTGCAGAATATATCATTATCCTGTGACTATGTTTCACACTCCTTCCACCTCAACATACCTCCTTCCCTTGTCTTCCAAGATGTCATACCCCGCTGTACCAATTAACCAAGCATACATTCAGTTCTGTCTGAAATTCCACTTGTAAGTTTGCCTGGCTTCTTAAATCCTTTTCAACCATGGCATCAACCATACATGCCTTTCTCAATCTCTTTTCCAAGTTTTCCCAACATAATAATTTTAACTCCTGAAGTATAGTTTCTCAAGCCAAAACCTCAGGAGTTATTCTTGATCTGTCTCTGTTTCACATCCAATTCTATAAACATATAGACGTATCAAATAGGTCTTTAAATTATATCCAGTCTCCAATCAGTTTTTGCTATCTTCAACCTTACTATTCGGACCCAACTAATCATCACCTGTTGTTGCTCAGTCATTGCAATGACCTCCTCACTTCTTTCATATCTCCTTCCCTTCTGAACTTTTTCAGAACAGCTACGATTTATTATATCAGAGTAGGTCAAAATTTTGCAATCTTTTTTTTTATCTTGCACAAATAAAATTCAAGCACTCACATACACACAAACACATCAATTGTTTTGGATCATCTCTGGCCTACTTCATTCTGCTTTAGCATTTTTCCTCCAAATACAATAGTACCCTTTCTGCTCCCTGACTATTCCAGGTATGGTCTATTCCGTGTCTTGGCACTTACTACTCTTCTGTGTTCAGTATTCCTCTCCCAGGTAGCTTACTTCTTTCTTTAGGTCAACAGTTCTCAACCTTTGGGAGTTACATATCAGATAGCTTGCAAATCATACATTTACATAACAATTGATAACAGTAGCAAAATTATAGACATGAAGTCTCAACAAAATACTTTTATAGTAGGACCACCACAATGTGAGGAACTGCATTAAAGGGTTACAACATTAGGAAGGTTGAGAACCACTGCGTTAGGTGTTTATTCACTTTATTCAATTCTCAACCCAATAAGATCTCTCTTTTCTGCCTACACAAGGTTTCACAGTCTCCCCCATAATCTGTACCCCTTTTTCTGCTATATTCTAGAGCATATAGATATTTTAACTGATAATTCTTTAAAGAATGAGCTGTTAACAAAAACAACAGGGTAAAAATGTGCCTCTCTTATTGAATTGTTTGCCTAGAGTACAGGAAGTCCTGGGTTTGAATTCCAGCACCATGCATAATGAAATGTGCTGATAATGCCAGCACTCAGAAAGTAAAGGCAGGGGGATCGAAACCCTGTAGGTGAAAATCCCATAAAGAGGGGCCTTTCTCATTTTTTAAGAACTCTGGCTGCTTCCTGAGGACCTGGGCTTAATTCTCAGCATCCACATGGTGGCTCAAAACTATAACTTCAGTCCCATGGGTCACTTCATCTTCATCTGGCTCGCGTGTACCAAGCATACAAGTGATTCAGTCATGTGTACAATCAATAACATAAAATAACAAGCATTTTATTTAAAAAGAAAGAGTCATAAGAAAATCTATTACTTGTATGCTAAGTAAAGTTAAAATTAATTTTAAATTAAAGAAGTTTGAGGTTATCCTTGGTGACATGGAAGTTTGACCTGTGTCAAAAACATAACAAAACAAAACAAAAACAAAAACATACAAACAAACCATGGAATGACACTAGAACAATTTAGGATGATACTTAAAAACAAAGTTTGTTTTTAAGATTTTCAGATTCATAAAGGGTTGAGTGAAAGAGTTCTCCAAATATTTTCTCCAATTAACATAGACAATGTTTATAATTAGCATATGATCATTTCAAAAAATTGATAACTTACTAAAAATTACTAACATATTTAAAATACTTTGGATGTACCAAACTGTCAATAAGGCCATCATGCAGAGATCACAAAGGAGTGAAGAGATGGTCTCCAAGTGCACTTGTGATGTCAGAGTGTTTGCATAGTCTTCCTGTGATATGTAGGAAATCATATGGTGCTGGGGATTATCATAGCAAGTGAGATAAGACAGATTCATAGTGGGCATTTTCTCTCTAATTCAGAATCTAGGTATTAGAAAAGATGCAAGCATAGAAGTGAAACTGGAAAGAAGAAAAAAAAAACAGGAGAAGAGGGGACAAGATGAGATAATGGGAGTAAACGTGATTAAATTATTTAATACGCATTTGTAAAAATTTCACAATGAAACCTATTAGTTTGTATAATTAATATGCACTGGAGGTTTTTTGGGGGGGTGGGGGATGAAATAACGTCCTACATAGCTCAAGCTATCTCAAAAACTCATTATGTAGCTGGGGATAACCTTGAACTTCTGATCATCATGCCTCCAACTCCTGAATGTTGTAATTACAGGCATACATCATTATGTGGTTTTTTTTAATGCTCTATTATTACTCATTCAAGGAACACCCTCATTCAGCACTGGTTACATCCTAAAATTAAACTACCATTCATTAAAGCAAAGGTCTGTGCTGTTGAATAATGTAATGAAGACTCTAGGACCGCCCATACCTGAATTTTGCCGCTGTTGTTGTTGGCTTCAACATACCATTCTAGAGTTCATTGTACCAACAACCTGAAGAGCAACACATTCTTAGTTCCTTCTCATTGAAATTTTCTCAGGAAGAAAAACCATGCTCTGATGCGTATAAAACCACACAGAAATAATATGTTCAGAATCAAATGCTTTGTGAGGCCCAAGACCAATGATATTGATTATTTTGTAAATGAATTGGTACTCCTAACTCTGCCTCAGTTTACAAATCTGATAATCCTAGGGTTTGTAAGAAATCAACTTTAATCCACTTTTAAATGTTATTCAACAGGTTCTCTCCCATACATGGGAAACAAATAATTTTTTCTTATCACATCTTTTATTAATTCGCTTTCCTGCCACAGGAATTTCTCAGAAATAATTTAAGACTTCATTCTGAGAATGATTCTAACCTTGAATAACATGTGTTTAAAGCACATTGTCTCTTCAGCCAGCAAATCAGTTCTGAATCATGACTCAAAGGTAAAGTTTTTTGTTACTCCACGTGAAAATTAAACATGAAAAATATTTGACATGTGGTGTCCATATCTATGCTGTTCTCCATGTATTATAATGTTAGCTTAAGTGGAATTTTAAAATGAAAGCCTTGTCTACCCTAATAGAAACAAAGCTTCTTTTCAGATTATCCAATCACAGTCAGTGATTCAAAGAGATTAAGAATGTAATTAAAGCGTCATATTCATTGTAAAATCCAGAGGGAATGTAGGATATATGGATAACAAGGCCCTCCAAATTAACTGAGCAAATTTCATGAGTTCACACAGAGACTGAGGCAGTGAACATGGCCTGCAAGGGTCTGCACCAGGTCCTGTGAGTATATACTATGACTTTTAATTTAGTATTTTCATGGGACTCCTGTGTGTGTGTGCATGAGTAGGTCTCTGATTCATGTGCCTTCTCTTGGGCTCTTCCTCTTCTCTTGGTTTGCTTGTCCAACTTTGATGTGATGATTATTGTTTTATCTCATTACATTTGATTTTGTTTTGCTTTGTTGCTATCTCTTAGAAGCCTGTTCTTTTCTAGTGAGAGACTAGAAAGGGAGTGCATATGGATGAGAAAGGAGGTGGAAAGGAATTGGGAGGAGGAGAGACAGAAGAAACTGGAATCAGGATATATCATGAAAAAAGAACTTATTTCCAATAAAAAGGAAAAAATTCACACTCACAATAGGAAAAGCATAGAATTACTACTGCCCCTTCAAGCAAGCCAAAAATAAGTACTTGAACAAAGTCAGGAGCTACTCCAAAATTAGTGGGAAAGAACTTCTCTCCAAAATGTGGAGAGAACTATACCTTAATAAATTCTAGTTGAAAAGTAAATGAAATTTGCATAGCAATAGCTGAACTCTGCTGAGAGGTAAAATTCACAGTGAAACTGATATATAAATGTGTCTTTAAACAATACAAAATATATAATGTGTGTGATCTAAAACCCAATGCTTATATTGTTGGGTGAATCCATGATTTGGAGATCTGAAATAAAATTTGAAAGCTTTTAAAACTAAATATGGCCCTTGGGCTCTAAGTATGGTTTCTTTATTCCCTTTTCCTTCATGTAAGTACTAAATTACTGCATTTGCCCCTCACCTACACTACCTTTTCAGCTTTTTGAATAAGTTACCTGGCCATTGACAGATCAATATTACATTTAGAGCTGGAGGAAATCAGTGCTCTCACAGACTTTTACAGCTAAGAACTGTTCTTTTTATCACCACACTATATAGGTATAAATATACCTGAGATACTAAAGCAAAGTGGGAGATTAATAAGTGGTTCCATGACTTTTAATTGGAGTAGTGTGTTTTTGGGAGTTCCTCACTTTGAGGTGGGAACTGCTCAATTAAGAGCATTCTGGGGCTGCTCTTTCAAAGAACCCAGGTAGAATTCCCAGCCTCCATGTGGCAGTTCACACCTGTCTGTAACTCCAGTTCTGAGTGATCTGTCACCCTCACACAAACATGTACATTCAGGCAAAACCCCAATGCACATGAAAATAAATAAATAAACCCCTTTTATTTTAAGTGCATGCTGGTTTTTCAGAAGTAAGTCCTTAGTTCGATTCCTGGCACACATATAAGTTGGTTCCCATCCTGTAATTGCAGTTCCTGGGGATCCAACACCTTCATCTGATCATATACGTGCAAACCTACATACAAACACACAGGGAGACACATAAAAATGAAATGAATCATTTTTAAAAAACAAAAAGGATTGTCCACTTTTTTGGTAGGTCTTTTACGTGGGGAACCTATCTTCCACTGTGAAGAAGAAAAAAGCAAAACAAAACAAAAAACAACTTACTACTGGCCTTCACTTCATTGCCCATTAACTGGGATGTCAAATTAAGCATAAAGTCAGAAATTTTCATTTCAGGATCTGCTAGAACCAAAGCAGAGGTGTTGGAAGACCTGACCTCGACCCTGAAGGCTCTAGGTAGCAGCCGGGACCACCTTGCAGCGGCTAGTTTATGCTCAACAGAACTTTTCTGAAGAGTGATTCTTTCTGTCAGAGCCATGGCTGTCTTGGACTCACTTTGTAGACCATTCTGGTCTTGAACTCACAGAGACCAGCCTGCCTCTCCCTCCTGAATGCTGGGATTAAAGGTCACTGCTCCCAGCCATCTTCTCCTCCTCCTTAGTCTTCTTTTTTAGATTTATTTGAGTGCTCTATTTGCATGTGCATCTGCAGGCCAGAAGAGGGCAGGAGATCACATTATAGATGGTTGTGAGCCACCATGTGGTTACTGGGAATTGAACTCAGAACCTCTGAAAGAGCAGCCAGTATTCTTAAACATGGACCCATCTCTCCAGCTCACCTGAAGAGTGGTTCTATGTCTGACATTTATGCTTTTTTCTTAAATCTATTCAGCAGATTAGTAAACCAAAAGAAGGCCTCATCTTGTGACTATTCAATAATACCACTCAAAATATTTTGCGAACTCTACTCTCTGCATAATCAGTTAAAATCAACTGGGGTTACTTGTAGTAGAGAATTTTGACTGAGCATACATTGTGAATAATGGAAAATTAGGGATTTGCAAGATACCTTGCGGCATATACAAGATATAAGCTGCAACTATCCTTGATACTCTAGTATAATATTGATAATTGGTCACATGAAAAATAAACATATGACAAATTTCTTCCTCTGTGACTGGTAATTAACTTAACTTCTCATCCTTTGTAGTAGTAAATTTAGGTGTTATATAAAATTAAACGACTCAAATGCATTTCCAGAATTCGAAGTAACATGTATCTACTTACACATACAATTTATCACACCCACCTTCTAAGTATACTTTATAAACCTTGGTAGGAATAAGATATAAGCTGTAACTATCTAAATTTTATCATTGGCTTCCTATACAAAGAGAAGACATTTTCCACATTTTTGTGCTTTAATGTCTCAGAATGATCACCTACAGATTCCGTCATTTGGACTCCCCACCCATTTCCCTGCTGATGCTCCAATGGATGACAATGCTAACACAATTTATTTGGTGATCTTGACTTAACCACAGCTCCTAGTGAGTATGTGTAGTCCTGCAGGGTATAAAAGAGCAACAAGATGACAATAACTTTGAGTGTTGAATACGCTATGCTTGTTCTTTTCATCTTCCTTGTCAAAGCTGGTTACTTACCACTATAAGAATAAGAATGGAAGTTATCTGAAAGCATGTGAATGCCCTTAAATGAAGACATAGAACTTGCCACATCAATTCCACTCATATTCACTTGGAAAGAAATTATGTGGCCACAGCTAGCTGTAAGCAAGGCTGGGAATGGGGGCTCCAGCTGGATAGCCATATGCAGCATCAATTTGAAACTATGGAATAAAGAATAATGCCTGTGAAGAAACATCATAAAAGATGTCTTGAGGATGATTAAAAGACAATACATTAAGAGTGACTCGTACTAAATAGCAAATAAAAATTGGTTTTCTGCCTCTTCATATCTGTTTTTCTCATAATGTTAGAGAATCCCTGACATAAAAAGTTATTACACACAGTTCTCCCTACATGACAATAAACTCCTATATTATTTCCTGAATTTAATGTATGCCACTTAATCACAGAGAGCCATCTGCACCTCTATGCCT
>CM053756.1:19767186-19774686 GCA_028658305.1 Pachyuromys duprasi | reverse complement strand
ATTTATTTGCTTGGGACTAGAAAGGTAGCTCAGCAGTGAAGAGCACACTCTACACTTGAAGAGGGCCCAAGCTCAGGTCTTAGCACCCAGTTTGTGTGACTCACAGCCACTTGGAACTCCAGATCCACAAGACCCAACTCCCCCACTGGCCAAACGCACATGTGCACCTGCCTAGACATAATTAAAAGTAAATCCTTTTTAAGTTTTTAAATTTTTAATTTAATTAAATCAAACAGTACAGATGGAAAGATAGTGCTCAATAAGTTACTGTCCTGAGTTCCGGCCCTGACTTCTCTCCACGAGAGTATGACCTCAAAGTTGTAAACTAAAATAAACATTTTCTTCGCCAAGTTGTTTTTGGTCCTGGTCTTTATCACAGCAACAAAAACCATAATTGTGACATAATTAAACCTGCTGTTATCATCTGCTCTTCATTTAGATACTGTGACAAGGTAAATAAATGAGAGTTAAAATGCTCCACCTTTTCCCACTGGACAATGTCCAGTAAACACAAGAGGAATCATCTCTCATCCACGATGGTCAAGCAGAAGAGAATATGAGTCATGGACAGTACTGTCTGTCAGAAATCTCTACACATTGGGCTCTGTATGAGATTTGGAGTGAGAAGGGAATAGGAAATGGAATAGGAAATAGGGAAAGGAGCAGGCCTGCCATAATAAACTGATGTAATTGTCTCTGGTGGGGGTCTGAAATGCATACACTGTGTTTGGGCCTGAACCTGAACTTTTCAGTGGATGCAGCAAAGTTTAAGAAGAATGTCTTTCAAACTCTAAAATTTCAGGCAAAGTAATCTACTGATATTGAATTATTTTGGGTGACAAGTCTGCTATACCAATCCTTTGCTTAAAACCATTCATCAATTTCATGGTATCCCAGATGAACTCTAAACTGACACTCTCAATCTAGCTTCAATTTCCTTATTCACCTGTATGGAGGCAGTCTGCATGACAGCCTTGCTAAAATGATTTGACTTTAACAAACACTCTGTAATATTTATCTTTGGTGAGATTTCTCTCACATTTTTCTTAGCTTAGAGTGTATTCACCCTTTTCTAATGCATATAACCTTGCAGTTCTTAAATATCTAATTCAAATATTATCTCCTCAAGGAAGTTTTCATTAGAGCCCAAAAGGAGAAGCGTTCCTCACATTAATTTTGGAAAAGTCTATAAATCTGTCTCGTTGAAATCTTACTGTATTTTGGAAGTCACAGAAAAAAAAATAGTTGGTGTTTTTATAGCCAAGTGACATGTGATAGCTATCTTTCTAATACACCTTATCTTCTTCATTATAGGAACAAAAATTTAATTGGCTCCAGAGTTTTAACAAATGAAAGTACATTTCCCATCTTCTCTTGAAGCTCGATGTCCTCATTTTCCATATTTTGGCCAATGATATGTGAGCAGAGAACTATGCAGTTTCCTAGTGGCAGCTTAAAAAGTGTAATAGGATCATTTCTTTGTCTTTTCCAAGAGTGGTTATACAAATGTGAAGGATTTTTACTGTCCATTTAAAATTAAGTGTATTTTGAAGATTGTGTTGCATTAGTTAAAAAGTCATGCCCTTTCCCTAAAATAATTAACATAGTGTCTGATACATTGTATATACCAAATGAATACTTACTAAAATTGAATATCTGTGGGGAATAAATGAAGCACAGCTAGTCTATTGTCTCAACAAATGCAAGCCGCATACTACGGTAGTTACTACCTACAGGCTGCTGTATCAATACCTAAAAAGTACTAAACCTTATGAAAGTACTCATATTCTTTGGTACACATTCACCTAGACTAAATATTAAATAGGAACTTAATGAAACCTTATGAAAGGGATCAAAAGAAAGACAAGGACACAAAAATACAAAAAGTAAGGATCGATGTAACAACCACCTTGTGCAACTTTAAACTTTCACCTGGAGAATGCTATCTAACCGTGTACCAATCATTCCGTGTTTTCTCCTACTTTAGAGATTTTTAAAGAACTCTGGGATTTCTTTAAGTTTTGTGTGTGTGTGTGTCTCTGTGTGTGTGCTTGTGTGCCTGTGTGTGTGTGTGTATCATCATCACTGTTGCAGCCCATACCTAGTTGTGGAGCTATTGACAGCTGATGGATGAAGGAAGAGGGGTAGTTACTTTTCTTTAAGGATGTGGTTCCTGATTGGTCATTTATGCAACAGTGGATGGCCTCATATTCCTGAGCATATGAGCAGCACAATGTGGACACAAGGCATTATTAAAAAAAAAAAAAAAGGAGGGACCAGAGGATGTCTCTGGAAGGAGTCAGGTACAACAATAAGGGGTGGATATGATCAAAATATGTACACATGTGAAATTCTCAAATAATAAAATATTACATTTTGACATGTGATATAAGAAACACTCAAATACAAACTTAGAGTTGACTGAAGGATTTAAGACAACCTTCATCTGATGTATGATTTTAATTGAGGCAGAAAGATGAGTGGGGAGAAATAGAAACAGAGAGAGTGAGCGCCACATATTTTAGTAGCTAAGATTAAACTTCTAACATTGTTAAGCAAAGCTATTAGAATAGAGCATACAGTACATGTTTATGTGTGTGTGTTACATTCTTTAACATAAATTTTCCTTTTAAAGTTTGTAAATATGTTTAAAATGTCACAGTCTGAATATATTAGCAAAAAATGTGTCTTGCAGCATTAGCTTTCTCAAAACAATTGCTGAAAATACAAATTAGATATAAATACCATTTATTTTCATATTTTCATGAAGTACAGATGATATTAAATGAGATTAGAGACTTATTTAAGCCTCCCTTCTTACAGTCACTAGTATGTTAGAAATGGCACACTTGTGAACAATCTGAGTCATCACTGGAGTATCTCAGTTTCATGGACCGCGTGTTTCAATTGCAATTACTAAAATTGAGAATTATTTCAACCAACTTATTTCTGATCATGTCTAACTTGTCAATCTAGCTAGACTAGAATATTACTCTGAAGTATACTCAATTTATTGTTCACTGACAAGACTGTTCCTTATGTAGGGAAGCCTTTATATTGTAGGGATGGTCTTAAATGATCTGATACAAACAATATGTTCCAAGATTGACTCTAGCCTCCTGCTTTCGGTTTGATATGTGCTGACCCACACTCCTGCCCTAATGTAACTCTCTCATCTGCTTCCATCCAAGCCATCCCGTGGGAAGCTGAGCTTTATGCTTTGAATGTGTAATTTCGTTCTTTAGAGCAGAGGAAACATAAGAAGTTCCAGGACAAGGGAAAGTGGGGCTTTTTATAAAGGACAAAGTATTTGGAGTGTCCTGGTAGAAAAGTAGGAGGAAAAAAAGTTATCCGTGGAAGAACAGTTAGATGTTGAAAATGTGAATAAATTATTATGATTTTGTAACTTTGATTTTTAATGTCACATATCATTCCCTAGGCTATGATCATGCTGTTTTAGGATGTTCCTTTCAATAATGACCCAGAAAAACAAAACCCATGCCATTGTCTGCCTCACTCTGGGAAGTTGTATGTTGTTATCATATTTTGCTTTTCATTATAGTTTGATTTTGCATTCTTAACTTGTGTCTTATATGTGAACTCTGGCCTCAGCAATTCTGTTTCCTTCAAACATTGTCAGTAACACTTCAATATTTTTTTAACATTTACTTTGTATGTGTGTGTGTTAGTGTGTGTGTGTGTGTGTGTGTGTGTGTGTGTGTGGTGTGGACCATTTGTATGTAGGTGCCACTGAAGCCACAAGTGGCTGTGGGATCACCCAGAGCCAGAAGCACAGGTAGTTGTGAGCCACCTGACATGGAAACTAGGAAGAAAATTCAGGTCCTCTAGAAGAATGAGAAATGCTAACCACTGAGCCATATCCCCAGCCCCATCCTCCAACACTTTACACACTTCGTAATGTCTTTGTCACTCTCAAACACAGTATTTGATATAAGTTCAGTGATCACGTAATTGTTTTCATCTCACTTAAATTATAGAGAACCAACATATTTATTTACATTTAAAGAATAGTAAAATTCACTAATACTGAGTATTAGAATAGTAGTCTTTTTAATTAAATTTATTTTTATAATTTATTCATTTTACATCCTGATTGTAGCCCCCTCCCTCATCTCCTCCTGGTCCTACCCTTCCTCTCTCTTCCTCCTTATTTCTCAGAAAGGGGGAGCCCTCCTCGCCTACCATCACCCTATCAAGTCTCATTAGAACTGCCTGCATTTTCTTCCTGTGTGGCCTAGCAATGCCCCCCAAACAGGTGGAAGAATTTAATCTTCTATAAACAGTTTCTTTGGGATAAAACAGCAGATCATTTGTAATAAATCAACTCTCGATTGAATACTAAGAAAGTAATAATGTTTATGTTTGGCAAATAAGTAACAATTTCACAATAATTCAGCAGGAAAGAACTTTGGTAGGAATAACAATAGCAAATAGACTCTGTATTTTTAGGTTGAGTGATGCTAAAGAAATTATCATTATTAAAAGTTTGTTTCCTATCTAATATTTTCACACTGCTTATCTTTACAAAAGAGAAAAACCAATGATTCAAAAAACACATTTAACTTAGACTAAGATGGCACTAAAGAACAAAGGATGAAACCTTCAAGAGAGGAAGATGTGATGTTAGAATGTTAGGAAGTCCTGGGAATGGACCAGGCCAGTTCCCACACCTTGGGGCTTCCTCTCACCTGGAAAGCAGGATCGCTGTTGTTTTAGGGCCCACAGTTCAGTACCTAGCAGTGTATCAAAGCAAATATTAAGACACATAACCAACCCTTTGGCAGAGCACAGGGAATCATATGAAAGAGGGGAGAGATAGTGGAGAGATAGTATGACCTGAAGAGGACAGGTGCTCCACAAGGACCAAATATTTCAGGGCACAGGGGTCTTTTATGAGACTGTTTCTCCAACCAAGGACCATGTATGGATATAACCTAGAACCCCTGCTTGAATGTAGCAAATGGTAGCTCAATATCCAAGCGGGTACCCTAGTAAGGGGAACAGGCACTATTTCGGACATGAACTCAATGGCTAGCTCTTCGACCCCCCTGCCCCCCGAGGGAGGAGCAGCCTTGCTAGGCCACAGAGGAGGACATTGCAGCCAGTCCTGAAGAGTCCTGATAAGCTAGATTTAGATGGAAGGGGCGGAGTTCCTCCCCTATCAGTGGACTTAGAAAGGAGCAGGGAGGAGATGAGGGAGGGAAGGGAGGGATAGGGAGGAAATGTGGGAGGGGGCTACAGCTGGGATACAAAGTACATAACCTGTGATTAATATAAAATAAAAATGTTTTAAAAAGGGAAAAAAAAGAATCTTAGGAAGTCAAGGAGGATAAAACTTAGAAACACTCACTGTAGAAATCCAATATGACACTAGGTGTCTAATCCAATGAGAGATCCTGGGAGTTGCTATAGATATGAAAATTAGTGACTAAACCAGAAATGGACTTAAAATTGCAAGTTTACTTCCCATTACCCTTTGCCTTACAGCATAAATGTGTCCACCCACCTGCAAGAGGTGATAATACTATAGATTTATTCATTTGTCAACATGGTTATCTTGAGTTCCCATAAACCCTTTTTCTCTTCCAAGGAATGTTGAGGAGCTGGGAAGATTGCTAGTGGGTAAGAGCACGGGCTACAAAATTATAAGGATACAAGTTCAAATTCCCAGGACCCATGTAAAAGGTTGGGTGTGGCTGGCCAGGTACACCTAAAACTCCAGAACTGGGCGAGTTTGGGAAGCAGAATGAAAGCTTGGGGGGCTATAACCTCAACTTCAAACTCAGTGAGATACTTCAGGTTAAGGAAATTAGGCAAACTAATAGATCAAGACACCCAGTATCTGAGTTCTACATATAGGTTCATACACCTACCTACATAACTCATACACATAAACCAAACATGCACCATACACACATACTCACAAACATACAAACACATAACATTATGATGAGTGTTTGAGATAGGGTTTACTGGTTTTCCACCACTTGCACAATGTGTCAGTATGGTACTGGTTGTTAGCCAGCCTGGTTGGTGGAAGAAATCTCTGTGCACATGTAACACCACAAATCATGCAAAGGAGAAGCCTGGAGAAGGAAGAACTCCTTATTTATATAATGCCATTCTTCATGATAGAATAAAGTATAGACAACCATGTATTGCAAATTTGGAATTTTGATTTTTTTAAACACACAGAAATATATCTTATTTTCATCCCATGTGTGGGAATATGGGGCTGCTTCACAGCAGCTGACTATGATTTTCATTGTGCTCTAGCAGGGACATGATTTTTGCCAGTTGCAGCTAGTTTTTGCCCTTGTGTGACACTTGGAATCCTGAGGATGCTAAGGAATCTTAGGGCTCCAAGAAGTGAGGTGGGGGTGAATTATTGGTTGGTTGTTGGTTGTAGCTTGTCAAAATATTTCTGCACAAAGAAGAACCAACAAGAAGAAAAAAAATTCTATATCCTGACAGCCAAGAACAAACTTGCCCCACAAAACTCAAAGCCCCTCATCAACAGGAAGAAGTCTAATAATAAAGTTGGCCCCTCTTCCTTCTTTTCTATCCTATTTTCTCTATCTAGTGTTATGAGGTTGAAAAGAGAAAGAGAAAGGAAGAGAGAGAAACCCATATAATAGCTAATGCTGGCTATACAATCAAGTTTCTATTTCCTTAAAAAACCAATCTACTAGAAATGACAGGACATTTTATTATAAAAGTGTATTTGTTTTTTATCTTTTTATTTTTTAACATTTTTATATTATATTAATAACAGGTTATATACTTTGTATCCCAGCTGTAGCCCCCTCCCACATTCCCTCTCTATCACTCCCATCCCTCCCTCATCTCCTCACTGCCCCTTTCCAAGTCCACTGATGGGAGGAACTCCTCCCCTTCCATCTAACTCTAGCTTATCAGGACTCTTCAGGACTGGCTGCAATGTCCTCTTCTGTGGCCTAGCAAGGCTGTTCCTCCCTCGGGGGGGAGGGCAGAGGGGGGTCGAAGAGCCAGCCATTGAGTTCATGTCCAAAATAGTCCCTTTTCCCCTTACTAGGGTACCCACTTGGATATTGACCTAATATTTGCTACATTCAAGCAGCGGTTCTAAGTTATATCCATACATGGTCCTTGGTTGGAGAAACAGTCTCATAAAAGACCCCTATGCCCTGATATATTTGGTCCATGCGGAGCTCCTATTCTCTCCAGGTCATACTAACTCCCCCTTCTTTCATATGATTCCCTGCACTCTGCCAAAGGGTTGGTTATGTGTCTTAACATTTGCTTTGATACACTGCTAGGTAGAGTCTTTCTGAGGCCCTCTGTGGCAGGCTCTTGTCCTGCTACTTGTTTTCTCCTACATCCAATGTCCATCCCATTTGACTTTCTAAGTGAGTATTAATCCTCTTATCCCAGGTCCTCTTTCTTGTTTATCTTCTTTAGGTGTATAGATTTCAGTATGTTTATCCTATCTTATAGGTC
>CM053756.1:19667864-19766686 GCA_028658305.1 Pachyuromys duprasi | reverse complement strand
CTCTGGAAACTTGATTTTTGATAAAGAAGCCAAGTCCATCCAATGGAAAAAAGACAGCATCTTCAACAAATGGTGCTGGACCAACTGGATGTCTATATGCAGAAAAATGAAAATAGATCCATATTTATCACCCTGCACAAAACTAACTAATGTCTAAGTGGATCAAAGACGTCAACGTAACACCAGATACATTGAATAAGTTAGAAGAAAATGTGGGAAAGACCCTAGAGCTCATTGGCACAGGAGACTACTTCCTGAACAGAACACCAACAGCACAGGCTCTAAAATCAACAATTAATAAATGGGACCTCATGAAACTGAAAAACTTCTGTAAAGCAAAAGACACTGTCATCAAAACAAAACGACAGCATACAGTCTGGGAAAGTGTCTTCACCAATCTTATATCTGACAGAGGGCTAATATCCAGTATATATAAAGAACTCAAGAAGTTAAAAAGTAACAAATCAAGTAATCCAATTAAAAAATGGGGTATGGAGCTAGACAGAGAACTCTCTGTAGAGGACTGTAGAATGGCAGAAAAACATTTAAAGAAATGTTCAACAGCCTTAGCCATCAGGGAGATGCAAATCAAAAGGACCCTGAGATTTCACCTTACACCTGTCAGAATAGCTAAGATCAAAAACTCAAGTGACAACACATGCTGGAATGGATTTGGAGAAAGAGGAACCCTCCTCCATTGCTGGTGGGAATGTAAACTTGTACAACCACTCTGGAAATCAATTTGGCCCTTTCTTAGACAACTAGTAATAGTGATTCTTCAAGATCCAGCTATTCCACTCCTAGGCATATATCCAAAAGATACTCAAGTACACAATAAAAGTATATTTTTAATGAATTTGTTGGTTTAAATTTCCTCATGTTCTGGCCAAAAGAGTTAAGAATTTATGCCAGAATCCTTCATTGATCTATGATGCGTTCAAAGTACATAATCAATAAATGAGTTGAAAAAATACAATATGAGAAAATCCAGCAGATTACTTTCACAAGCTAAATAATTATTAAGCATATTTTAATGAATACACCCATTTTAAAGATAATGTTGAGAACCTGTTCACTTTTTGCATGAAGACCATTCACTGAGTTATAAACATCATACACAACACTAATGGGTTGAACCGAAAAGTAAATTACCAAGGCTAGAACCAGATGAGAAATTCAAATAATATGCTTTAGTAACTCACTGGAGAAGAAACGCTCACCCTGGGGGCTGGGGTGTGCCCAGTGTGGCTCCTGACTAGACTGATTATCACTTCGACAGAGGAACCTCTTCAGAAGAAAATAAGAATGAGTCTGCAATTAAGTCTTTTGAAGGACTGTCTCACTGTTGCTGAATGGACAGCTTTTGAATATAATATGTACGACACCATATCCATCTTAAATGCAAAGCTCCCTTTTGTAAAAAAAAGCATTTTCCTTATTACCTTAGGATCAAATAATAAATAATAATAATAAATGCAGTTTGAGGAGGAAAAAGCCACACTCCCATTTATTCTCTTTTTTTGTGTTTTGCCTTAAAAGAAGCTTTGATAGTTTGACACTTCATTCAGCATCCGGTTTATTTCCGTGCTGGCGTGTTAACCTTCTCCCTCTGGACACTTGGGATATTAATATTATCCTCTGTAACAATCAGCAGACGAAATGAAGCATTTACGCAAATACTGCAAATTAGATTAAACTGCAGTTCTGATGTAACCCTGTGACATACAGTTTCTTGCGCATTAAGCCAAATGTACAAGCATTTAATGACTAATCCTTTTAGGTACTTTAATGCCCACATGAAGATTTATTGAGGAGAAAGAGAAAGCATATGCGGGTTTCCGTTAGAGCCTGCCTGCGGGCGGAGGATTGAACAGATTGGCTTTTTTTTTTTTAATTAATATTTCAGTTCTTTGTGTTTTGGCGGGCAGGTTGCACGTGGCCCTAGTACTGAACGGACAGCTCCTTTCTCTTCCGCTGAGCGCTGAGGGCTTGCAGACTCTGAGCACACTGGCAGACCCGGGAGACCAGGGAGGAAGAGTGGTGGGAGAGAGTGAGCTGGGTTGCACCTCCCCCTCTTTCTTCTACCGCACACAGCCATGGCCTCACCTCCTCGCCTCCTCCAGAAATTAACTACTGATCGATATTGGTAGAATTAGTCATACTAGCAGCCTCCTCAGTTCAGCCACTAAAGGGGAGGAGAAAGCTTGTCAGGCCCTCCTTCCTCCCTTGGGCTTACTACAAACAACTTTTCTGATGCTAGGAGGAGACCTTTGAAGATGAGAGAGGTAAGTTCGCCTGCATTTTAGGAATCTTCCTGCTGATGGGAGGGTTTTACCTAGTTAAATCTCCAGGATCACAATTTGCTTTTAGCATCATGAAAACTTGGTGAATACATTAGTAACACCACACACCACAATCACCACCCATGGTGTGGGGGGGGGGAGGAGGCAGGGTAAATGGAGACTGAAAAAGACAGAATATATATGTATGTGTACACACACACACACACAGACATATATATACATATATATATCATAAAATATTTGACCTCATTAAGCATTCTAAAATATTAGACATTCTTTAAAGCTTTCTTGATATTATACTGCCTTCAATGAAGGTTGGGAGTATTTTTTTAAGTATTGGAGAATGGTTTAAAGAGTTATGAGTTATGGATGACCACATATCACCTTTAAGTAACTGGACATATTGTGTTCTTATCATACAAGGCTAGAGAGATGGCTCAGCAGTTAAAAGTACATGCTGCTCTTGAAGATTATCCTGGTTCAGTTCCCACTATCCCAGAACCTGGGTAGCTCACAACCACCTGTAACTCTAGCTACAGGGCATCTAATGCAATCTTTTAGCCAGAGTAGGCACCTGCACTAATATAACACACACACACATACACACACACACACACACACATACACACACAATTTAAAAACAAGGAATAGTTTGTTAAATGCTATCATCAAAATACTGACTAATATATATATATACATATATATACGTATCTTTTTAGATTTATTCTTCTCTCAAATATTACATCCCAATTGCAGTTTCCCCTCCCTTCTCTCCTCCAAGTCCCTCCTGACACCTCTCACCATCTATTCCCCTCCATTTCTCTTCCCAAAAGGGCAGGCCTCTCAAGAATATCAACCAAGCATGGAATATTTATTACATTGCAATAAGACTAGCAACCTTCTCTCATAATAAGGCTGGAAAAGGCAACCCAGTGGAAGGATAGGGGTCCCAAAAGCAGGCAAACGAGCTAGCCCCAGATCCTGCTGCTAGGAGTCCCAAAATAACACCAAGCTACAAAAACATAACTTTTATGTAGAGGGCTTCCATCAGACCCATACCAGCTCCCTGGTTGTCAGTTTGGTCTTTGTGATCCCCTAAGATCTCAGGTACGTTGATACTGTGGGTTTTCTTGTGGTGTTCTTGCTCCTACAATCCTTCCTTCCCCTCTTCCAGAGGATTCCTCAGGCTCTGCCTAATGATTGGTTGCGGGTCTCTGCATCAGTTTTTAAATAAAACCTCTCTGATAACTATTATGGTAGGGTCCTATCTATAAGTATAGCAAAATATTATTAGGAATCATTTTATTGACTTTTTTTTTACCAGTTCTGTTTGATTTTATCCTAGGTAAATGGGCTATCCTTCCTTCCGGCTCCTGGTCAGTGTCAGGGATGAGCTTTCTCTTGTGGCCTGTATCTCAAGCTGGACCAGTCATTGGTTGGCTGCTCCCCCAATTTCTGTTCCACCTTTACCACAGCACATCTTGTACACAAGACAAATTGTAGGTCAAAGGTCTTGAGGCTGGGTTGCTGTCCCAATCTCCCCACTGGAAGTTATAAGGGTCTGTTTAAAAATAAAAAGTACTTGTGTCCTCTGAATTCAGACCTCCTAAGGAAATATATATATATATATATATATTCACATACATACATATGTACAGACATGCACACATCAAATGTGACCCCACATTTGTGTTTCAGTAGACCTGACTGGATATTCTTGTTCATCATTTTTAAGTTTCTCAGTTAAGTGTATGAGTGTTTTGCCTGAATGTATGTCTGTGTACCACTAGAGTGTCTGGTGCTTGCAGATGCCAAGGAGAGCATCAGATCCCCTGGAACTGGATTATAAATGGTAGTGAGCATATATAAGTGCTGGAAATTGAAACTAGGTTCTCTGGAAGAGCAACCAGAGATCTTAGGTGCTGAGCCGGCTCTCCAACTCCAGCATTTTATTACTTTTAAGTGGTGTGTGTGTGTGTGTGTGTGTGTGTGTGTGTGTGTGTGTGCGCGCGCGCACATGTTTGTTGAGAAGGGGTATTGTATGTGCATGTGAGTGCAAGTTGCTTTGGAGGTCAGAGGCATCAGATCTCCTAAGAGATGAAATTGCACGTGGTTGTGAGCCGCCACATAGGTTCTGGGAAGTGGATCCTGGTCCTCCAGAGCATCATCAAATTCTCTCTCTGTTTAAATTAATTTATTTTTTATTAATTAGTTTATTCACTTTGTATCCCAACTGTAGCCCCTCCTTCATTCCCTCCCAACCCCACCCTTCCTCCTTCATCTTCTCCTATGTCCCTCCCCAAGTCCACTGCTAGGGGAGGTCCTCCTCCCCTTCCATCTGACCTTAGCCTATCAGGTCTCATTGAGACTGACTACATTGTCTTCCTCTGTGGCCTGGTAAAGCTGCTCCCCCACCCAGTTCTCTTAACCTCCCAGCTGTCTCTCCAGCCACCCTGTAAATGTCAGTCTGAAGCACAGGTGTCACTGCTCTTTCTTAGTTCCCTTCTTCTAAGAACAAGGGAATACTCTACTCTCCACTTCAGCAGAACCACATGACTGGCCCTGGCCAATGTGCTTATAGAAGGCCCTCCCTTTCGTCTGTCTTGAACTCAGAAGACATGAAGATTTCTCTACTGCTCTACCTTACCAAGTAGAGGATTGCTACCTGGCAAGGTCTAAACTCACAATGGCTCAAGCACTGAAGATAAACTTCTGTTGGGAGAAGCCACAAAGATTTTGGACTTGATTGTAATCCACAATTGGTGTGACCATTAATATGTCTTTAAAAGTCTCTTAACAGAAAATGAATGAAATGTGAACTATCAGGGATTGGTTCTTCGGGAAGCTTTATAAACCAGCAACTTTAAATTCTCTAGTGTTCATATCTAAAAAAAAAAAAATACAAAAGCAAGATGATTTCTCACTGTATATTTTATTATCAACACATCCAAAACATTATCATCATTATCACAATATAAAATTTGAAGTATTTTCTGTATTCTTTTACACTAAAATATGGAAATCAACTAGATATTGTGCACTTATAATACATCACAGTTTGAATTAATTTTATTTCAAAATGTCAGCACTCTCTAACCAAACAAAAAAACCAAAACAAAAATAAAAAATGAAAAGAAAAAACACACCAAATTCATGCCAAGAGTTTAAATTTTTAGATTTGCATCTTGTTCTGTTAAGAGATGGTATACATTCTTGGAAATGAGGAACCACCTTGGTGAAGGCATTAGTGAGAACCGTCCTGGTGGAGAATGGTGAGGTATGTCTTTAATTCTAGCACTCAGGAAGCAGAGGCAGGCAGTCCTTTGTGAGTCTGAGACAGTCTGATCTACACAGATAGTTCCAGGCTAGCCAGGGATCTACATTGAGTTTGTCTTAGTGAGAAAAAAAATGTTTCTATGATTTAGAATTTTAGAAGTTCATTGGGTGATCTGGAAAAAGAATCTAGGAAGAATGTGCTCATGTTGGGTTGAGTGGTCACAGAAAATGGAGGAGCTGCAATTAGAGCTCAAGAAACTTTAAAGAGATAGTATAGGATGAGAATAAAGCTATAACTGATCTTTTTTAAGCATCAGTATTTTCTATTGGCAGAAGAGGAATATGACTGGTATTTTGTGTCTCATACAACATTCTTATTTTGTCTCATGTTCAGATGCAATGAGAATAGATCTTTTGCACACAGGGTGGATTGACCTGATACTGAGGTTCTATAAAAAGGTTTGACGATATGACTCTGAGTACCAGACAAGAGTGTAACAAGAAAGAGGCCTAGTTGGCAGTACCAGGCTAATCCTTTGATGTTAGGATCTGGTGTTGTTGTTGTTTTTCTCAACAGGCTTATGACAGTTTGCTGGGAATCTTCTAACAGAGTATCACCGTTGAGGTGAGCTGACAGAAATTTGCCATAGTTCCAAAATCAGAGTGCCATGAGGTTTATTTCCCCCAAGTGCTTCTTTCCTTGGCTTGTCAATAGCTCCCTTTTCATGGGTGTCCTGGCATGAGCTTTGTTCTAGTGCCTCTTCCACTCTTAAGAGTGGAATAGAATTCACACCTGCCAGCTCAGTCTACCTTAATTACCATTGCGAAGGCCCTGGCTCTAAGCAGGATCACATTGGAAATTAGAGCTTCAATGCATAAATGGAACAGCTATTGGCATCAATGCATGGTTACATACAACCTAATATTGATTTTCTGTGCTTACATAGAATGAAGAAATCCCTCAGTAGAATGAAGTGTGTAGAGGTTTCAATACTGGTGAACAAGTTCTGAGTGCCGTTATTTTCTATTTTTGTTATCTTCTTCCTCCACAATATACTGCCTACAAAGAAAAAAAATAGAGAGAAAATGTTAGCATTGGGTATGAAATAGCCCTATGTCATTCATTAGGCTGATACATCTCTTATGTATCTTAAATGAATTACTTCTTCAGAATAGACTTTTGTGGGCTGTGCAGTTAGCTCAGTAGGTACACACATACAAGTATGAGAACCTGAGTAAAGATCTCCAGAACTTATGTAAAGCTAGACATAGTAGGTCATGTCTGTAATCTTAGAACTTACAGGATAGTGGGTGGAAAAGAAAAATCCCTACAAGCTTATGGGCACGTAGGCTGTTGTGTACCTGCCTCAAAAAAGAGAGGAGAAAGGAGAGAGACTCTGTCTTGAAGAAAAAGGTAGAAAGCTAAGAATAAAGCTCCACAGTTGTGCTCTGACTATCACATTCCAAACAAGGTACACGTGTGCACACATACTCACACATAAATGTGCACAAATTATACACACAGAGGGGGGGAAAGAGCAGAAGAGATGGCAAGCAAAAATACCATCTGCTTTTCAAGAGAAACTGGGTTCAGTTCCCAACAACCACATGGCAGCTCATAACTCCAGTCCCAGAGCAGCCTATACCCACATCTGGTTTCCACATTCATCAGGCATGCACATGGAGCACAGACATGTGTTCAGACAAAAGACTCATTAAAAAAAAATTTTAAGATCTATGGTTTTTGTTGTTTTCTTGAAAAATTGTCTAATGTAACCCTGGCCACATACATGCTCCTGAACTCCTGGTCCTCCTGTCTCCATATCTGATGTACAGAGATTATACCACACCCATCAAAAATAGATTTTGTGATGGTTTAAGACACATGACTTAAAGTCATCAAATTGCATCATTCCCACCTAACAGCCTCTATTTCTGTGTTAAATATGCCTGGATTAGTTTGGGTTTCCATTGTTGTGAAGAGACACCATGACCACTGCAACTCTTGAACTAGTAGGAAGCATGGCAGCATCCAGGCAGACATGCGAGAAGGAGCTGAGAGTTCTACATCTTGATCTGAAGGCAGCAGAAGGGGACTGGATTCCATAGTGAGCATAGCTTGAGCATATGTATGAGACCTCATAGTCTGCCTCCACAATGACATACTTCCTCCAACAAGGCCACACTTACTTCAACAAGGCCATACCTCTTAATAACACCACTCTCTATAGGCCAAGCATTCAACACATGAGTCTCTGGAGCCATACCTATTCAAATCACACACTTTTTTTATAATTGGAAGAATAATATAAGGTTTCTGTGATGATATCAAAATAAGACAGTAGACTTTTGATCTGTAGAACTGTCCTTTAAGGGGATCTTTTCTTTTCTGACTTTTGAAAAGCATGGAGAATAGTAATTAACTCTTTGAAATCTTCATTTCAGAGACTAATTTGAGGCCACTGTTTCTTTAGTTGTGAGACAAGTGAACATATCTCAAGATAAATAATGTCTAGATCTCAGGGTTTTGAAATTTGTTGTCAACTGGATCTGCATTTCATTTGACCTTGCTGTCTAAAAGTGCATGACGGGAATGTATTTCTAGCATTGCCATAGTGCCTCCTCTGGTGATAGCAGTAAGTAATAGAAGACCTTTCTCCTCTAAGCCACATTTGCATGTGTCAGGGGAGGTACACATATATTTGCTTAGCTTTGTCACTGTAGAATTCTGAGCATTCAGACTGGAACACACCCAGAAAGACTTTTCACCTCTTTAACTAAGAAAAGAACCTGTTCTCTCTAACTGCTTGCATATGAATATATGTGAAGTAGGTAGTGTTCAATCATACAAAGAACTTTATGCTCTATTATTTATCAGAATGTCAGAGTTCATTATAGTTATTTCTAATATATTGTACATATTTAATTCATCACAGTCTATATGTGTTGCCAGTATCTTATACTAGAGAAAAGTTCTAAAGATAGATTTAGTTTCAAATCTCCCAGAAAAGGAGGTCTCAAGAAGTAATTTTTTTTTTCACGTGTGGAGGCAAGAAATCACAGGCCTGGACTGTTCATTGGCTGAACTTCTTAAAACGGGCTTTCCATGGAAGGCTCATCTGCGCCAAGTATCCAGGGTGTACAGCAATCTCCAGAGTATACGGTCCACTACGTTTATTTCTCCAGCAATTTCTTAGGAATGGCTCTATCTCTGAAGACAAGGAGAGACAGAGCCTGTAGGTGGTTCAACTGAAAAGGGAAACACTTCTAGAGAGAACGGCACAATGGTAAAAGTAAGAGTTGACTGCTCCTGTATTTGTAATTCTAATCACTGTAAAAGGATACTAACAGGCAAGGAGTGTGGGAAAGCAGTGCTGGTCCCTTCAAGCCCTATATAACATAAGAATATAGAAAAGTGTTAGGATAAAACATCACCTTCTGAGTTGAGACTTTTGGTACAAAATCCTCTGACATGGAAACATCTAAAAGTAGATGGATCACAACTGAATGTATTATGGCCCCAAAGTGCCCCAAACCAATGATTTCAAACCACTGGAGAGACTGTATGCATCAAAACGAAGATGAGTTACAGAAACAAAACACACCAGTAATTGTATGGATGTGGATCTAACGCTGACCCTTGCTCATGCTAAGCAAACCTTCTGTCACCATGCTACACCCCTAACTCCTAGCTCCCAAACAATGTTAATGCACTTGAGAAATGTTAAAAAATGAAAAAAAAAGTTTTCTATACAATGCCATCACCAACTCCACTTGGTACAGCCTGTCTGGCAGGCAAAAACATAGTGATTAAATGATGTGTCTAAAGTCACAAAGCTCATCAGTGACAGAGTTAAGTGTTTCTCCTTCCTTCAGTTGTACAAACAGAAATCAACAGAGGGGAATCTACCCTCCGACTGTTTAATTATCACAAAGGCTACAACCAGAACTGACTTCCACAGAAACAGACTTTAAGAGATATAGCCCATCAGAACAGAAAAATCACCTTTAAATGAAATGTCCTACTGGACAAACTATGTAAGAAACCGAACTTGTGCAGATTTCTGGATGGTATCCCTGAGTATGAAAGTCAGGAAAAGGATAGCAAGAAACAAAGAAATAAGGTAAACATGCATGGGCCAGGAGTTTCAAAACAAAAACTAGTCAAGGGTAAGTAAAAGGCAAACGTGAGGTCTAAACAGCATGCACGGAGCACAGAGATTCGGCAAGATTACATAATGAAGTCAAGAGAGTGTAAAGACAAAAACAGTAACACAGCCAAGTTGAAGTATAAAAGGACGATTGCACCAGAGATTAAGATAAATAAAATAATAAGGCATTGTTCCAGCACATAAGGAAGGAAAGGTCAATGGAAAAATCAACTGGGCCTCTGAGAGGCTATTGGAGTAATTGACAGAAGAAGCAGACAAAGCTCTTTAAGGAAAAAAGGAAGTAACTGGAGGCCTTGGCTGCCTCAAAGCTCCCCAAGGCTACTAGAAGGGAGAAGAGGCAAGGACTTGCAATCTGCAACTAGACAAATCCACAGGGGTTTGTTGCAAGGGAGGAAAGGCTATAAAATAGGATGACCAGAGCATGAAGCACTGAAGACAAAGTGTCTCTTCACTCCCACCCATTGTCGTTGAGACAGTTTCCAGGATACTGAGGCAGAAGTCAAGTTTAAATCCCCAGAGGTTAGCAGAGGAGGATGGCAGAAGCAGACTGGAATCCTAGAGAAACAGCAGAGAGCCTTGCACAGCGTGGACTGGAGAAGGAAGTGAAAGAGAAATGTGGGGCAAGTGGGGGATAAGAAAAGAATGAGATCCTTTTGGAGGTATATGTTGGTGCCCATTGTATGTGACTTGCTGGTCTTCTTGGCTATGCTTCTGAGAAGAACTAGTCCACATTGGGGTGCTGTCGCCTATGTAAGCCAAGGCTGCTCCTGGGCTGCTGAATTGGCTTCGACCCTGAAATAGGAACTGTGTACAAGACGTGCATTTTTGCTGAATGAAGGGTTTTGTTGTTATTTTTTTAAAATACTGTTACTCAATTTCTTGTAAATGCTGTGAATCTCTTTGTCATTTTGTATCTGTATATTAAAATTAATTTGCCAAAAAAGAAAAAAGAAAAGAAAAGAATGAGAAGCGAACAAGCCCGGGTGGGGGAAAGCAGGCAAGGAAGGAGAAGAGGAAGTTGGAGGGAAGGAAGAGGGGGAAAGTGACTGAGAAAACAAGAAAGCGGGCATTTTAAAATATTATGACCAAAAGTTAAGGTGGGAGGAAAAGGAAAATTTTAATTTGCCATAGAAGAAAAGGCATGGAGGAGAGCAGGGAGGACTAGACTCTCCATTCTCTAGATCCTGACTGGGGCTGAGTAAATGCAGACAGCAGAGTTCCAAGTCTAAAGTAAGGCTTGACTGTGTGACCTCATATCTAGATAAAGAAGTATAAAATTTGTCTCTGAAGACTCCACCAGCTAGATTTGGTTCCATTTGTCTGGGATCCTGCACAGGAACCAGTAGTGACGCAAAGTTCCTGCAACCAGGAAGCTTTTCCAGTAGCTTCCTTATAACCTTCATCCGATGATGTCAACCAAAATTCATTCACATCCTAAATCATCCTCATCATCCATACTAATATAATGCCACCACACACAGAGAGACACACAGACATGTACACATGCATGCACACACATACAGGCACACACACAGGCACATACACATGCACACAAAGGTACACACACAGACACACGCAAGAACAAACACATGCACACACAGAGAGACACAAGTACAAACAGGCACACACAGACACATGCATACACAGGGACAGACACACAGAGACATGTATACATGCATACACAAAAGCAACACACACACACAGGCACAGACAGGCACATATACACCCACAGGCAGACACACAGAGAGACATGCACACACATAGACACAGATAAAGGCACTCTCACACACATATGCAGGCACACACAAACATACATCCACACACATGCACACACCACAAACAGGCTCACACAGAGACACATGCACACATCACAAATATATACAAAGTACATGCGTGCACGCAAGCGCGCACACACACACACAGAGGCAAGCTTTCCCACACACACTAGTATTGAAAATAGGACCTCAAGACTTCTCACTGTTGAGCCGCTCCTCCTACCATTAAGAATATCCACCTCAAGTTTCTCAACAAGTGGAAGAGAGTTTACTTTAGTTTTTGGTTGTTGGTTTGTTTTGTTCCATTTTGCAAGTAAAAAAAAACAAAAACAAAACAAAACAAAACCCTTATTTCACATAGAATCAATCTTGCCAACTGCACTCTGGTCTCTGTGGGTCCAGAAGTTCTCCTCCTGCAGCCTTTCCTCCTGAAACTGTTTCCAGGCGCTCCCAGAGGCCACGGTGGGGTTCCAAAGCCTCACCCTTCCCAGGGTGGACAGCAGGGACTAGACCACACTCCCAGAGGCTGCTGATCACTTGAGACCCTGCTCCACATCCCGGGAAGACCTGCTGAAGCCTTTGACTGCTAGTGAACCAACCCAGGTGAGGGACCACACTGGATGTGCCTACACCCGAAAGCAAAAGTTAATAAGAGCCAATCAGAACACCGAGGGGTGAGTTTGCCTTACAATCCACAGGACTTCCACAGTGAGTTGTCCTTTCTTCCGAGCTTTCTCATAAACGTTTGGAAAGGAATGGAGAAGAAAAACAAGAAACAAACAAACAAACAAACAAAAATAGTTTTGGAAAAAGTTTAGGTGCAGGGAGGGGTCAGTCTCTGGAGATGGAGTTTGCAACCTTTGAGTTCCAAGTCCTGAGTATCCCCGGTGATTATGCAAATCCTTTGAGCTCTCACTTCCCTGCACTTGCCTAGCTGAAGGGGTGGGGCTGGGTGGGAGGTTGAATCATGGTTTTTATTAAACTTCTGGTTCTGTACCTATTTATGTTTGCTGTGGGTATAATGTAATGTAGTGCTTGTTAAAATGCTGGCAACTGGGCTTTGCCACGTGATACGCTCTCAATAAAATGTAGCAGTACTGTCAATTTTGTTATTCTTTCGTCTACAAAAAAATAGGTGATAAAAATTATAGCAATTTTTCTACTTGGGTGGAGAAGACTTGCCCTTAAGATCAAATGAGCCAATACTGTGTTTTTTGTTGTTGTTGTTTTTTTCAGGGTTCCATAAAACTTTTTCAAGCGCTTGGTAATCAGAGGTGATATAGTCAACCATAAAGCTGTCAAACAGACTTTCAAAACCTCGTAAGAGAATGAGTAGAGGGCAACCTCTGTTGGAACGCAGGCATTTCTTGGCCCAAAGGAGTAAATTTCTCATGGAAAAACAGGCATTGAGCGAAAAGAACTGGCTTCCTGCCTAAATGAGGGCAGCCAGCCGGGAGGCCTGCGGGGCATGGCGCCCTAGGGGACCGCGCCCTGCTGCCTGAGGGTGTGCGCTCAGGACGAGACGGGCAGGCCAGACAGCTCCGGAGAGACTCTCAGAGGGTGTCTGGGCTATAGCCCTGGTCAGGCAGCTAGCTGTTCCGAGAAGAGCGGGGAGTGAATCAGACAAGGGCCTTAGCTCCAAGTTGCACTGTTATCAAAGAGAAGACTTCAGACGAAAAGAGTCCTCCTATTTAATTTTCGACTAATACGTTCGCAAGGAGTTTTAATTGCTTGCAAATGCATTTTCTCTGTACGATTATGGAATCCTTGTTGCCTGTCGGCTGTAAGGCTGAAGCGGAATACAGATCCGTGGTTAGACTTTTGACAAATAGCTCGCCGGGCGAGGGTGGGGTCGGGCAGAAGGAGGGAGAAAAGAAAAGGGAAACTTTAAAAATCACTGACAGCCCTTAAACCGAAATGACTCGAGAGTCTGACAGAAATGTCAATTTCCCTACAGTCTGTAAAGCCATCTCTTTAAAAAAAAAAAAAATGGCCTGCCTTTTCTCCTCTGCAACTGTAAAACATTTTTATGTAAAGTGGCCACTAGTTTGTTAAAGGGTAAAGGGAGAAGAAAGAGTAGCAAGGGACTTCCAAAAAAAGAAGAAGAAAGAGAAGCATGCAATTCTCTAGAAAGAGGTGAGATAGAGTGGAAGGACCTGAAGAGATTGGGGTCCTGTAAATAAGTCAAGACATGGGGGTCTCGGTAAATGACTCAAGAGTTGGTGTCCCTGTAAATGAGTGAAGAGATGGGGGGTCACTGTAAATGAGTCAAGAATTGGAAGTCCCTGTAAATGAACCAAAAGTTTGGATTCTCTATAAATGAGTCAAGAGTTGGGGGGGTCCCCTGTAAATGAGTCATTTTAAAACACTTTCTGAACTGTCAAAGGCATTTCTCTCTCCAACTTTGCAGTGGTGGAAAAGTGAATCCAGCAGGGGTTTCTGGAAACTAGGTGTCTAAAGTTCACCATGTTAGTCTGTTCACTGATTGAAGGAAGAATACTCCTCTGTTCAAGAGCCCACTGCAACTGTGATGTGAGAAGTAGAAAACCCGAAGAAAGGCACCATTCTAAGTCCATGGACCAAAGGAGGTTCCAGGTTATGAAAATCCTAAGTGGTTGAAACATAAAATACTAAGAGGAGCCTCTTGGAGTGCCAAAGCTCTGAATAGAAACTTATTCACCAAGGTTTCCTCAAAGGATTGGGAATTCTACAAGAAAGCAGAGGGGTCCCAGTGGGCAGACACAGTAAAAGCAAGCCCAAGGTAGGACATGGAGGTCATTCAGCTGCTCAGTTCTCTAAAAAGTGTCATCTGTATATTCATCTCAAATAAGTCATCACAGAGTGAAAGGCAATAGGAGAATCCACAGATTTCAAACAAATACTTCTTGCTAATAGTTGTGTAATGGGCATCTCTACCATTGAGTATTCTGCTGCTCTGTGTGACAAGCATCATCTACCCTTTTGGGTGTTCAGTTTCTATTGTTGCCCTGAACAAGAACAATTTAGAAGCCAGGGACTCTGTGACCATGAAAAAAAGTCTCTTCTTGTGCAAGTTCATGGCTGGGTTGTGGAGTTGCATGCACCAGTGGAGCAGAACACACTGAATTCCATCCTGAGACAATGTACAGGGATACTTGCTTAAGGCACAGTGTTACTGGATCAATCTTCCCTCTGCCTTTTTCTGAAAAAGATGAAAAAGAGAAAGGAGTGAAGAAAGAGAGGGAGAGCAGGCAAATAGAGAGAGAGGGGGACAGAGAGTGGAAAGAAAGACAAATTTATTAATTCTTATTTGTAAATGTATCTAAGTGTGTGGTGGGATGAGGGTAGAAATTGCCCAAATAGAAGGTAGTGCTGTGTCTCAGTAGTAGAAAATATACATAGGACAATAAGCCTGCGTATTATTCCAAGAAACACACATATACATACAAACATAAACAAACATATACACACGCACACGGACACTCGAGTGTGAGCTCACACACAGTAAATCATGTTGAATAATTGCAATGATCACCTTACTATTTAATATGACACAAGCAAATTGGGAAGAGGAAGCCCCAAGTTGAAAAAAAAGTGGGTGGGGGGAAGGGTGGCAGGCATAGAGAGGAAGAGGAAGAAAACTGCAGAAATACTTACTAAAGTTAGGGAGCAGAGCTGAGATGGCTGGTTAATATTTGTCTGCCAAACTCAAACTTATAGTACATACAGATCCTTTCAATAAAAATGCTTGAGAATGAATCCAAACTGGAGCAAACCACATGGTAGCCACCTAGAAACTCAAGAAAGGGAAATTCAGTTTCCTAAGCCATTTTTTTTTCAGCTCTGAATCTTAACCAGGGTGATAATGACATACAAAAGGGGGGAAAAAGAGTGATTTTTCCCAGGACAATCCCTTCTGTGATGTAGAACAGGGAACCAGACAGAGGAAGAAAAACATGGCAGTTAACAGAGACATCTCCTGCTCTGGAGATGCCTCATGCTCTTGTGGGCTATTTTGGGTGGGTATGCAATGGGCTGGCCTCTAGCTGAGACCAGGATGCAAACCATCAGTTTCCCCTTAGAAGGGGCCCTAGGCATCATGTCACCATGAATCCAGCATACTGTGGCCAGCTAATTCAATTTACAACACCCCTGGAGAATGTGTAGCCAGTTACTCTCTGAGAAAGGGGGGAAACAGAAAAAAGAAGAATTAATTTTGTGGAAAAGCATAGTCTATTGGGTCAAGCAAGATGTCACTTATTAATTGCTTAAGACTATTAATTGGATGATTGGGGGTCAGGAGGGGGAGACGTCTGATAGAAACATATCCAGAAGTTTCACATTGCACACCGGCCTCAATGAATTTCTTTTTCACCAAAGAACTGAGCAACCCAGAGCAGATGGGAGGGAATACTGACCAGTTAGTGCATATGGCACAGATGATTTCCCCAACCATCCTTTCAGAATGAAACAGCTTGTTTGTATTTAAAGTTGATATAGGTGGAAGGAAGCAGTGGACCAAGATGTTTGTCTAAGATGTTGATATAAAGAGTGAGACATAGAGGAACATGTTCTAATGGAGCCTGAGATAGTAGATCCTATAACAAAAAGCCATAGACATCATCCTTCCTGTTTCATCCCCCTTATGTGTACTTAAATATTTCTCTCACTCTATATGTTCTTTAGTTTCCTCCTAAGGCCAAGAGTTCATCAACTAACATAAAGAAACCCTGCATACCCTTTATCTGGGTAAAGTCACCCAGAGAAGCAGAGTAGGAACTAGAAAAGCAATGGAGAGATACAACTCTCACCAATTCAGTAATGTCGTGAAGTATTCAGAAGCATCTAGATGGCATATTATGGTTCTAAGCTTCATTACCAAGAGCATCATAAGAAGAGAAGAGAGGGGCCCATTTGTAGCTGTGTTTGGAGGTAGGAATGAGTATGTGCACCAAAGGTGCTCACAGCAGCCATGTTGTCCTGAGCCTCCTGGTTGTCCTAGAAGAGAAGAAGGTTGTGCATCCCCTCCTTGGACCTAAGCTAAAAGTAAACAGTCATTCACATTAACTGGAGGCAAACATTTCTGTCAGTTGGGAGGGTTAGAGACAGATGAGTTTTGCTTGTCTGAGAAGGTACTATCTTCTTCTATTTGAACACAGACTCCTTATGAAGCTAACATTACCACGAAACAGGAAGGGCGCCTCCTCATTTACAAGACCGCTAGCAAGTCCTCATATAGTTCTACTGGGGATGGAGTTGAACTTTCTCAGGGGCAAGTTTTCTGAGATAAGGTCCTAAGATGAGGGTCCAGATTCATAGGCTACCATATATGATCATATTACTTATGTCCACTGTAGTGAACAAAGACTCTAGTGCAAGTGTTTGGGGGCACAGCTTGGAAGCACCAAGAGTGAAGTGTTCCACTTTCCCCTCCTACTTAAAGATCAAGTCCTATATTTTTCCTTTTCATCTTCATTGGCCTCGCTTGAAAAGCCTCTGACTTCATTAGACTAGGATGTGGAATTTCTGGGGGGGGGGGGACAGCGGAGATAAGTCCCCCTTGACATAGGGAGCAAATATTGGCTGCTGACTCTATGTGGAAGTGAAGCATCTCCGATCTCTGTTTCCGACAAGGCATTTTAATTCTTGTCATGTGCCTTTGTCCATTTGTATAGAGCCAAAAGCTCTGAGTGACAGCCCCAGTTACCCTGTGTGAGCATGCCCTAATAAACCCTCCCAAACCCCCAACCAAAAAAAAAAAAAGCCACATGTCTGTTTGCCCGAGGCTTGTTATTAAGACACCTTCTCAGCTTAAACACTTAAAAGCTAACCAAATGAAATAGCAATTAAGACTGAATTACCCTGTCTATCTCTGAGATGAGCTATTGGGGCCGGCCAGGTTTTTTTTTTCCTTGCATAGGCAAGTCTGCTGATCAAACCTTGCAGAGCCTCCATATTTTGAGCTTGTAGCCATGACACACACACACACACACACCCTTTCAAAACACTAGAGAATGAACAAAGTAAAACTCTAAAACTGTTTGAAAGTTGAGAAAACGGACCATGAAATGAAAATAGGTGTGTGTGCGTGCGCGCACGAGTGTGTGTGTGTGTGTGTGTGTGTGTGAGAGAGAGAGAGAGAGAGAGAGAGAGAGAGAGAGAGAGAGAGAGCGCCAAAGAGATCTTTGGTATCTCCCTCTTTGTAAAATGTAATGTCTAAGTATTTAGGTGTTACTCAGGGGAAATGCTGCTAAAGTACCAGCTTCCCGTGTTGAATGGTCCACACTCTCCACATTCAAAAAGAAAAAGAAAAAGAAAGAAAGAAAAGAAAAGAAAGGATGACAAAATAAAAACAAACAAAAACACAAAACAAAAGACCCCACTCTTTACAAAAAAATTTAAATGGAAAACACAAAAGAAGAGGGAAATATCCTGGGTTGGGGAGTGAAAAACGTTTCCTTGAGTGTGCAATATCCTCACTTGTCTTTATTCTCCCGCATTTTCCCACTTGTCCCACTTCTTTGTGACAGAAACTTAGGACTGTCCATCACGGTTATTTATCTTAAAAACCGCTGAGAAAATGTTAGCCACCACCTGGTGTTGCCTTTCAGAAAGGAGAAAGAGCCCAAATTCAATGTAAATATGAGAATAACAGTATTGTTTTCACTTGGAAGAAGGCAGACACCCCAACTGGGCAAGCCTGATTCCAAAGCTTGTTGGAAAAAATCAGCTTTCAGCATCCAGGGAGTGGAACCAAAAGAAACAAATGCTCAGACGTGTAAAAGAAAGATTTAATTAATATATATTTCTGTCTGCAACATGCACACGTTGGGGGTAGATTTCTATCTTCACAATAAAAAAATGTGTAAATGTTCTCGGCAGAGATGAGTCCCCCACCTCGGTTGGTATAGAAAAGCATGATAAAGGTTGTGGAAAATGGATAAAAATGTTGAAAGAACCTCCAGTTCCTTATTAGGCGAAGATACAATATTTATTCCTTGTCTCATGGGATAAATCTCTTCTGCCTATTGTCCTCCCAGTTCTCAGTGCTGATGCTTAATTTTCAAAACTTCTATATTACCAAGGGACCTACGACATCAGCCAAAGAAATTCTCAGCAAGTACAAAATCTGTTCCAGGGAGCGGCTTTTGTGCAGAGGGAAAATTTTGTTCCTACAGGTTTTTAAGTGGGTACGAGGCAAGGAGCTATCTGATTCGGGCAAAACCATTACAATTTAGATCTCTATCTACAGAACATTTTTTTCCTTTAAAAAAAATTGGAAAATATAAGAAGTTTTGGATTTTTTTTTCCTGATTCTTTTTTTGGAGGGGAAAATTGCATCGTAAGCTGTTGGAGAAACCCAACATGTCAACTACCTTTCCCGGACTAGTCCACGATGCAGAGGTATTATTACTTTTGTGTGTGTGTGAGTGTGTGTGTGTGAGCGCGCGCGCGTAAGTGTGTGAGTGTGTGTGAGTGTGTGAAGTGTGTGGCGGCGGCGGTGGTGGTGGCGGCGGCGGTGGTGGCGGCTTCCCCTGCCTCTAATCTATATTGGACCGTTAAGTTTAATTATAATCTGGCTTTCGGGAGAAGTTAAGGAAGGGAAGGGGAGAAAGTTCGTTATGACATCTGTCGCCAGGGAGAGCAACTCTCCTCCAAGTGAAGCCCCATTTGCCGTAATGAGGGAGAAACATAATCCTAACAATAAGGGCGGGATGGGGAGAAAGCTAGAGACACAGAAAGGATTCTCCGGAAAGCAAAATTAAACGGGAATCGATGTGGACTGGTAGGTGGACATGGGGGATGGGAAAGAACGCACCCCTTTCGAGAGGGGTTTATTCAAGGAATGGGACACAGTGGTTACGGAAGCGAGCAAGTTGAACAATTTGCACAAACTGGAATTTTAAATATATATGTATCCATTCATTTATATATATGGACGGTGATTTTTTTTTTATTTTTTAGTAGCCCAGACTGAACACCTCAGTATGGCCAGGCGGCGTTTTTGGTGCTAGGGTCTTGCTGGAGCAGCGAGGTGCAGCCTAGAGTTCTCTGCTTCTGGACTCTCCTGCTCCCCGAATCCCCCAGCCACCTGCAAACCTGACTCCAAAGCCCAGCTCTAGGCACAAGTTGGGAAAGGAAGGGTGTGAGTGAGTGCGTGCGTGTTCCTGTGTGTGTGTCTGTCTGTCTGTCTGTCTGACTGACTGTCTGTGTGTGACTGGGTGTGCATGTGTGATGTCGCCCGCACCTATATAGGGTGGGGGATCCCCCCACCCCACCCCGCTCTCTCCACTGTGGAGACGAGGCCGCCCACCCCCAGTTCAACTGTTAGCAAAGTCAGCTTGGTGAAGGCTCTCACTGAGCCCCGCTGCTCTCCGGAGCGCGCGGTCTCTCCTCCTAGGAGAGAGAGAGCCAGGGAAAGCGCCCGATTCTGGGACAGTGGCGCCGTGTTTGCAAAATGACAAACCTCAAGTTTTTCTGCTCTCCTCTTTCCCCCTCTTCCTTCCAGATACGTCACGACGGATCAAACAGCTACCGCTTGATGCAGCTTGGCTGTCTGGAGTCCGTAGCCAATTCCACGGTTGCCTATTCCTCCTCCTCTCCTTTAACTTACTCCACCACCGGCACCGAGTTTGCGTCCCCCTATTTCTCCACTAACCACCAGTACACCCCACTCCACCACCAGTCCTTCCATTACGAGTTCCAGCACAGCCACCCGGCGGTCACTCCCGACGCCTACTCTCTCAACTCGCTCCACCACTCACAGCAGTACTACCAGCAGATTCACCACGGGGAACCCACCGACTTTATTAACCTGCACAATGCGCGGGCGCTCAAGTCCTCCTGCCTGGACGAGCAGAGGCGGGAGCTGGGCTGCCTCGATGCCTACCGCCGCCACGACCTGTCCCTCATGAGCCATGGCTCACAGTATGGAATGCACCCAGATCAAAGACTCCTGCCAGGGCCCAGCCTGGGGCTGGCCGCCGCGGGAGCCGACGACTTGCAGGTAAATAAGCATGCAGCGGATTTGTCTGCGTCCTCCCCTCGCCCTCCCCCTCCCTCTCTCCGTTAATGCTCTCTCTCTCTCTCTCTCTCTCTCTCTCTCTCTCTCTCTCTCTCTCTCTCTCTCTCTCTCTCTCTCTCACACACACACACACACACACACACACACACACACACGCACACACGCACACAACTCAGGGAAAGTCATCAAATTACAGGAGGAGTGTGCCAACTCAGTTCCTCTCATTGGATCAATAGCCGCGGCCCCTACCTGGGCTAGTCATCAGAAGTCTAGTGAATCTACAGTTCTAATCCTGAGAGGATAGGTCTGCGAGTTCGGTGGAGCTGGAGTTGAATAGGGGTCTCAGAGCAAGACTCCTAAAAACTGACCACTAAGCAAACGTATCCTCAGTTTCCATAATCTGCAGGGTCTACTCTGAGATTTCCAGAACCTGTAGAGGAATCTCCTGATGAGTACCGGAAGAAAGGTTGTTAGTTCTCAGGAAACGGTTGGAACAACAGCTTGAGCAAAAGTTTCACAAACATATTGGACGTCTGTGCCAACCAAGGAAGCACGAACTAAAGCCTCAGAACTCAGCCCTAGTAAAATAATCTCCACAGTGCACTTCCCCGGAGTGTGGCTCTGTTTCTCTCGGTCTGAGCATACCCGAGCTTGTAGCCGGGCAGGATGCTGTACGTCTTTATTCTTTCTCTTCCGGTCACTCCATCTTACATAACAAGCAACCCTTGGTACTGCCAAAATGAGTAAATGAAGGAAGCAAGACAGAGAAAGAGAGGGGGAAAGGAAAGAGAGGGGACAGAAACGAATTCAGACCCGCACAGGCCACAATTTAATCAAATCTGCTACTTTTTTTTACGAGTTTTCCACATTCTTTGCTAAGAACAGAATTTCTAATTAAGTGATTCCATTGTTGCCCATACACTGCACATGAACCAAACCCACAAAAGCCTAGAGTAGGAACCCAGAAAAAGTCAAAGTTTTTCTTTTAGAGAAGTGCATCTCTGTCCGTGGCGAGTCCTTCCTTTTTCTGTCTGCAGAAAACCTGCCATCGCCACGCTCCCCTGAAGATTGGGAAGGAGCACAACTTGGAAACATAAGAGATCTCTTGTTGCGCACAGAATATCTTTCCCCCTGCTCTACCCCTGAGCAGGAGATTAATTTTAAATTAAAGAGAAAGTTCTTAGAATTACAACAAAGAGACAGAACAACGAGATTCGTGCACAAGAAAAAATATTTCACTCCTTAAACCTTGGCTTTCTCCACTTATATTCACAAAATAATTTTATACGCTTAGGGCATTTTTTACATTTTCCACAAGGATCTCCTTATGTCTCAGGAGGGGAAAAAAATCTGCCATCCAATGCTTAGCTCAACTAAAACCTATTTACTCTTTTTAATAGCCACGTCTGCTGCTGATTTTTTTGTATCTGTACAAATTTTTTTTCCGTGCTAGGCACAAAGCTGAGCATTTTTCAAAAGAGAGGATTAGAACATTTGCAAGCTCCAGACAAAGACTGAATCCTCTGCAAAAGGACACCGTAGTTTATCCAATTTTCGACTTAGTGCCATTCAACTGGTCACTTATGCAATGTCATCTGACCAAACAACATGTTTTACTTATGAAGGGGGGAAAGTTTGTTAAGTGAAGAGATCAAGGTTTGTTTTGTCTAAGAAAATAAATATTTTAGCAGTGCGCCAGAGAGTGAGAGGGAAATCAGCCCGCTTCCTTGGGGAGCTTGGAGTTCTTTACCCTCCACACTTCAGATATCTTAAAAATCTTTATTCCAGCCTATCTCTTATATATTTATTATTTCTTTTCTCTTTATTACTCAGGTTGAAATAATATTACTCATACTGAGGAAGGAAACACTCTAAAATATTAGATGAAAGAGTATGGTGTGTGATGTATGTATGTAAGGTTATAAAGGCTTCTATATGTGTAGGTAAATGCATGTATTATAATATGTATAAATACTAGGGCAAGTTTATAAGTCTATAAGGTTATTCTACTCTTCTGAAGGTACTTGGCAGAATGAAAAGAAGAAAAAAACATAGCTACATTTAAAACAAGAACTGAGGAGGGAGTGTGTGGGGAAAACCTGTCCTTTTATTTCTTCCTTTTTAAAACATTCATCAGCATATGCCTCATTTCAAATGCAACAAATGTAAATATACTTTTCCCTGCACAGAATTTTAAGTGAAAGTCCAATGGTTTGAAGGGCGATCTAAGTCTGCCTAACAGATGCAAACGGTCTTGTGGCTTCAGTTCTATCTTTGAGTCCCCTAAAAAGATTTGCTATGGCCAACAAAGAAAACTGTCACACCTTTTCCCATCACCGCATTAATTTATGCTCAGTCTCTAAGTTTTTTTTTTCATATTGATTTGATAATCACTTTAAGGCAGAACATTTAAAATAAGAAAGAGCTGGTGAGTGGATTGAAAAGGGGGGTCTTACAGGCCTGCCTCAATATGGTGAAAATGGGCAAAAGAGAACCAGGGCTGCAAAGGTTGTTTTGTAAAATGGGTTTTTATTATGCACCGACTCTCTCCGCATTTACTTAACTCTTCACGGGCTGTTGGGTAGGTTAACACCCTTCAAGGCCTCTTTCATGTCCAATACCTCGTTTGTTTGTAAAGGAAAATGAGCTTTTAACACGTTCTGATTCTGAAGGGGGGTAAAGACAGACACAGAGAGAAATTTTTATTTTTCTTAATAAAAAAAATCAGCAAACCCTTTTCAGTTTTCCACCTCAACTGATTACTCAGGACCTTGAAAGCTTGGGGATCTATAGGGGTGAATTTGAAGGTGAGGCCCATTTTGGATAGAATTATATGGTGCTCCTGCTATGGGGGAAAAAAATCCTTACAAGAAATTCTGATTCTTCCAAGTAAAACACTTCCTCAGAGCCCTCAAAGAAACCCACAACCCCACACTTGACACTTAAGCTATCATTTTCTTCACCCAGAAAGTAGTGCATGTGCGCTGCCGGTGTATATGCTGTTCCCCTTCTTTAGTACTCAAAGGGCTTCTTGCTCTCTTCTACCCAAATGAAAATCTTAAGCCCTCTGAAGTGCCATATTGGGGAGGGATGTAGCATGCATACCTTAAGATGACTAGAACTTTTAGATTGTAGCTTTTCTTAAAATGTTTTTTTTTTAAATACTGTTTGCCATTGAGCTTGTAGCAGTGCAATGGTGGTTCTCAATGGTTTTGTAAGATGGGGTCAAGGATAAAGTAGTCTGAAATACTTTGCCTACATGGTCTTGCCTATCATATTTGAATGCTTGTATTTCTTTTTCTTTTGTGAAGGGTTCTGTGGAAGCCCAGTGTGGGATTGTTCTCAATGGCCAAGGGGGAGTGATAAGAAGAGGTGAGTAGGAATACCTTGACCTTAAACACTAGTCTCTAATCTGTTTCTTTGTTTTGAAGATCTGGGGAGACTTGTAAACAGCAGGTTCTCCTTGTCTGCTGATTAAGAAAAGAATTATGTTAGCCAATTATTCCAGGTCCATACAGGCATATCTACATTTAAAAAGGCTCCTTTTATTGACACTTTAGTAATAGGTGAACCCCATGACTTATGCTAAGAGCTAGCTACTATTCCTCACAGAATGAGGACAGAATCAAAGTTAGGGAGAAAATTACTGGGATATAACAAAAGTTTTCACACTTCTTTCCCTTCACCATACCACATCCTGGAGCAGGATTTCTGGTTTCTTTTAGGCCTAATGTGCCAGCCACAGCCTGGGTGTTTGGGGTGATGGTGTTAGCTATGGGCTTTGAGGGATTCTGTGAAAGGCTATATAATTTAGGTTTTCCAGGAGGCTAATGAGTCCCCAATATTGTAGCTGCTTTATTTTTTTTTGAAGTGTCTATAACATTTCTTTATTTAAGGGTGGGAGGAGGAGGTAGTGTTAAGTGTACTGGATAAAGCTTTCTTGTTCCCATCTGTTGAGGAAAACATCTGAATCCAGACTTACCCATGGCATTGGAAAGGGGGGTGAGGCGAGAGAAGAGAGCTGTTGCATTCAGCCAAGGCACTGAAGGGAGCTGTATCTCAGATGTTCAATTTTGACAAAAGGTTTTGAACTATGACATTCACAGGGCCTCAAGGCAGTGCAGATTTTGCTGGCTTCCCTGCTTAACTGTACCCAGAGCCTCTGAAGTTTATTTTCCTAGCATGCCCAGTAACCCGAGGAGCACATGAGGCAAGAGGGACCAGCTGTTATCCCAACTTCATACGAATTAATAAGATGTAGCCTATTCACCAAGACTAATTCCTGCTTCAGGGACACAGTTGTTTCTAGTAACCCAACCGCTAAACTTCTGAAGTTACCAAAGAGCTGTCCCTTAGTCCGTCTCCGTTTCTTTCAGAGTTAGTAGGATGATTTGCTTTTTTTGGAGGGAGAGATGTACTCTTCAAAAACAGTAGAATGTTTTGTGTTTAAATGCAGATTTTATGATCTAGTGTCCACTATTAAACAGAGAGAAAACAAAGGAGGTTTATCTTTTGTATCTTGGCAGTTCCAAAAGTGTGTGCTTGGAACTTATGTCAAACTTAAAAGAATTACTCGCATATGTTGTCTCACACTTCAGAGAGCTCAAAGTTATTTTTTAGCGTGTAGATATCACTCCTTATAGCTATTTAAAAGGAATAATACTAAGCTCTCCATCCAGGCCTGTATTCAGCCATAATATGCCCTGCATTTCAGCCATATTGAAATAAAATGAAAGAGAAACAAGTTTCTGAATATTAAATTTAACTACCCATAACTTCTGGACAAGTAAAATAAACAGCGTGAAATGGGGAGTAGCTAAGTCTTGCTGTTTGGGGTCTGTCAGGAAGGAAAACACCAAAGGTGAAGCCAAGCGCTCAGAGCGCACAGGCTGCGTGGTGCTGAAGGACAGCGCCACTAATTAGGATGGGAAGCCGGCTGCTCACAGAGCCCAGCTTTCTGCCGCGGTTTGTGTTTCCTTCTTCCTGAAGTACCTCTCCTAGCGCTTGCCTGTCACAGCCAAATGATTGTAGCAACAGCTGACAGGATAAATTCCAGGCTGAGCGCTGGAACTGCAGATGTCGTGCAATCAGTCAAGTTCCCAGGGAGAGTAAGGTAACACCTCCCTTTCACCTGACCATCCAAGCTAAGCTTTGAGGTGACTAAAAGATGGAAGTGCGCTTTTACCTTATCACAACTACAGAAGTGATGTTCTTAAGGCGATGTTTTCTTGTTCTTGTACAATTCTGTGCCTATCTGTTTCACCTTTTAAAATCCTTCTCCGACTTTGCTCTTTTAAACCAAGCACTGATTGTGGAGAAGAAAAGTGCAATTCCCAAGAGAAAGAACCTACAACTTTGGAGTTCCAAAATCAGTAGCCCCCACCTCTGAGTAATTCAGATCCACACCTGTACTTTCATTCATTTCCACACATCTTACAGGACAGGAGCAATCTGGGCTGTGGAAAGAAAGGGGTGTGTTTTGGGGGGGGGGTGTTGCTTGACTCTGTAGGTATCAATGTTCACAATTTCCGAGTGGATATCGAGGAGGACTTTTATATTTTGTCAGCTCTGGCAATTCCTCATGTCAAAACACTTAAAGAACTCTTTCTCTTTGTGGATGTGGTTGCGCACCCCACAGAACTCCTAATATCAATAACTCGAGTCACCTCAGGTTCATCAACAATAGAACTTTTAATTGTTACATTGTCTGTTCCCTTCCCATACCTCCTGTTGTGGCAATATCTGTTTCTTTCTCCAATCCGTGCTTCACAGACTGGTCTCCCTCAAAGCACGGGTCTTTCTGCTACCCCACCTTCTCTCTTTGATTAAGTTCTTGGACATATTTTCATTCCTGATGGTATCCAGCACGTACAATATTAGGGGAAAAAATACTTCACTTGGTAAGACACTCCCTGCCTTGAGAAAAGATACCTTCCTAGTTGTCCTATCTGAGGTAGGTAGGAAGAAACTAGCCTGGCTTGCAGACGGGTGGAGGGATGGGCAGTCATCAACCCAACAAAATGTCATTTCTCAGACTCACTTTGTTAAGTGTCAATTACACTCTACCCCCCGCCCCCAGTAAACGAAGGCCTCATAGCCAAAAAGATAAAGTGGACAGACCGGGGAGGCAGCAGCGAGGTAATTACCACCTAGATAAAATATTTGCGGCCGCCTCGGAGGCCCGTCTCCCCGCGCGCTCACTCCCGGTTAATGGTGTGCGCGATTTTGCCCGCAGCTCCGCCGCTCCGACCATCAGAACCAATAATCTTTACTTTACCCTGCACTCGCGTATCGATAGCTTCTTTAGCCTCGGGCGTTGGCTTTGATATGTTAATATTTCTGAGTAACAAATTCTGCAGAGATCATATTAATGTTGTTCGTACAGAGTGGAGCTTTGCCTTCGTTGAATATTCAGACAGTGGGTTTCAAAAGGCGCCTCTCGAAGAAATGAGGCTTCTATTTACAGGAGTCGCCTACGTTTTTAATCATTAAAAATAAAAAAAAGAAAGGAAGGAAGAGAGAGAAAGAAAGAAAGAAAGAAAGAAAGAAAGAAAGAAAGAAAGAAAGAAAGAAAGAAAGGAAAATAAAAGGCCCCTTCTTTTTTTCCTGGTGACTCTGCTGAGGCCCCCTCTTGGCTCCTCCCTTTTGTCAGTCCCTTTTATTTCTCTGAGTGTTTAAAATTAAAATGTTGATGAGTACCACGGCAATGGAGCAGCTAATCATGAATGGATTCGGGGTGGAATCACTATATGGGGTTCACTCGGATAAAAGGGTTCTAGCCTTCACATACGTGTTGAAGTGTTCCTGTATGTGGGTGGAAAGAGACATTTTTGGCCGTTATCTCTTTTGTGAAATAGGGATAGCAAACTGAGAGAGAGAGAGAGAGAGAGAGAGAGAGAGAGAGAGAGAGAGAGAGAGGGAGAGGGAGAGGGAGAGAGGAGGTGGGGGGGGGGCGATGAAAAAAGTGTAAAGGGGCAGCGCCCTTGTTTCGCTTTGTGATCATCCTGCCTTGCAGCCCCAGGCTAATTTCAGAAGCTTAAATGCCGCAGTAGCCTCTGGGCCCCGCGGAGAGGGAACCCACCGGCCACTTGCAGGCAGGAGCGCTCTCCCGATTGCCCTTGGCTACACAAAATACAAACTACTTTGAATCAAAACATTTGGGGGGAATTAATAGGATTTGAACTCTGCACGTTGTAAGGGAGCTGGAATGTATCCGAATGCCGAGGTGAGTGGCTAGCCAAGGCTGCGTTTACGTCGCCAACACTGTCCAAGCTGATTTAATTCCTTTTCAAAATGAGTCTTTCTCCAAATGCAGCTTTAACTTCAACCGCCCTGTCTACCAAGTATGTACAGGTCAGAACTGACACTTCTTGTTGGTTTTTTGTTTTGTTTTGTTTTTTTGTTTTTGCGCTCCTCCTCTCAAGGGCATGCGCCTTGCCTCTGGTTGTTGAGCATTCTCCTGGGCCATGGTTGGACCTTGGGATAACGGAGTCTTAGCTCCTTCTAGCAGCTTCTGGAGGGAGCAAGACAGAAGACACATAGGTAGCTTAAGGTCCTTTCCTTTGTCGGCATCCCATCAGTGACTGGCTACCCTGAACCGCTGATAGTTATGTGGACTCAAACTCATCTCTGGTTCTTCTACCCTTGCTGATGAAAACAGACCAGGTGGCAAACTCGAAACTTAACACGCCCCCATTAATGTTAAAATGCTTATAATTAAGACTTGAAATTCAACCTATTTTCAGTGACCTCCAAAACGCATTTAGAAGCATGGTTCGTTGGACAGTTATTTTTCACCAGAAATGGGATGCTTTGCTTCTTCTCATTTTTGTTTTTCTGCTCTGTAAAATCACACCTCAATGTAAAGTACTTCATGCTTGTGGACTCGGAATACACACTCTGAGGTAGCAGCTCTCTATCCCCTACACAGTTCCCTTTCTTTTGTTCTGCTGGGCTGCAGCGCTGGCTCCAGGAGGAAGCAGCAGCTACCTGAGGTAGCAACACCTGTAATAGCTCATCCCTCTTTCTGAACAGCACAATTCACTGCTGGCACACCATCAAAGGTCTGGGTGATGGAAAATAAGTCTCCACCTCTTTGCTGTCTGAGTACAATTAATATCTGCTGCCATAGGGGGAGGGGATTCCCACGGGCAGGTGTAGAGAGCTGGTAAAGGGAGAAAGGCTAGAGGGGGAAACAGCAACAGCCTAGAAAGATCCCACTCCACCTATGGACAACAGCACCTCGCGGAAATGAAACCGCAAAACAAACAGGGACAGGAAACTCTTGTAACCACTTACACATTTTTAATGTGTCAAGGAAAAGGAAAAAAAAAGCGATCACTGGAGATGAAGAAGGGGAGAAAAAAATCCCTACCGTTTGTATTTCTTTCATTTGAATTGTAAACATCTGTTTGGCTGTAAGGCGAACAGAACATTTATTTCGCTCCGAAGATTTGGACTAATTATGTCAACACCAGCGGTTGGTGGAGTGGGAGGGTGGATTTGAGAACTGGCGTACTGGGGCCTAGAGCTGAGGCAAGCTAGGAAGTATTGATCATACCTGCAGAAGCACCAGGGGGCCTCTTGGCACAACTGGGTGTGTTGGAGGGGGCGGGGAGCAGAGACTCCTAGGAGACAAGCAGTGTTGCATGCTCTATTCTGCAGTTCTAGATTGAGAAAAAGGTTTTAGCCTTTGGCATCCCATTAGGTTGTGGTGAAAACTATGGGTAAATGAATATCAAGCATCAGAGCGCTGCTCTTCTGATGTGGTGGCTGCTCAGAACAGAGTTGGTGTTGTGTGCTGTTTGCTCTGTCTGCTGAGTATGCATCTACATCTGTTCACTTCCTGAACCACTTAATCAGCTAAAGGGGAGGGGAGAGTAGAACGGGTGTGAAGACCTTCAGTTTTCAAACAGACAAGTTAAGCAAGAAAGAATTGTTCTCTAAGGTAGTAGGCCAAGTTTCTACTGGTCACCAGTGTTTTCTTGTTGGGGTTTTTTTTTTTGGTTTGTTTGTTTTCCCACCATGGTATGAAGCAGAAGGACAGATACCCCAGGCTAACCAAGATAAGTGCAGCTCCAGCCTTCTTCAGGTATTCAGGATCTACTGAGTACAAAGGACAGTCTAAACCTCTGCTGTTCTGTGCCAGGTGTGGTCCTAACTACGGGCTTTGACCAACTATTTTCTGTTACTTTGACAGAATTGTGCCTTTTATTTAAAAGCAACAACAACAACAACAACAAAACAGTTAGTAGACAAGTGATCCTGAGGAGACAATTCTTCTGCTCACATAGTTACTCATTAGAATTTACAGATTTACAAGAAATAGTTATTTCCAAATATATGAGCACTGGCCTCCTTAGAAATATTGCTTCGCTGTGCATTGTTTTCTCTATATTCATTATTTGTCTGTGGGGAGAAGAGAATTCCTTAGAAGTTCTGCATGACCTATCTGAGTCTGTCACTGAAGCCATCCTCAACTGGAATGCTGAAAAGAAAATGAGTATTACCCAACATCTGTAGGAGATGAGGAGCCTCAGAGGCACTATGAGGACCTTGAGTGGGGAACACGGAATGACTACTGTGTTGTGTTGGATTGGTGAGGTCCATCATCATCACTGTAGGTAGTCTCAGTTCCTTTAGCTGGGCTTCACCAAGTCACTACCTTCCTTACAAATGCAAAACCCCGGTTATCATGACTTTATTTTTTTTCTCTGCCCTCCTGAAAAGTAACCCACTGGGAAGAAAGCTATCAGGTTCCCCAGGTTGATGTAAACTCTACAAGTTGCCCAATCTTTTGCCAGAAAAAGAGAGTTCCCCAAGGCTGCAACGATGCTGCGTATCAAAGCAACAGAAATTCCCTTTAAAGATTCTGTGACATAAAAAATAAAAGAGTCTAGAGTTGATGGAAAATCCTGAATACAAAATAAATCCTTGAGGCAATTTGTGTGTGCATAAAGCATATTCTTAATATGCAGCCTGTGTAACTTACCTAATACAATGCCTATTTCAGCATAAACCAGAAGTCCAACCTGGATGGAGGAGTAAAAATGCTCAGGGCCTCCACAGTTCACAGATGGCTAGGTGGCCTACCCAGAGGATACCCTGGGAACAAGTTGCTTTCAATTAAGCCAAAGGATGATAGATTTTGAGTGCCCTCAGAGGTCTTGGAGCATAGGAAGGTAGCCTTACATCCCAAGATCAAAGGCCCATTATCATAACAGGGTAGGCTTTGGCTGAGGATTTTTGCATTCAGTTAGCAATTGGACATTAAGAAACTATGACCATGAGTCTTCAAGTTGACACTGTCTTAGGTTAGAGAATGGAATATGCTGCATCTGCAGGAGTAAGACTCAAGAGGCTCTGTAGGACTTGGAGATAGACATCTCCTGCTCCGGGAAATCCGTCATGGTAATATTGCTTTGGTGATGCTGTCCTTAATGGTTACCACTGCCCTGAACCCTAATAGTAATGATGTAATGATGAAGCATCCATGGTAACAATAATATTAGTCATATTTAACACAAGTAATTAGCTTATTTAACTCAAGTAATTAGCTCTGGGTCTTACAGTGTGTTTGCCTCCCTGTGCTGGCAATGTAGATTGAAGTATGCTGTCCTGATCTGACCATATTGTCACCTGCATAGATTGGAAAGGTCTTGGTGATGATTTTTTTAGTGTACATAGAGGTTGTTGACTTTAGCTGGTGGAAGGAGGAGGGAAAAAAGGGTAATTTGTAAACATTTTGAAAAAGAAAGGGATACATCAAAAGTTTCTATCCTTTCTGTATAAATGCACAATTATGTATAACTGTGAGCCAACAGCAACTTTTGTTTCTGAGTTTAGCTGGTGATTTGGGGGTATTAATGTACCGTTGAGTTCCTTGATGTAAAAGGTACAAATTATCACTGTAGAGACAGCCTCTGTTCTTTCTAGAAAGTGCTAATGTTGGCTGGAATTACACTGGTACACACAGATTCATTTTCTTCGAGAATCCTGATTAACTTGGAGGGTTATCTTCTGAGTAGCCTGGTATAAGTGGTAGATAAACACAACTGCTCCCATGCACCTCTTGGTACTACCTGCCTTTCACAAAGCTATATTCTTGAACTATTAGTAATACATACATTTTTCCCCTCCAAAGGTGGCACCTGTGTGGTCAACCCCACAGACTTGTTTTGCTCAGTTCCTGGTCGGTTGTCCCTTCTCAGTTCTACTTCCAAATACAAGGTGACCATTGCTGAGGTAAAGAGGCGTCTCTCACCACCGGAGTGCCTCAATGCTTCGCTCCTGGGAGGCATTCTGAGGAGGTAAGGAGAAGCTGTGTCCTGCCTCTGTATAGCTGAACTCAATCTCTGTCTTTTTATCTTCTGTCCACTGTGGCATCCCCTGTGAGGTCACATCATCTCACAATTTCTTCTAAATGTTATCTAACCAAGCTTAATTTGTATGTGATTTTGGACAGAGCAAAATCCAAGAATGGTGGTCGTTGCCTGAGAGAGAAACTGGATAGGCTTGGCCTAAACTTGCCGGCTGGAAGACGGAAAGCAGCCAACGTCACCCTCCTCACTTCCCTAGTTGAAGGTATGACTTTCATTTTCTTCAAGGAAATAATGAGACACTGGCTTCAGCCCTACTCAAGCATTTGTTAGTTTTACTGCAGTTTTGTTAAGGGTAATAACAGGAGAATTTCCTGATTAATTTTTGACAAGGATTAACTTTGCCTTATTAGAAAATATAGCTAATTTGTGGGACATACTGATTTACTGATCTTGACAGTCCTAAAAAAGAACTAAGAAGACATTGGGAGATATGATACTTCTTCAAATATTCCTCAGACAACAGCAGCAAAAACCTTCTTATCTCTTCTTAGCTTACAGTTTGAATGAATCTAGTTTAACCCATTGTAATTGAGTAGGGGATCAATGGGACAAACAATCTTACATTGATAATGTTACTATGTCTGAAAGCACATTGCATTAAACATAGACATTTTGACAAAGTTTCACTATGTAGCTATAGCTTGCCTGGACCTCACAGTGAATTTCCTGCCTCATGCTGGGATTAAACACCCAGAAGCTTGTTGACATTTTTAAAGCACAGTGATGTCCATACCTCTGACGGGGTAAACTGAATCAGACAGAGTTTAATATTAAGAAGTGGTACATACAGGGAGGTAGAAGTGTTCTGCCAGGAGTCACATTTTCTCTTGTATGTTTTCCTTTGTTTCTCCTGAAAGGACTAAACTGCACATTTCCATGAAATCCTTTTCTAAGCAGCAGCTTTGTAGGATGTTGAATGCCAGAGGAAAGCTCTTCAAGAATCAAGAATACTACTGCTTTAAATATAAGTGGTGGATGGCTTTTTTTCATGCCAAGTGTTTTAAGAACATACCTCTGAGACCTTTGTTTCATCAGTTAGCTTTATGCATATCACACTGTAGGGAGTGGGGAGTAAAAAGTTATCATATCAACTTTTCCACTGTTACAAATGTGGAGCATGTATTTGTATAACTTTAAGAATTTCTAAGATCTTAGCCAGATATTAGGCACACAATAGTAATCTAGCAAACGGGGCACTGGCAGACCAGCCTGGGTTACATAGTAGATTCCAGTATGCTTTTGCCTAATAAGCCAAACACTTTTTGCAAAACCAACAACAACATAAAACTAAAAGGAAAATATATTGACTGTATTCTTTTTTATTATAATATTTTATTTTTCTTAATTACAGTTTATTCCCTTTGTATCCCACCTGTATCCCCCTCCCTCCTCCCCTCCCAATCTCACTCTCCCTCCCTCTTCTCCACCCATGCCCCTCCCCCAGTCCACTGATAGGGGAGGTCCTTCTGATCCACTTCCTTCTGATCCTAGTCTATCAGGACTTATCAGGAGTGGCTGCATTGTCTTCTTCTGTGGCCTTGTAAGGCTGCTCCCTCCCTCAGAGGGAGGTGATCAAAGAGCAGGCCAATCAGTTCCTGTCAGAGACAGTCCCTGTTCCCATTACTATGGAACCCACTTGGACACTGAAAGGCCATGGGCTACTTCTGTGCAGGGGAGGCCATTTCCATGAGAGGTATCAGTCTTGGCTGATACTTGGCTGTAGTTATCAATCTCAGAAAAGACACCTGTGCCCAAACTTTTTGGATCTGTTGCTCTCCTTGTGGAGCTCCTGTCCTCTCCAGGTCTTAAGATCTCCCCCTTCTTTCATAAGATTTCCAGGCACTCTGCCCAAAGTTTGGCTATGAGTCTGAGCATCTGCGTTGATACTCTGCAGGGTAAAGTCTTTCAGAGGCCCTCTGTGGTAGGCTCCTGTCCTGTTCCCTGTTTTCTCCCTCCTCCGATATCCATCCTCTTTGCCTTTCTGAAAAGGGATTGAACATCTTAGCCAGATTCCTCCTTCTTGATTAGCTTTCTTAGGTGTACAGATTTTAGTATGTTTATCCTATATTATATGTCTAATATCTGCTTATGAGTGAGTATATATACTGTGTGTCTTTCTGCTTCTGGGATGATTTTTTTCCAGTGAGGGTAATGATTTTTAATAAGCCAGTCTGACTCCATGACAAGTTTCAAAATTGGCTTCCTACTGAACAGGCCTGAGTTTCTATTTCTGGGAACAGGAAGCGACAGTCCATGGAAACCAGATGCAATAACTCGATAACCTCCCTGACAACCATAAACACTAATTTAGTAAACTCCCAAGCCAATTGACCAGTCAAATTAAAGGTCAGTTAAAAAAGCTTTGTCTAGCTAGTCAAAATGATACTTTGTTACCTGAACATACTTTGTTACCTGGACACTCCATGAAGTCCTCCAACTGCAGAACCAATCATGAGTTCCCTCTGTATCACCTAGATCAGCAATTCCTGGACCTAACAGGCTCAGGGTTTTCAGACAAGGTCTCACTGCACAAGAAGCATTAGCCTGGAACTCGTATCAATCCTCCTGCTTCAATCTCCAGAATGATTAGGTTATAGGCATTTTTCAGCAAGCTCAGCCTAGTAACACTTACCTTTGGTTCCCGCTCTAACAGGACAGCAACAACAACCACACCAATAAGAAATTGGCAGAAAATATTTCAGTTTAATCAAACGTACTCTTAGATGGTGGCTGTGGCTGACCATAAACCTGAACTTTGAAGTGGCCAAAATCCAGACTTTTTGAATTTTAACATGGTGCTTAAAAGTTTTGGGGTTCTGAATTATCTTGTGCTTAGAATTTAATCTTAGAGATATTCAACTAGTAATTTCATGCAAGTATTTTAAAATCTGAAAAGAAGCTTCCAATATCTAAAACACTCTGGGCCTGTGAATTGTAGGTAAACGATATTTGGGCTGTACCATGTCCTGATTCATGCTTTGTGTTTCCTGCTGCTGGAACCTGACCTGGTGATAGAGACATCTTACTTATTATCCATATAGATGAACTGACAAATGTAGAGCAAGGTTAAAACAAAACAAAACAAAACCAAACAGACTTAACAGGTTCAGTGTTTTAAGACAAGGTCTCACTGTATAAGAAACATTAGCCTGGAACTCACTTCAATCCTCCTAAGTAATTATTGATTAAAATGGAGGTAACTTCCTGCTCATTTTAAGTAAAAATGTTTTTATTAAATGAATTTATACACACACATATATAAAACATTTTATATAAAGCATATATATATATATATATATATATATATATATATATATATACATTTTCTTTGTAGCCCTGACTGTCCTGGAACTTGCTCTGTAGACCAGGCTGGCCTCGAACTCAGGGATCTGACTGCCTCTGCCTCCTGAATGCTGGGATTAAAGGTGCACACCAACACCATCTAGTTTGATTTTTGTTTTTAAAGGAGAAAACACTTAGATGTAACATCACAGATTTGAGAATCACATAAATTATAGACTGTGAGTAATTCATTTCCCACCAGAAATTCTGAAGCTATTTTCCTATCTTAAAATTGTCTATCCTCTTTCTTTTTTAATATTAAGATTTATTTATTTTTATTTGATGTGTACACATGTCTTCCTTTAATATATATCTATATACCACGTGTGTGTTTGGTACCTGGTGAGATTATAAAGGGGCATTGGATGCCCTGGTTCTGTCATTACAGAGGGCCATGGGTCACCATTCAGGGTGTTAAGCATCAAGCCTAAGTTTTCTGGAAGAGCATCTGGTTCTTTGAACTGTTGATCTATCTCCTCAGCCCCTTTCTCAACTTTCTTTTCAACTTATAATTTTGTGGAAAAGATGATACTATTTCTTTATGATTGTTTATTCACATCCCTCTATCTCCTGGATTTTCTATATTATCTTAATCACCAGGACCTAGACACTTGGATTCTTTTTTTAAAACATTTTTATTTTATATTAATCACAGGTTATGTACTTTGTATCCCAGCCATAGCCCCCTCCCACATACCCTCCCTATATCCCCCTTCCCTCCCTCATCTCCTCCTTGCCCTTTCCAGGCCCATTGATAGGGTAGGACCTCCTCACCTTCCATCTAACTCTAGCTTATCAGGTCTCTTCAGGACTGGCTGCAATGTCCTCTTCTGTGGCCTAGCAAGGCTGCTCCTCCCTCAGGAGGGCAGGGAGGTCGAAGAGCCAGCCATTGAGTTCAAGTCCAAAATAGTCCCTGTTCCCTTTACTAGTGTACCCACTTGGATATTGAGCTACCATTTGCTACATACAAGCAGGGGTTCTAGGTTATATCCAACCAAGGACCATGTATGGACACTTGGATTCTTTTAAATATCTCTTAAGACTATATCTGAAACTCTTACAGCCAGCAGCCAAGGTGAGTTTAGGAGTTTTTCAGGCACCTGTGTGAGTCAGTACAGGTGTGAAGGTCAGTCAACACCGATGTCTGGTACAATATTTGACCACAAAAGAGACAAGATCTTATTTTAGAGCTATGTAGATTTAAATGCACAACTAGGGATTAAACACATCTTTTAGAATCTTTTTAAAGAGTCTTTTGTCTTCACTTCTGCTTCTTACTCATACTGCTATGAATTTTCATTTGTCTGTTTCAGGACCTAGACTATAAGAGAGATGTCAGCCTCTTGAATAAGCTATGTAATCTAGTGGCGGTGTCTTCTTGAAGAGATGCTGAAGTAATTTCAGAGTCCTCTGTCTAGAAAACATTCAAAGCACTTGGGCACGAAATTACTGTTGTAGTTTTGATGCTCTTGCTCTGTGCTTATTACTCACAGACTGGTCACTTTGGAAGTTTTGCACCCTGCAGTTCGCTCTACAACAGCCTTTGCAGAGCTAGTTGTTCAAAAGTGTAGAAGGGGTCGATGAATTAGTCAGTGTTGCCCATCACCTTTTTCTTACCTGCAGTTTCCTGCAGTCATCAGCATTTAGTGTGTGAGGGAAGCTCTGATCACCAGAGCAGAACGCTTGATGGATCAGTCTTGCTGCTTCTGCAAAACCTCATGTAGCTTTGTCAGGCAAACTCTAGGGTTCCAAAACACCACTCAAAGTTGTTTGATATAAGTGCCTAGAACAGCAGTGGTGAAGGAGGCCAAATTCTCATTTTTCCCTCTCATCTTTCTCTCCTCCCACCTCTCTTGGCAGTGTGGAGGATCAGCAAAAGAAATTTTTTTCTTTCCAAAGACTCTACATGGCTTCACTTTGGTTTCTGTTAAATGGAACCCCCTGTTACTACTGGTGATTTCTTCAGCTTCCACATCTATAAATTTCTAGACCTTCTCTGTGTTTCCTACCTAGTGGGAACTAGTGTTTCACCCTCGGCACTCACTCCTTGACCTTTAAGAATATCATTTTAAATACTGGTATTGACCTTAGAATGGTTAGTTAACTTTTTTTTTTTTAAAGGTTTATTTTATTTTATTATGTATACAATGTTTTGCCTGCATGTACACCTGAACGCCAGAAGAGGGCACCAGAGTTTTGCCTGCATGTACACCTGAACGCCAGAAGAGGGCACCAGATCTCACTGTAGACGGTTGTGAGCCACCATGTGGTTGCTGGGAATTGAACTCAGGACCTCTGGAAGAGCAAGCGGTGCTCTTAACCTCTGAGCCATTTCTCCAGCCCCTGGTTAGTTAACTTTACTGAGCTCCATTTTCTCCATTTATAAACAAAGACTGCAGAGTTTACCATAAACTAGAGTTACACCTGATATCACACCTCCCTCAGTGTTCAGCAGCTTGCCTTTTCCTGGCCTCAGTCTGACGCATTCCTCATTAGTAATCCTCCTTCCTGTCACTGTCTCACCAGGGACCAAGAACAGAGAGTTCTTTTCTGTCTAGAACCCAACACACTTCTCTATGTCCTAAAAGTCTTGTTAATATGGTCTAAAAAGAGCAAAGGAACAGAACCCATTATCTTACCCCTTTGTGCTATTTACTACTGTTAAATTTGTGAAAATCTATCACTTGATCATGCCTGAGGGTAGGGGTAAGCTCAGGCTGTGCTGGAAAATGTTGTCTCCTCTCTCTCTCTCTGAGCAGAGGCTTCTCTGACAATCACTCAAGAATATATGAAGAAAACAACCGAGTGACCAAGGGTTGGTAACAGGGCTCAGTAGATAGAGGTGCCTGCCACCGTGTTTGGTCATGACCTAAGTTTGATCCCCTGGCTTGCAGAGATAACGCTGTGGCACTTGCACCCCCCCCCCACCCCTCCCACACAAAATAATTTTTTTAATGTTACAAAATTTCTTTACTCAAAATCTATTCTCAAAAAGACAATGCTTTGATAGTGTAACACCGTATTTATCCAACTCTGTATTTTATGGCTTTTGTATAATTAATGACATTAACATCAGTTAAGCACTCGGCATCAGGGGTGGCACAGAAGCATCTAAGGATGATTAATTATTCCACTCTAGTTTTCTTTCACGTGAGCCTCAGAAAGAGTTGAGATTGTGGCTCCCGGGGATGAATAAGCCTGTGTGGACCCACAGGTACCTATCACCTACTACCAGGATGCACAGCAGTTATTGCAAGTGTTCTTACTGCTGTCATAGCGTCAGGAGCGGCATCCTATCGCTGAGGCTGTGGTGAAGATTCACTGCCAATCCTTGTAAGCCCCTGAGCGTGATGAGTCACCCAAGCAAGAAAACCAAAGCTTAGAGATTAACTGTTCTGTGTAGGATTATACAGTTAGGAACCACGGGGAGAAGAGTCCAGACTTTCAGCTTTGCAGACCCAAAGTCTCCTTTCCGTTTTGATTTGTTTCTGTGTCGTGGTGATCAGCCACAAACTTGATTCTTAACTGGAATGGAAGAACAGGCTAGAGGCTGCAGACTGTTTTAACCCTGCATGCTGTCCCTGCCATTCCTGTGAACTCTAAGCAGGCTTTTCCACTTCTCTTTCACCCATTACTAACTACAAGCTTGTAAGATCTTGGTAATTCTTCTGCCAATTAATTCCCCAAAATGAGAATGGCGTTAATGTTGGCTTTTTCTTCTAATTTATAGTAATCAGTAGCGTTATTTAAAAGTTACCAACAAGGTTTACAAAATTCTTTTACTCAAAACATAATAAACTGTCTTTAAAATAAGAGAAAAAAGTATGTTTGTGTATGCCTATGTTTGTGAAGTGTGTTTGTACCTGTGTGTGCCTGGTGTATGTGTTTATATGTATACCTGTGTGTGTGCACACATGTAGAGTTTAGAGAACAACCTCATCTTGGTCTTCATTTTTCACCTCGTTTGCATTCTGGTCAAGGAACTTTGAGATAGTCTCCTGCCTCCAACTCTCTTCTTGCATTAGGAGTGCTGGGACTGTAATCATGTGCCTTTATTTCCTTTCAGGGTACCCAAACTCAGGTCTTTCCTCTCACACACCAATCCCCTTACCAACTTTACCGCAGCCTAATGGAACTAATCTTATCTTTCATATACTGTCTACTCTGTTTCTGACCCTGAGCCTATGTGACTGCATTTCCAATAATGAAGGAAACATGGCTTAAACAGCAGAAAATGCTTTCCTGCAGGCGAGAGAGCTGGCAAGTGAAGTTTCTATATGTTCTAGTCTGTATTTTTCTTTAGAGAAAACTCTTGCCCACTCCTTGTCACTTAAAGAGAACAAAACCCTCTAGAAACATTGTGTCTGTGTATCAGTGATACCATTTCTTTAATCCATGCTCAACACTGATTACATATCTAAGGAGTTTAAGAGTAACCTTCACACAGGCATCTGCACACAGTAATCCTCACAGTACAGGCTTATTTTGATAAACGGGGCTAAAAGGCTAAAAACCTTGAATGATCATGGCATGTGTGTATGTCTAAGGGGGTGACCATTCTCCAAACAGCCCCTTCTCAGGCCTTTCAGACATCTCTCATTAGTCTCCCCCTGTGATAAACACGGCCATCCTCATTCTAAAACTGCAGGTAATGTGAAAAGCGAGGACTTGATAGCTCTGATTGATGCTCACTTCGGTTACACAACTACCAGGAAGAACAGGAAATAAGGGACCCCAGTTTTCCCTTTTGCACATAGAAAATCTGGCACTGCCATGTCTTTGGGGGCACAGTTTTGCATTTCAAAGCTAACAGTGTACTTGACCTCAATATATTTAATTATAAGAGAACTTAGTCACTCACTTTAAGGCCTCCTCCTCCTTTTCTTCTTCTTCTTCTTCTTCTTCTTCTTCTTCTTCTTCTTCTTCTTCTTCTTCTTCTTCTTCTTCTTCTTCTTCTTCTTCTTCTTCTTCTTCTGTTCAGGCCAATGAGAAATACACATAAATTTCTTCTTGTACAAAAGCATTCCTAAAAAGGATATTCTGCTTTAATAACTAGTAATTAGGTAACAATTAAATATTGCTATGTAATATCTCAGGACTTTTTCTCCCTAAGGATTTATTAGTTGGTCTCAGTAAACTGCTCTGGACACACAAGTAGCACTTGGAGGTTTTCTTCTTAAACTGTCTCCTTACTTGATACTCCCCTGATTTCTCTTTCTGACACTTCTTCATTTTCCCATTCTTTTCATTGTGTGGTGAGAACAAACATTTGCTTATAGAGGAGGAGAAGCAGGACGGTATACAACTTCATCTGTGTTTGAACATGTGCCCAAGGTCCTTGTACTCCTCTCCCTACCCATGGGGAATGCCACTGGTTGTGCTGTTTGCCTGGATCTTTTTTTTTTCTGCTGACGATTATCAGAAGTGAGGCTTACTGAAAAATTCACATCTTTATAATGTTTCCTAGTTTCTTTCTGCTTTTGTAAAATGCTGCTTTTCAAAGAAGATGGCTCAGGTGCTGGGCTGTTCAAGCACTTAATTTCTTACTTTTTTCTCTTCCTTGCATTTATCAAAATTCACAGGTCTTTAATCATAGATTATACTGAAAGATCAAAATGTTAAAATTACCTATGTTTAATATACAAAAATCTTTGAGTTCAAAATAAAACCTTTCTAAGAACAGGATAGAGAGTGATTTTGCTCCTTAATGAATGCATTTTAAAACAGACAACACATGAAAATGATATAAAAATCCAAATGTTACAAAAGTATATACACTCTGTTTCCAAGGCATCCAATTTCTTTTGCAGAAGAAAACAAACACAACTTGTCTCTCTGTTTCATTCCAAGAATATAAGTATGTATTTATTTCATTTTAAAAAGAATTTAGAGTATTCTTTGACATGATTTTGTACTTTATGTTTTTGTACTTTGTTTTAATGCTCATTCTTTTCCTAATGCATATGAGTTGTTGGTCCTTTCAAACATTAATGCCATTATATTGACTTAACACATTACAATTTATTTTTAATTATTTCTATTAATTTTTGAGTTTATGATATAGTTGCATGATTTTTGCTTTCCTTTTAGTCCCTCCAAACCCTTCTATATACTCCTCCTTGGTCTCTTTTAAATCCATGGCATCTTTTTCATTAACTGTTTTTACATACAAGTAAAACTTATATCAATTAAGCATGTTGTACTTATGTATTTAGGAACACACACTGAAACTTAATGAGTCTTCTACTTAATATCTCTAAAGCATTTTTCATTTTTGACCAAGTAAATAGTGCTACAATGAATAGCCTCCTGTTTGTGTACTCATACAAACATCCAAGAACATTTATAATAAATTTTTAGGAACAATATTTCAGAGATAAAATATTGATAATGCAATTTTGGTAGACTACATGCAGATTATTCCTAGTCTCCATTATAAATGTTCACTCTTATCACAATGTAGGTAAGACATCTGCACAATAGTGCCTCCCTGTGCTTTTTTATAAATGATGTGCTCTCAAGTTTTAATATTTGCTAATTTGATACAATGAAGAAAATCTCTCTCTTAAAATTTAGGTTCAACAGATGCTTAAACATTTATTTATGGGAGGGTGGGAGGGAATGAGGGAGGGGGCTACGCATGGGATGCAAAAAACCTAACCTGTGATTGATATAAAAATAAATAAATTTATAAAAAAATAAAGGCAATAATTATTTATTTACTTGGTTTTTTGAGACAGTGTTTTTCTGTGTAACCTTGGCTGTCCTAGACTAATTTTGTAGACCAAGCTAGCCTGGAACTCAGAGTCCCACCTGCCTCTGTCTCTCCAAGTGCTGGGATTCAGGAGTGTGCCACCATGCCTGTTTAAACTTTTGTGAGCGGTACTTTTTATACACTGACTTTGTGTTTACAGCATAACTTGTGGTATTTTTAATTTATTGCAAAGTTGATTGTTGCACCTCCTTATCACCCAGATTTTATTTGTTTACTGTGACAGGAATTTTTTTGCTTATTTAGATATTTCATTAAAATTATTTATTTTGGGGCTGGAGAGATGGCTCAGTGGTTCAGAGCACAGTTTGCTCTTCCAGAGGTCCTGAGTTCAATTCCCAACAACCACATGGTGGCTCACAACCATCTATATTGGCATCTGATGCCCTTTTCTGGCAAGCAGGTATACATACAGACAGAACACTTATATACTTAAAATAAATAAATAAATATTTTAAAATAGTTATTGTCTTGTAATTTTAGACATACGAGTATAATATTCTTTAATCATAATTTTATTCCCATTATCCTCTTTAATTCCTTTCTTCTAACTATAATCAGGCATTTGACATATCTGATAATGCAATCATATTTTTCATGTAGCTTTTGAAATTTCAGTTTTGATTTTAGCACCTTTTTTCTTTTAAATGTAATTTATTTATTTTTATATTAATCACAGGTTAGGTACTTTGCATTCCAGGCATAGCCCCCTCTCTCATTCCCTCCCACTCTCCCCATCCTTCCCTCATCTCCTCCTGCCCCCTCCAAGTCCACTGCCTGGGGAGGACCTCCTCCCCTTCCATCTGACCCCAGTTCATCTTGTCTCCTCAGGGCTGGCTGCAATGTCCTCCCCTGGGATCTAGCCAGGTGATTTTAGCACCTTTAACAAGAACCTTTAGTTTCAAAAAATCACAAAAGAATCATCTCAGTTTTCAAATTATTTCAGGTTTCACTTTTTATACTTAAATCTTAGATCCATCTGGAATTTGTTTTGTTGTTGCATATATGGTATAGATCCAACTTTATTTCTTTCCAGGTGGCCACCCAGTTGTCCCAACACCTTTTAATAACAATCTATCATTTCTCCACTAACTTGAAAAAGGAGCTACATCTTCCACTTAAATTTCTTAATATGAGTATATTTTTTGAATAAAACAATGTCTTTGTTTCCTTAATCATGATTTTTTATTCGTATTACATTTTTTTGATTCCAGAATTATATTATACCAGCCAAGCATGGCAGTCTTTTAAGAGCATATAGCCAGACAGAACTCAAATTGTTAGTAACTCAATTTTTTAGTAACTAAATTAGCCTGCAGACCCCTTATATTGGAGAATATGCATAGAGAATCTGCATCAGGCTTTGCTTTCCTCTTAGGAGAGAGATTTTCAGCCACACCTGAAGAGAAGTAGTACTTCAGGTGCTTTTGTGAAAAGCTCAGGCCATAACACCAGAGATTTGCTAACATTGTTGCAATCCACTTTGTTTTGTGAAAGCAAAAACATGAGTTAGAAGTATAGCAAAGGTTCGGAAACTATTTCTTCAAGTGTAGCTTGTTTTATTAAATGGCTCCAATGACATAATGATAGGCTCTTGTCTGCTTGAGTTTGTCTTTTGTTTGTATTTTGTGCTGTTTGGAGTGCCTCACAAGACTGTTTTGATTAACCAATAAAATGTATGAGTGACTGCTTGTCACAGATCAGGTATTCTGAAAATTACAGAGCATTGAAGGGGATAAAGAACAATTGCTTTAGGAAATACCATGTAGAAATTTGAAAATAATCATTTATCTAGGAAAAATGCCAGATTATGGGACATGTAACTATACCAAAGATTCAGAGAAGTAGTGTTGTAGACAGCATTGCTTTCAGGAAAAGCTTGAAGACATAGTAGACATGTTAACTTGGTGCTAGAACTCTAGAATTTCATTGTGATTTCATATTATAAGAAAATGTACTTGCAGAGCCTCACACTGCAGACTTGTGATGACAGCTACTTAAGAGTCTCAGGCAGGAAGATCACAAAGATCATGACCTGCCTTGGCTACACACTGAATTCAAGGCAGGCATGGGCAATTCAGTGAGAACTTAAGTAAAAAAAATAAAAAATGAAGAGGGCTGAGGATGGAACATGGTGTTAGAATAGAATGCACGAGGTCTTAGGTTGAATCTGCAATACTGCAGAAGAGAGAGAAAAGATACTGCAGAAAAGAGAGAGGTTTGAAATTTGTTAAATTAACTAATAGGTAGTCCTTGAAATAATCTACTTTTTCTCCATACATGAAAATAAGGCTGAAATCATAGATATGTGACCAGTATTTAAATCATATGACTTGTTTCCTTTATTTAATGACATTAGATGTTACAATGGCAAAGTAAATACAATGTTGAAGTAACATTTTTACAGTGACAGGTAGTGAAGATTTTCAAAGGAATTACAAGGCAAAAGTATCATTTCACACAGACCATTGTTGAAGATTTAGTTCTTAACAGTACATTTTTTCCCTAAGATAGAAGTATTTTAAAGAAAAATTTCTCACAACTATACACAAGTTTGAAAAATCAGGTGTATTTATTTCTAACTTAAAAGTAAATACACGGGCTCAAGAGATGGGTGTGCAATTAAGAACACATACTCCTTTTGCAGAAAAAAAAAAGAGCCCAGTTCCCCAAAACCACATCAAACTGCCCATTGCTCCAGCTTCAGGAAATCACACTCCTTCTTCCTGCTTCCTGTCACCCAGCAACATACAGCATCCAGTCTCTCTCTCTCTCTCTCTCTCTCTCTCTCTCTGTCTGTCTCTGTCTCTGTCTCTCTGTCTCTGTCTCTCTGTCTCTCTCTCTCTGTCTCTCTCTCTCTCTCTCTCACACACACACACACACATACACACACACACTCTCACACTCACACACAAACATACACGAGTGGAAATAAATCTTTAAAAATAATAAATTTAGACCCATTCCATCTGAAACTCAAATCTCAGTACAATGATCAATTGACTTTTCATCAGAAAATACTTTGCTAGTATCTTTCCACTTAAGATTTTTTTTTTTTGGTAACATATCCTCCCATGTTTTTACTTTTGCTGTGGAGTATGCAAAACTAAATTCCCAGAGACCTGGCAAGCAAGTTGCATGCTGGTGTTCTTCCCATGTTTTGGGATTCATTTGTACCTGCTTTTTTTTTTTCAGAGACAGGGTTTCTCTGTGTAGCCTTAGCTGTCAGGATTCACTTTGTAGATGAGGCTGGGCTGGAACTCAAAGCAATATGCCTGCCTCTGCCTCCCAGAGTGCTGAGAATACAAGCATGTGCCACCGAACCCGGGCTTTTTACGTTCAATAAGTTTTCATTTAAAACACTGACTCTTCCCTCTGTGATTTTGCGTTTTAAAGATGGGTGTGGGTTATCAGTTGGCACATACACCCTAATGCCTTTGAAAGCATTAATCTCATCAGTGTGAACTTCTTTATTTTTTTATTATTATAATTTATTACTATTTATCCAATTTGTATCCCAGCTGTGGACCCCTCCCTCATCTCCTCCTAATCCCACCCTCCCTCCATGTTCACCCCTAAGCCCCTCCCCTAGTCCACTGATAGGTAAGATCTTCCTTCCCTTCTATTTGATCCTAGCCTATCAGGCCTCATCAGGACTGGTTGCATTGTCTTTTTCTGGTTGCATTCACTTCCCCAGAGGGAGGTGATCTGAGTTCATGTCAGAGACAGCCCCTGCTCCCCTTATTAGGGACCCCACATGGAAACTGAGTCTATGGGCTATATCTGAGCTGGGGTTTTAGGTCCTCTCCATGCATGGTCCTTGGTTGGGGTATCATTCTCTGCAGGACCCAAAAGGCTCAGTTTTATTGGCTCTGTTAGTCACCTTTTGGAGCTCCTGTCCCCTCCAGGTCTTTCTATCTCCCACTTCTTTCATAAGAGTACCTGCACTCTGTCCAAAGTTTGGCTATGAGTCTCAGTCTCTGCTTTGAAACCATAATGATGGCTGACTGTGGCAGGCAGTGTGAATTTCCGAAATGAGAAGTTCTTGACATGACATAAAATGAATCTAGTTTTCAAAGTTAGGATGCTGCTGCTTGTGCTGAAAGAGTCAACGCCCAAGTGACACAGTAAGTTGAAATAAACAGAAAGTTTAAACCCTCTCAGAGCTGCAGAACCTTATTTTATCCTTTGGAGAAGGACAACACAAGAGGACAGTTATTGAGGACATTAGGGGAAATATTCTTGGTCCTTCCTGAAACAATCTCTCCACCACAGGTAACTGCCCAGAGTCAGAGAAGGTCATAGATCTTTGTTTGCACAAACCAATCAAGTCTCCTAGAGGCTTAACCATGTACTTTTCCCTCCCAAAAACTTGTTTTTCTTGAGCCTGTTGACACTATGGCATCTGCTGTAAAGAATTCCACCTTATAAGTTTCATTGTTTTGTTTAAATTCCATGTGTTTTAATTGATAGATCCATTATCCATTGATTCTTCCATTTTCACACACAAAGCTTTTGTGCCCTGATGTACACATTTTAACTACATGTCAGAGCTTCTTAACTTTTCACTTCTTTGATGTAACATCACTACACATCTTGTAACAATGTTACACTGCAATCCATAGGAAGCAATAAACTACTAAGGAAGGATCTGGCTGTCAGTGAACACGTAAATAGCAGCTGCTCTCCCCAAACTGTTTTTAAAACTACCACAGGGTGAGAGCTTTGCCTGAAATTGGGCAAATCATAAAGCATAAAGTTGTAACACAACACCCAAGGGCCTGCTGCCTCCTGTTTGCAGTAGTTACCTAAGTCAGTGATGCTCAACCTGTGGGTAGCGATCCCTCTGGGGATCGAACATCCTTTTCACACTGTTCACCTAAGACCATTGGAAAACAGAGATATTTACATTATGATGCATATCAGTAGCAAAATTAAAGTTATGAAGTAGCAATAAAAATTATTTTATGGTTGGGGGGCGAGCACAACATGCGGAACTATTAAAGGCTCAGCATTAGGAAGACTGAGAACCACCTGTCTATGTAATAGTCTCTCGTTCGGTGTGAATGACGGACTGTGCAGCTAATCTGACGTATGTGACTTGGCTCGATATATAGAGCTCGAGGTGGCACTGCCACACTGTCATTGTGCTGGTCTGAAATGACGTTTTGCATCTTTTCATTATTAAGATTTATTTTATTATGTATGCAGTGTTCTGGCTGCATGTGTGCCTTGTGCCAGAAGAGGGCACCAGATATCATTATACAGGGCTGTGAGCCACCACGAGACTGCTGGGAATTGAACTCGGGACCTTTGGAAGAGCAGCCTGTTCTCTTAAACGCTAAGCCATCACTCCAGCTCCTGATATTTTTCAGCCTCCAAGTGGGTTCTGTAGTAATGGGAACAGGGACTGTCTCTAACACGAAGTAATTAGCCTGCTCTTTTATCACCTCCCCCTAAGGGGGAGCAGCCTTACCAGGCTACAGAGGAAGACAATGCAGCTACTCCTGATGAGATCTAATAGACTAGGAACAGAAGGAAGGAAAGGAAGATCTCCCCTATCAGTGGACTTGGGGGAGGGGCATGGGTGGAGAAGGGGGAGAAAGGGAGGGATTAGGAGGGGAGGAGGGAGGGAGCTACAGGGGGGATACTAAGTGAATAAAGTGTAATTAATTTAAAAAAATTTTTTAAAAAGAACTGCAAGTTTATAGTCTGGTCAGATACCAGAGTGTTACTTGACGGGTGCAACTTTGACATCTTTATCTTCAAATGTGAAATTTCACAAAAATTTCATTTTGACATTTTTCTATTAAAAGCAACACTCATGTGATACTTTTGTGTCTTTTTTATTTTTATTTTTTAAAATTAATTTATTTATTTTTGTATCAATCACAGGTTAGGTACTTTGCATCCCAGGCGTAGCCCCCTCCCTCATTCCCTCCCAGCCTCCCACTCCTTCCCTCATCTCCTCCCCGCCCCCTCCAAGTCCACCAACAGGGGAGGACCTCCTACTCTTCCATCCAAACCCCAGCTCATCCTGTCTCCTCAGGGCTGGCTGCAATGTCCTCCCCTGGGATCTAGCCAGTCTGTCACTCCCCGGCATGTATGGGGGAGGGTCAAAGAGTCAGCCATCAAGATCATGACTGAAACAGTCCCTGTTTCCCTCACTGGGGTCTTCAGTCCTACACGGAGCTATCATGGGCCCCATCTGAGCAGGGGTTCCAGGCCACATCCACACGTGGTCTTTGGTTGTAGAAACCGTCTCATACAAGACGCCTGTGCCCTGCTCAGTTTGGTGTCTTTTTTTTTTAATCTTTATTTCCTCTCTTCTAAATATGCATGTTTCTTCTTCCCAAGTCAGCTGGGGTGATGAACTCTTGGTAATCAACATTTTAAAATGCTGCTAGTTCATTAGAGCATCATTCCAAACAATGGCTCCTGTTAAATGCTGAGCATACAAAGACTCTTTTTGTTTAGTTATAGCATCTCTCTTTTAAATGGAGGAAAATTTGTTGTTTTCTATATAAATTAAAATCTCCACACAAGTCCCAGGTAGCTCATTTGTAATGTCTAGGACATGTCTTAGTCAGCTAACTTATAAAATGTTATCTGTTATGTCAATGGTATTTTTCCCCCTTTTGAGTTAGGCTCTTTTGCAAAGTCTTAAACAGGTTATCTCATATAGTAGGAAGAAAAGAAACATTTATAACATGCAAGATTAGATGAGAAAATACTAGTAATATTAGCATTAATTGATAATAAATAAATTTATATATATTTACATCAATGAAGCTGCCATATATATGTATACACACACACACACACATATATATATAACCTTCATGGAACTTTCAACGTGAACGAATAGCAATCCATATATCCAAACGACATCTGTTGATCAGATACAGCAGGTTACCTTGTAGTTCAAGTGCTCTTTTCTGAAACATAAAAAAAGCAATTTCCCAAAAAACTTTTTGTTGTTTTGTTTATTTGTTTGAGACAGGTTTTCCCTGTGAAGCCCTGGCTGTCCTAAGACTCTCTTTGCAGACCAGGCTGGATTCTAACTTAAAGAGATGTGCCTACTTCTGTTTCCCAAGTGCTGAGATTAAAGACATGCTCCACCATGCCCAACCGTAAAACTTTTTGTTATAAGATTTGTTTTAGTTTTAATTGTGCGTGTCTGTGTGCAGGGATGCACATGAGTATTAGTGTCTGAGGAGACTAAAAGAGAGTGTGGGTTCTCCTAGGGCTGGGGTTACGGGCAGTTTTGGACCACTCCATGTGGGTACTAGGAAACAAAGTTGCTTCCTCTATGGAAGCAGCAGAGTTGCTCAGGTACTCAAGACACTCCCCCAGCTCTCCACCATCATATCTAGAAAGCAGACATAAAGCATATGAATAAGGGTAAAGGTCTATCTCATCCGAACAAATGCTTGCTTAGCATGCACACAACCCTGACTTAATGATATTTTCTCTCTCTTGTTCACACCCAACATACACACACACACACACACACACACACACACACACACACAAACGCACACACACAGATGATAGCAACAAATTATGGTTAAAGTTGTTTCTCCTTTTTAGGGTACGCTTTGGTGAAGTTTGAAGACACTAAATATAGGACCCCAGTTAGTGACAAACTGATACTTTGGAAAGATGCATGAAATTTGTAATTTTCTCTGAAAATAGCATGGATAAATGTGTGATATAATGAATAAGTATGCAATAGAGAACACTTAGAACACGAACAATGGGCATATTATTTCAAAATTCTTTCAACTTTTCTGTTTGCTTTAAAAGTGTGTGTGAGAAAATAATTTTGACTAGAATTTTTAGCTGTAAGAAAGGTTAAGAATACTTTGTGTGTGGCGGGGGGAATTACTTCCTGATTATTAGTTTCTCAGCATTCTGTAGTCCTAAACTGCCTTCTTGACTTTTGTAGCTGTTAACTTTGTTAGTTTTACCAAACTAAAAGGTTTGTTTTAAATAGAAAAAAAAAACAGAATTTTACTGAGGATATTTTATTGATGTTACCTAACTTGTTCGCATGCATCTTTTCATATCTGTGAGTGTCTCTCCTCTTGATCTATCCTATTATCTCTCTCTCTCTCTCTTGCACTCCTGGTATTCATCCATCAGCTAATTCGCTGTTCTGTGAGCACACAACAAGTTAAAGTAACTTTTTTAGAGTGTTACATTGGCCAGTTTTTAAACAAGTGTCACATGATACTGTCATTTATTTTTGTTTCACTTCTTCATGGAAAGGTTTGATTAACTATGTGGCTGTTGGGCCACCTTCCCTTCATGACCCCCACCTTCTCTTAACTTCTGTAAAACACAATGACAGTCATTTGATATTTATAATATCAGATCTCTTATCTCCATAACACCAATACACATAGGTAAATATTATATACCAAGTTTATAAATATACAATGAAAATCGTTAACTGCCATTATAGTATTTAATTTCTCCTTGTTGTTATGGCTGCTAGTGTTGCCATGACTGGTTTGTGTGTGTGTGTGTGTGTGTGTGTGTGTGTGTGTGTTTCCATTGGTGACCAGTGAGTGTAATCTTGGAAGTCATTCTTCTGTAATGGCATGAGAAATTTGAAGAAAAGAATCAAAACTTCTGAGTCACAGGCTTGTTCTCATTTCTTCTCACTTTTTCCACCACTTTGCTTAGGAAGTTCTCTGTTCCTTTGATTTCACTGGCATGCCTCACAGATGACATTCCCTCCACCTTTTTCCTTGCATTGTTTAAATTGTATATAAACAAAATGATGCACCTGACCACAGCCGTGTGTGAGAGTTGGAGAAAACTCACAGCCTTGCTTTCGGAAGGTAGGACATTAATAAGACAGTGACCTGTGATTTCTGCCAACAGGTGAGGCTTTGCACTTGGCTCGGGATTTTGGCTACACATGTGAAACAGAGTTTCCAGCTAAGGCAGTAGGAGAACATCTTGCCAGACAACATATGGAACAGAAAGAACAGACAGCACGGAAGAAGATGATCCTAGCAACCAAGTAAGTACTGTGGAGATGCCCCTGTGGACAATCATCCCAGGTTCCTATTTTCTTTAAATGACAGTCTAGAAAGCAGGACTTCTATATAAACAAGCGGGCTCACATTCCAGCATCTAAACAGACCCACCCAAGACTCTACCATCTGCACCAAGACATCAAGGTTTACATGATTAAAAATGGGACTACCAAGAAAATGTTTACTAGCATATGTAGAAATTAGGGCCACTAAAGAGCACAACAGCTAAAGGCACTTACCACCAAGGTTCACAAACATGAGTTCAATCCCCAGGTCTTGTATGATGGAAGGAAAAAGCAGATTTCTACAAGTTATTATCCAACTTCCACTTCTGTATTATGGCATATACATTCATACACACACAGATACTAAGATATAATAAAAATTTTGAATATACATAAAATACAAAATTCTTTCAGTGACATACCCAATGATGATTCCTGTCACCAGATTTATCTATGATTCTTTGCTACTTTGATGAATAACAGATTTCACTATATTTAAGTATATTTTTGTAAAAGCAGTTATAGAAATAAAATCAGGTGCAGTTACCCTCACAAAACCTCTTTATTTCTAGTGTTTGGTAATAAACCAAACTACTTTGGTATAATTAGGATAATTGTTTGGGTAGAAAGGTAGAAACTAGACACATTTTGAACTAGACATGATACTTGTTTATTTGGTTGATAGAAAACACAGAGAAGCTTCTTCTGTGAATTAGAAATAAATATGCTTAACATATGATCTATGTTAAGGTAAGTCAGAAAAAGCTAGTGATCTTAACTAAGTGTTGTTACTTTAATAGCAATCGTCAGCAGAGACACCAAACTTTAAGTCCAGAAATCCGCTAAAATCTTTACCTCCTTAAGGACAATGACGTAAGTGATAAAGTTAGAATGCTGTGACTCACTGAAGATCATCTTTGTTACATAATCCGTAATGTGACATTTTGTTTTGAGACAAAAGAGTCTTTCATATCTCAGCTTCAGAAACAAGAATTTAAATAAGAATGAAAAGTTGTCGGAATAACAATTCTCCAACTGTCCTGCAGAAAGGGTGGTAATTGCTGTTGAATCCTACAGGATTGTCTTCTGTATTTAAGTCCATAAACTGTCCTGTGTCAGCAAATTAAGTGACAGGATTATAAAACCCGACTGAAAGATAGAGCTCGACGCCTTGTGCTGAATTACCTAGCAAGAGTTCAAGCTTGCTGAGCTTTGCTTTGTCTTATGCATCCACCAATTTGATTAGAACTTGCAGTGCTGTTTGGAGAAGAATGAGGTGGGTTTGTAAACCTGTAAAGTAATCTGCTCAATGATCAAATTAATCATCAGTGTTTAGTCACTCAAAATTCATTTCAATCTGAGAAAAAATTAAGACTCAATTTGAAACCAGTTTAATCTTTGTGGGAAAACGGCTATAATGATGGGCTATTGCAGAATTCCTATCATTTGTCCAAAAATCTGGGGCATAAGGCTATATTTATGCTTTTGGTTAGAAATCTAAAACAAATGTAACAATGCATCACTCTTATGTAACATGGAGTCCTGGAGGTGATAGCACCACAAAATGCTACCAAATATATAAATAAAGTTGCACTCAACTATTAAAACTCAACTAGTACTGTGAAAGCTATCCTGGTTCACTTCAGAGAGAACAGTTTCATAAAAACAAATAAAACAAACTCTTAACAACACACTTAACAAAAAAAAATTGAATATCTTTCCCCATAGAAAAAGGTCACGAGTGACATGTTGCCAAATTCAATAAAATTTAACCATCAAGCAGTAACAAATCACCACTGAAACTCCATCAAAGTCCATTGTACTTTAGAATCTTCTGTTTCCTTAAATTTTTATTACCTTTAGTTTTTTAGTGAAAATAGATTCTTCTCTCATACAGTGCATCCAACTACATTTCCTCCTCTCTCCACTCCTCCAAGCTGCCCACCACCACCTCCCTTCTTCCCCAGATTCATCCCCTCCCTTTCCTTCAAGAAAGTAGCAGGCCTCCAAGAAACAACTACCAAACATGACAAAACAACATCCAATATGACAAGACAAAAGCCCTCAAATCAAAGCTGGGAAAGGCAACCCAATAGGAGGAAAAGAGTCCCAAGAGCAGACAGAAGAGTCAGAGACACACCCATTCCCACTAGTAGGAGCCTCACAACAACACCAAGCTAGCAGCCATAATATATGCAGAGGACCTGGTGCAGACCCACATAGGCTACATTCTTGCTGCTTCTGTCTTTGTGCGCCCATGAGATCCCAGCTTAGTTGATCCAGTGGGCCCTGTTCTCCTGGTGTTCTCCATCACTGCTGACTCCTACAATCTTCCCACCCCCCTTGTTCCATGGGGATCCCCAAGCTCTGAAGGGAGGGACCCGATGGAGACCTCCAGTTTGGACCCTCTCTCCGAATAATGTCTCTGCACTCTCCAGTGTACTGCAAGAGGAAGTACTTCTAATGAAGAGTTGACAAGGTACCTATTCTAGGACTGCGGGCTATACAGTCTCTGGTTCCTGGCAATCCAGGCTGTGTTGGGCATGGGCTCCCATTCGTGGTATGGGGCTCAAGTTAAACCAGACATTGATAGGCCACTCCCACAAATTCTGTGCCACCATTGGCCCAGGACATCACTCAGGCAGGACATATTGTAGGACAAAGGTTTTGTGACTGGGTTAGTTAGTCCAGGTTTCTCTTTCCTTAGTCTTCAGAGTACCTTCTGGCACTAAAGAGACTAGAACATAGTGGTGAAGGCTCCATGAAGGCAACTGTTCTACCTCTCTATGTTCAGGGAGCTGTTTGGCTGTTGTCCTCTGCAATGGGCTCCTCTTTTCAGTTTGCAGAGAACCACCCTCTGTACCAGCATCAGCCTGAGTTGTTTCAGGATCTCCACATGACTCCCTCAGCCAACACCTTGATCTAATGCAACCACGGGAGGCCTTGCCTTGCTACAAAAGACAGCCACTTCAGACTTCTTCTCCTCTATTAGTCCACAGATTCTGTTAGTCATAGATTACAGGGAGTTTCCACTGCACTAGGTTTTTTGACTCCAGCCAAGGACTCCCAATTCCCACACCCTCACTCCATCACCACCATCATCACCATTACCCCATTCCTCCTCTACCTATGCCCATTCACTTCCAGCTATTCCTGATCTACCTATGACCACTCACCTCCAGCCTGCCCTCACAATCTATTCTGTACTCATTGCAGCGATACTCCACTGTGTAAATATACTACATTTTTTTTATCCATTCATCAGTTGAGGGATGTCTAGGTTGTTTAAATTTTCTGCCAACTATGAATAAAGCTGCAATGAATACAGTGTTACCTGCTGAGGCACCTCGCCTGCCTTCTTATCACTTTTTTGCAAATATTTGTCATAGGAACAAATGTTTTGAAACTGAACTGTTATTGCCCTCATGTTCATTTGGGGTGAATCAGCCTTTCCGTACTTGCTCATAATGAGAAGCAAGGTCAAACCACTGTATTTTACAATGACCTGTCATGAAAAGAGACATACATAAAAAACAACTATAAAGTTCCTTGAGTGTCAGGTATTCTTTCCATATATGAAGATTATGTTTAAGAATTTCTTCATGCTTATTTACTTCATTCTATACTTCATTGCTGCATTCATTTGTTGTATTATGTATCTCTTAAATCGCATTTTCTGGCCTGGGAAGATGGCTTGGTGGATTAAAAATTACTTGCACTGCAATCATAAAGACCTGATTCTCAGAGGTCACATAAAGACAGGTACTGGGCCTATAATCCTAGTGCTCCTACTGTGAGATAGGAGGCAGAGACAGGATAATTCCAGGAGATCATGGCCGTCTAGGCTGGTGTGTGTGTGTGGCGGGGGGGCAAAACAACACAGACACTTCCTTATAAAGGTGGACGCTGAAGTCTGACATTGGGAATTTTCCTCTGACATCCACAACGCACAGCACAGAATGTACGTGCTTCCCCATCCCCAACACACACAGCACAAAGATTTTAAAATAGTGTTTTCTTAAACATTGTGTTTCTTTACAATTATGCCATTTGGATTTATACATTGCAAGGGTTTAACTGTTAGTCATGACGCACAGCAATGTGTTTGATTAAACAAAGGCTGGAATTCACAGCCATATCAGACAGGGAAAGCAGCTGAAAGTGGTCTGAAAAATACCGGCTGAAATAGAAGAATGCATACCAATTTCTATAGCACTGGTGGACTAATTTTGCAGTAAGATATCATCTACTTTAAACTCTGAGCAATGAAGATAATCACAAAGAAGATTGCATTGCAATATTGGGGGTAGGGGAGTTTTCCGAAGTTGACTTAAATTATGGCTTTGAATGATAGACGCCTGTATCATTACTTAAAATTGTTTATAGACGTGATTTACCAAAAAGATATGTATAATCATCTTTAAAATGATTACTAATTACAGTTCTCTAGTATGAATTTTCTTTTATCCCGAGATTAACTTGTAAAGTTTCACTTTAAAAAATGAACATGTATTTGGTCAGTGTCTGGGAGCAGCTATATGCTGGAAGTATTTTATGATCATTCTGTGTCTTCAGGAGCAAAGTCACTGCAGATGGAACTTGAGACTGCCGTCTGAAACATCCTCCTGGTCTCCTTTAAAAAGGGAACAGATTTGGATAGCTAATATCACATAAGATTGAAAGTCCATTCCAAGATTTCAGTTTCAATCGTGTGCCTTTTGTTGTAGACAAATTTGTAAAGAATTCCAAGACCTCCTGAGCCAAGATAGATCACCACTGGGATCCTCCAGACCCACCCCCATTCTAGACCTGGACATCCAGAGGCACTTAACACACTTCAGGTAAGACATCTTTTCCATCTGCTCAGATTCTAAGTGGCTAAGCCACACCCAGCCTTCTGGGCTTCCATACTGCTTTCCTACTTCCAGTCAGAGATACACTTGTACGTTCAAATAGTGACTGCTCTACTGTGTGAGGCAATACTTCCACAAGATACTTTAGACTATAGAATATATAGAAGACATAAACATATAGTTTAGGTTCAGGGGCTGGGAAGTCTGAGAGTGAGTTGTTGCCAGATTCAGTATGTGGTGAGGGCTCTCTCTCTTTAGACCCTTTAACTCAGTACCCTGTGATGAAAGGGGCCAACAAACGTCCAAGAGACTCTCCATAAGGGGATGAACTAAATATTCCATGAGTTAATCATTCTCTGAGGCTGCTTTTCTTAGTATATTGTATTGTGGCTTGGTTTCAATGTATGAATATGAAGAAAGGGAGACATATCCAGACCACAGCAGTGAGATTCTACACATTTTAAGACTATCAAAATAAAAATGAGCAACTGAAGCATTTTACAACAGAATATTTAATATATTTTAGTTTTTATTAAGAAACTATGACTTCATGAAAAGAAATATTATCAGATCAAGAAAATACTAAAAAGTTTTGGACTAGTATTCTCAAATCCTTTAAATAATTACTTATGTTGGTAGGGTAAATTGTTAAATGAGCAGTTCTGACTGAGGTTAACTAAATATCATTGACTAAATTTTGGGGAGTATGTTAATAACTTATATATACTTAGAAAGTATGGATGGAGCTTGGCAGTGGTGGCACAGACCTTTAATTCCGGCATTTGGAAGGCAAAGACAGGAGAATCTCTGAGTTCAAGGCCAGCCTGCTAAACAGAGTGAATTTCAAGTCAGCCAGGGCTACACAGAGTAATCCTGTCTCAAAAAAAAAAAAGAAAGAAAGAAAAAGAAGAAGAAACAAAGAAAGAAAAAAAGAAAGCGAGAGAAGAAAATAAAAGGGAAAAGATTTTTAATAATTTATTGATTTAATCACTTTAGATCCCAATCGTAACCTTCTCCGAACTTTCCTCCAGGTCACATTCTCCTTCCTTCTTTCCCTTATTCCTACTCCCCTCCCCTTCAGAAAAGGGGAACACCTCGCCCACCAGTCCACCCCACCTACCCATCCCAGCACACCAAGCGTTATCAGGACTGAGAACATCCTCTACCACAATGGTCTGGCCAGGCAAGGGGAAAATTATGGAAAAGCATATAAGAAAGTTCTTGTCAGAGACAGCCTCCGCTGTCCTCTTCTCAGGGAACCCACATGAAGACCAAGCTGTCCATCTGTACATCTGTGTTTTTGGCCTAGGTCCAGTCCGTACATGGTCCTTGGTTGCTGTTTCAGTCTCTGTAACCCCATTCCTGGGCCCAGGTTAGTTGGCTCTGTTGGTCTTCCTGTGGAGATCCTGTTCCTTCCTGATCCTTCTATCCTTCTTCCTACTCTTCCACAAGACTCCCTGTGCTCTGCCCAGTGTTTGGCTGTGAGTCTCAACATCTGTTTTAATCCAATGCTGGATGAAGCCTCTCAACAGACAACAATGCTAGGCTCCTGTCTGCAGGCATAGCAAAGTGTCATTAATAGCGTTAGAATCTGGCTCTTTCCCATGGTGTGGCCAGGCATAGGTTGGGCATTCCCTCAATCTCTGTTCTAAATCCCTGCATATTTTGTAGGCAGAGTAAATTTTGAGTCTAAGTTTTTGTGGGTGGGTTGGTACTTTCCTCCCTTTCCTTGGAGTCCTGTCTGGTTAGAGGATGGCCTCTTCAGTCTCCATGTCTCTCAGTAGTAAGGTTATCTGCTAAAGTCACCCTCAAATCTTCCCAGAAGCCCACCCTGTTGAAGGTCTCCAGCCTGTCTCAGAGATATTCCAGGATTTTTTTTTCTCTCTGTATGCTCTATGTCCTCTTCCCTTTCCCTGCTCTCCCCACATCAGATTCCCACCCTCATTTTTCTCAGCACTCACCTTCCCATCCTTTTTTCCTTCTTTTCAAGAATTTCCTCTGCCTTTTCTATTTTGCCTTTTCAGTGAGATTCATGCACTCTCCCTTGGGCCATTCTTGTTGCTTAGCCTCTTTGGGTCTGTGAATTGTAGTATGGTGATTCTATACTATAAGGCTAATATCTGTTTATAAGTGAGTATATACCACGTGTGTCTTTCTGGTTCTGTGTTACCTCACTCAAGATGATCTTTTATATTTCCATGCATTTGCCTGCAAATTTCATGATTTCCTTGTTTTTAAAAGTGGAGTAGCATTCCACTGTATAAATGTATCATCGTTTCTTTATCCATTCTTCAGTTGAGGGACATCTGGATTGTTTCCAGTTTCTGGCTATCACAAATAAAGCTGCTATGAACATAGCTAAGTAAGTGTCTTGTTGTACGATAGAGCATCCTTTGGGTATATGCCCAGGAGTGTGAAAGCTGGGTCTTGAGGTTTGAGCTATTTGCATTTTTCTGAGAAAACTTTGGAAATTTATTTGAAAGGATGGTTCTTAACCACAAGGTCCTGAATTGCATTATTAAAAGCATATTTTAAGTTTCAATTTCTGAGATATTTTGGAAATAAATAGAATATTTTTCTGGTTAATTTACTCTCTAGATGTAGTAAGAGAAGAAAAGGTCACTGCTTAAATGTTTACCTATGTCAAAACTCTAGAATTATAATGCTCTACAATATTTCTTATTCATAGAAAATATAAAATATTTCATCTTCTTTTCATTATCATTTGATGAAAAATATAAGCAATGTTAATGAAAGATTATTTCATAAGCTTAAGTATTGGACGCACATGTAATCCTGGTACTTGGGTAGATGAGGCAGCAAATATCTAGAATTCAAAGACAGTTCCTGGGCTACATAGAGAGCCACTGTCTCTCTATGTATACATAGAACAGTAGTATACATTAGAATTAAAAATGTTTTCAGTAACTGCTTAAGATCCTTTTTTTCTTAAGATTGAAGACAATTTATTAGATTTAAAAGGAAAAGCCCCAGGCAATAAACCTACTAATCTTTAAAATTAATTAATTAATTAATTAATTAGAACTATGTTAAGTTCCTTTTACTTTTTATAAGTTTTAAATTATTTGTTTGTTTGTTTGTTTGATTGATTTATTCACTTTGTATCCCAGCTGTAGCCACCTCCCTCATCCCCTTCCAACCCTACCCTCCCTTCCTCTTCTCCTCCCATGCCCTTCCTCTAGTCCACTGATAGGGGATGTGTTCCTACCCTTCCCTCTGACCCTAGCCTATCAGGTCTCATAAATACTGGCTGTGTTGTCTTCCTCTCTGGCCTGGTAAGGCTGCTCCCCACTGAGGTGGAGGTGATCAAAGAGTCAGCCACAGATTTCATATCATAGACAGTCCCTATTCCCCTTACTAGGGTACCCACTTGGGGACTGAGTTGCCATGGGCTACATCTGAGAGAGGGGTCTAGGTTATCCCATGCATGGTCCTTGGTTGTAGTATTGGCCTTGTAAAGACCCCTGGGCCCAGATTTTTTGGTTCTGTTGGTCTCCTTGTGGAGCTCTTGTCTCCTCCAGGTCTTTCTATCTTCCCTTCTTTCATTAGATTCTCTGCACTCTGCCCAAAGTTTGACTATGAGTCTCAGCATCTGCTTTGATACCCTGGTAGGGAGAGTATTACTGAGGAGCTCTGTGGTAGGCTCCTGTCCTGTTCCATGTTTTCTCCTGCTTCTAATGTCTATCCCATTTGCTTTCTGAGTGAAGATTGAACAACTACCCCAAGGTCCTCCTTCCTGTTTAGTAAAAATTGTAGTATGTTTATCTTATATTATATGTCTAATATCCACTTATAAGTGAGTATATACCATGTGTGTCTTTCTGCTTCTGGGATACCTAACTCAGGGTGATTTTTTTTTCTAGTTCCTGCTATTTGCCTGCAAATTTCATTATTTCCTTGTTTTCTATTGTAGAGTAGTATTCCATTGTGTAAGTGTATCACAATTTCTGTATCTACTCTTCTGTTGAGGGACATCTGGATTGTTTCCAGATTCTGGCTATTACAAATAAAGCTGCTATGAACATGGTTGAGCAAAAGTCCTTGTATACTTGAGCATCTGTTGGATATATGCCTAGGAGTGGTATAGCTGGATCTTGAGATAGCACTAATCCTAATTTTCTGAGAAAGTGCCAGAATGATTTGCAAAGTGGTTGTACAAGTTTACATTCCCACCAGCAATGCAGGAGGCTTCCTCTTTCTCCACATCCTCTTCAGCATGTGTTATCACTTGAGCTTTGAATCTTAATCATTCAATGGGTGCAAGGTGAAACCTCAGGGTTGTTTTGATTTGCATTTCCCTAATGAACATTTCTTTTAGGTGTTTCTCTGTCATTCAATATTCCTCTATTGAGAATTCTCTGTTTAGCTCCGTACCCCATTTTTTAATTGGATTAGTTGATTTGTTGGTGTTTAACTTTTTGAGTTCTTTATATATTCTGGATATTAGCCCTCTTTCAGATGTATGGTTGGTGAAGCTCCTTTTCTAGTCTGTAGGCTGTTGTTTTGTTCTTTTGATAGTGTCCTTTGCTTTACAGAAGCTTTTCAGTTTCATGAGGTTTCATTTACTGGTTGTTGATCTTAGAGCTTGTTCAATTGGTGTTCTGTGCAGGAAGATGGCTCATTGCCAAAAGCTCAAGGCTCTTCCCTACTTTTTCTTCTAACACATTTAGTGTCTAGTTTTATGTTGAGGTTTTGATTCACTTAGATGTTAGTTTTGTGCAGGGTGATAAATATGGATCTATTTGCATTTTTCTTCATGTAGACATCCAGTTAGACCAGCACCATTTGTTGAAGATGCTGTCTCTTTTCCATTATGTGGTTTTGGCTTCTTTGTCAAAAATTAAGTATCCATAGTTGTGTGGGTTTCTTTCTGGGTCTTTGATTTGATTCCATTGATCCATCATTCTGCTTCTATGCCAGTACCATGCAGTTTTTATTACTATTTCTTTGTAGTACAGCTTGAGATCAGGGATGGAGATACCTCCAGAAGCCCTTTTATTGTACAGACTTGCTTTAGTTATTCTGGCCTTTAATTTGTTTGTTTGTTTTTTCCATATGAAGTTGAGAATTGTTCTTTCAAGTTCTATAAAAAATTTTGTTTGTGTTTTGATGGGAATTACATTGAATCTGTAGATTGCTTTTCACCAGATGACTATTTTCACTATGTTAATCCTATTAATCCATGAGCATGAGAGGTCTTTCCATCTTCTGATATCTTCTTCAATTTCTTTCTTCAGAGACTTGGAGGTTTTTTCTTTTTTCTTTTCAAACAGATCTTTCACTTGCTTGGTTAGAGTCACACCAAGGTACTTCATGTTATTTGTGGCTATTGTGAAGGGTTTTGTTTCCCTAATGTCTTTCTTAGCCCTTTTGTCTTTTGTATACAGGAGGGCTTCTGTTTTGTTTTTTGTTTTTTGTTTTTTTTTTTTTTTGAGTTAATTTTGTATCCAGCCACTTTGCTGAAAGTATTATCAGCTGCAGGAGTTCTCTGGTAGAATTTTGGGGGTCATTCATATATATTATCATATCATCAGAGAATAGTGATATTTTTACTTCTTCTTTTCTGATTTGTATCCCCTTGATCTCCTTTAGTTATCTTATTGCTCTAACTAGGACTTCAAGTACTATGTTATGTTGAAGAGATACGGAGAGAGGGGAGAGCCTTGCCTTGTCCCTGATTTCAGTGGGATTGATGTAAGTTTCTTTCCATTGAGTTTGATTCTGGCTATAGGCTTGCAGTGAACCTATGAATCTATAATATAAATAAATGAATAAATAAAATTTAAGTTCCTTTAACTTTCTTTTTAATTGAAGATATATTTTTCCTTACAATATATTCTAATTGTGGTTTTCCCTTCACAACTTCTTTCAGATCTTCCTCACTTTCCCATCCATCCAAATCCACATTCTTTCTTTTATTATCAATAGAATACAAGCAAGAATTTAATAATAAATAATAAATAAATAAATAAATAAAACAAAATAAGACAAAACTTAACAAACTTAAGATTGTAAGGCTGTTGAAGATGATTTACATTGTAAATGTTTAAATAATATTGCCTGCAAAAACAGACCATTTTAAACATAGTAATTTATCTTAAATTGTCACAAGTCTACTTAATATACAATAAACATAATCTTTTCAGGTTCTACTTAAAATTTAACTTTCAAAATTGTACCAGGCAGATAATACATTTTTCCCAAATTATCTGCCTCTTGATGAGACTATTAATGATACATATAATAAGACTAAAAATAAAAAACTTCCTAGAAATTCTAAGAACACAAGGTTTTGGAATCAAAACAGCAACTTTTTTTTGGTATTTCTTCTTTTATTTTTCCTTTTATTTATTTTTTTATTTATTACAATTTATTCACTTTGTAACCCAGCTGTAGACCCCTCTCTCACCCTCTCCCAAACCCTCCCTCATTTCCTCCCATGCCTCTCTCCATGTCTACTGATAGGGGAGGTCCTCCTCCCCTTCCAAATGATTCTAGTCTATCAGGTCTCATCAGTACTGGATGCATTGTCTTCCTCTGTGGCCTGTTAAGGCTGTTTCACCCTGAGGGGAAGGTGATCAAAGAGCCAGCCACTGAGTTCAGTCAGAGACAGCCCCTGTTCCCCTTACAAGAGCACCCACGGGGAGACTGAGCTGCCATCTGTGCAGGGGGGGTTCTAGGTTATCTCTATGCACAGTCCTTGGTTGGAGTATCAATCTCAGAAAAGACCGCTGAACTCCTTGTGGATCTCCTATCCCTCCAGGTCTATCTCCCCCTTCTTTCATAAGATTCCCTGCACTTTGCCAAAAGTTTGGCTATGAGTCTTGGTATTTGCTTCAATACCTTGCTGGGTAGAGTCTTTCAGAGGCCCTTCATGGTAGGCTTCTGTCCTGTTCCCTGTTTTCTTCCCAAAAGAGCAATTTTTAAGCCCAACTACCTTGTGAGGTGGATTGTGTAGGATAACTTTCAAGCCTCTGCATGGATTCTTATAGAACCTCTGTGCAGCAATGTGCTGAAACGCAACAAGGATATATATTTAACACTTACTAAATGCTGTTTGTCTCCATAAATGGTGAAGGTTTAAAAGGAATTGATGCTCCCAGAATTATCCTTATTGTTTTATGTGCCCATTAAAGGGATTTCAGACTTTTACAGAGGCAGAGACAGGCAGATCTCAAGGCCAGGCTGGTCTACAGAGCTTCACAACAGTCAAGGCTATAGAGAGAAACCCTGTCTTAAAAGAACTAAATAGGGTAAATGGCTGCTTCTACTCTCAGGAAAAATGAGATTATAACTGAAATACAAAGCTCTCAAGATATGTTGCTGTAGATTCCCAATTACAATTTGAAACATAAAACTATATGTTTGAAATTTCTAATTCTGTATATAGTTACAATAAATGTACAGTAGCAGCTTTCAGAGTAATTAACAAATAAAATCATAGTGATTTTACAATAATAGCATCTCTAAATTTTAATATTTATAATTGAGAATTTTGAGTATCTCAACTGTGATTTCTTATTTATTGCATTTTAAATATTCACCAGAAATTTAATTTATTTTTTTCTCATGTTCCTGATTGTTTGTTTGTATAAAGCCCTCTAGTTTCTCAGGATTCTGCAAGTCACTGGGGTTCAAATTCATTTAATAGAGAATTTCCTAAAGTCTAGCTTTTCTAAGTGTTTCCTAAAAACCCAAAATTTACCACCTTCTCCTTTTTCAGTAGACTTCAGCAATAAAGTTAAGCATATTGTTGTTTGAACAAGCACCTAGAATGTGTATTTTACAAAATGGATACATTATATCCATTTCGCAACTCCACAGTTCCTTGACTCTGGCTCTTGGAACGCACCCTTTTACATTTTACTTCTGCAGCTCTAATTGCAAATTATTCAAGAGATGTCTTTTATGGCTACTTATTTAATCAGACAAAGTTTCCTGCAGGGGAATCAGTGTTGCCACAAATGTCATAATTCCCTTCCATTTAAGACCATATAATATTCCAATGCGTAAATCCCACAGCTATCATATTCCTTACCTTGCACAAAGATTTGCATTTCTTCACGTCCTCTCCAACACTTCCTGTTGACATTTTAAAAATAATAGTGGCTACCATCTTTCGCTGTACATTTAGTTAACAAATTCCTAATGACCAATGATTTTGAAGATTTTCTTTTTTTAAGTTTGTTAGCTATTTATCATGGACATGTATTCAATAGTCTCAAGTTCCTCATTGGGTTATTTATTCTGTGCTGTGTTGTGGTACTTCATTGTTTATTTTTATATTAACCTTTTATATTAAATATTAGACACACAACTTGCAAAATTCTTTACTATCTTCCAAAGGTTGCCTTTTTATTCTGTTGAATGTGTCATTGAAAAGCAAAAAAAAATTAATTTTGGTGTAGACGAATTTGTGTGTTGTTACAATGATGGTCTGTGCTCTCTGCATTATATCAGAGAATACTTGGTAAATCCAATGTCTTGAAGCTTCCTCTTATGTTGTCTTCTAAGAGCCTTACAGTTTTAGATTTTATATTTAGATCTTTGATCCATTTTGTGTTAATTTCTATAAATAATTTAAAGTATGCATCTTCGTTCTTTTCCATGTGAAAATTATATCATCTTCAACACAGCTGTTGTTTTCAGCTACAACCCAGATTGAAGGCTCCTGATGCAGCCTCAGTGGGATTTAACTGTGTACACTGTTTCACTTTGCACGTATTTTTTTTAAAGGAACGAGGTTCGTAAAGGTGGATTCACTGACCAGTCTGGAAAAGACTATATACTTTATAAGCTATTGTCATCAAATTTGGCCTCGCAGCAAAATCACCGATGACATTCTTTTTAAAAATTTCAAGAATTGGAGTCAATTTGTCAAAAAATGGGACTCTGGGATTAATGTTATTTTCAATTTCTGATAGGTATGTTTGAGACACATAGTCCTAAGTTGTTCCTAGGCTTTTCTCATCATTTTTTCATCCTTTGAAAGAAATATGAGAACTAAGCATCTTCCCTAGGGTACTCCTTGTTGTTTAGCTTCTTTAGATCTATAGATTTTAGTATGTATATCCTATATTATGTGGTTAATATTCACTTATTAGTGAGTAAATGCCATGAGTATCTTTCTGTTTCTGGGTTACTTCACTCAGGATGATTTTTCTAGTTCTCTAATTGCCTGCAAATTTCATGATTTTCTTGTTTGTAATAGTTAAGTAGTATTCCATTGTGTAAATGTACCACAATTTCTATTGGGAAAATGCTTAATTCTCATTCAGAAGGGAAAACAAGATAGACACCGCAAGTGGTAGAAGGGAGAGAATAGGACTAGAGCCTACCCCAGATCTCCTCTACAAGACTCCACCCAACAGATGTAGAAACTCACAGCCACACTTGAGACAGAATGCAGGGTGTCTTATGGAAGAAGGGGGAGATCGAAGGATCTGGAAGGGACAGGAGTCATACAAGTAGACCAACAAATCCTAAAAAGCTGAGCCCAGGGGAGACTACAGGACTGATACATCAATCAAAGACCATGCATAAAGAGGACATAGAACCCCCTGCCCAGATGCAGCCCAGAGACAGCTCCATCTCTGTGTAGGTTCCCTGATAAGGGGAGAAGAGACAGTCTTTGACATGAACTTGGTTGCCTGCTCCTTTATCACTTCTCTCTGGTGAGGATATCTAGCTAGCCCACAGATCATAAGGACCCAGAGAGTCTTGATGGGACCTGATAGGCTAGGGTCAGAGAGTATGGGAGGAGGACCTTCTGTATCAGTGGACTAGAGGAGAGGGATAGGGTAGGAAAATTGAGGGAGGGGGCTACAACTGGGATAAAAAGTGAATAAATTGTAAATAATAATAATACAAAAAATTAATAAACAAAAATAACTAATCATTTTATGTACCTAAAAAAGGAATAAGGTTCTGATGAATCTTTTAAATTATTTATAGAAATATCTTTGGGTTATATTTTATTTTATTTTTTATTTAATATGCATGTGCACATATATGTGTGTGCATGTGTTATCTCATGCATGCCGGTCCAAGAAGAGCTTTCTGCAGTCAGTTCTCTCCTTCTACCATTTGCCTCCACAGAATGAAAATCAGGCTTGGCAGCAAGAACTTTTACCTGCCAGACCATCTTTTTCACACACTAATTCATTTTTCAGAAGAGGCGGTGTGATTGGGTGAATTTGTGTCTTGGAAAGTAATATATTAAAAATGTTCTTCATTTATGATTTTGCTAATACTGTGGGTAAAAATACATTAGGCAAGAGAATGTCTCTTTTGTTGGCTTTTTTTTTCTGTCAGTCCCAACTGATTGTGATGCAAATAGGACCAAGAGGGAAAAAAAGACGCTCTAGCCTGCTTTGCAGTTAACACTGGTGATTGGCAGAGTCAGATTTTCTACAATTTTTTGCTGAGTACTGGCTGGGAAAGAAGTGAAGAAGGAACATGATTTGATAGTCATAGAGGATTTTCTAGTTAGTTCTATCTATCTGTGTTACTATTTTGTTTAATCAAAGTCTTCATAGTACAGAGACTTAACACCATACCTTATAGATTATGGACTCAGTATCTCAAGAGTTGTGGTTTCCTTTCAGCAGACTGAATGTGTCCAGACAAAGATAGAGTGATCTGGCCCCGTAAAATGCAGATAACTATATCTAGTTTTCACTGCGGATGGCATATCATTGTGCTCTGGAAAGCTGTGACAATGGCAGTGACCACTTTTAGGAGTTACAGCCTTCAGAAATGCTTGTTTCCAACAAAAATAACAGGAGGCAGGTTTATTCATCATTTATCACCTTCTGAGTACCATCAGCAGTGAGAATTGTCATAGCGAACACAGCAGACCCCACAATACCTACAAAAAGGGAAAAGAGATTTGAATGAAATCTTCAGACTGCTCCCAAGGACTCACTGTTACCTGACCTGGTGATGTCAATTAGTGCAAGATGGCATAAGGCTTCGAAAAGAGGGCAGACAACTCAAGTCGAATCATAACCCGAATTTTCGGAACTCTTAACAATTCCTTCCTAGAGATTCGAAAGGATTGTAACAGTGTGTTCATTCTTTGTATCTCATATTTTCGTAATCTTGAAATATGAGGTCACAGGAGCACATGTATGTGTCCATATAAATAAGATGTTAGAACACCATTAATGCTCAACTCAGAGGGAACAGCCTGTCAGGAAAAGGAGGATGAATCCTTTTCAGCACAAACCTTGGAAGACTGAAATGTTAGTTCTCTCTTTTGTTTCACTGAGCCAGCAGAAGGATAGCAGTGTAAAGGTGATGGGCCAACACATTCTTTAGGAACTTCTCAATAAATTGAAAACAATGATAATACATATAAAGCTGAGTGTGGTGACTCTAGTCTATAATCCCAGAATGTGAGGGGCTTAAGTAGAAGAATGGCCACATGTTCAAGGCCAGCCTAGGCTATATAAGGAGTACCAGATGAGCCAGGGCTATGTTGCAAGACACTGTCTCAAAGAGAAAATCAATCAAAACAAAAACATATAAAGACAAAGAGTAGACACAGTATTGATAATCACCTGAGGCGAACAACAACAGCAAAGGCTTCCATCTTTCTATGTGTTGTATCTAGCCCATATTAAATGTTCTTATGATCATATTTCACTTGGGTCTTAGATGTGTCTTGCATGGGATCACTCCTAGGACCACAGGCTGGGGATGGGAAGTGATGGACCATCTTAATTCTCTAGTATAAGTCAAAATCCTGCTGACATCTCCCTGTTTTTAGAAATGGACTCTTGCATCCACTGCTGTTACTCTTTGGGGCTAAGAAACATGTAGACATGCTTGCTTGCTGGTGATTATATTTCCTGGTTGGGTCTCAGTATTGGGAGGCTCCTCCTTTACATTTCTGACTCCTCTTTGACATTCAGATCTTTTCCTTAGCATCACTGTCAAGCTGTCTCCTCTTGCAGGCTTGAAACCTTTCAATGAGAGCCTGCTCGTCTCTCTCTAACAACACTATTAGAAATGCCTTCTTCCCATTGATAGGATTATCTCTCTAACATCTGTCTTCTTGAGGGCTTCACACAGTCCACCTCATCCTGCTCCCAGTTTCTAAAGGCCTCTAATTCTCATGTCCTCAGTTCTGCTCCTCATGTTATTCACTTCCATTTCCCTCGGGGGGGGGGGGAGTGTTGTTTGTTTGTTTTTTGTTTTGTGTAAGGCAGGTGCTCCAGGTAACTGCACTGCAATGGTTTAGGCACCCTGTCCTTGTCAATATGTCCAGAGAACAGTTCCACACCTACCATGAGCATATTTATTCTCATCTTAGGAGCATTGGGTGTGCATACTTTATTATTGCTGTTTTTATTTGTTTTCCTACTTTCTTGTGATTGGACAGTGACTGTGGAAGTAACCTGTAACAAATACAATGACAAAACTCAACTTGCAAAAGCATTCTTTTTTAATATATTTTTATTTATTATAATTTATTCATTTGTATGCCAGGTATAGCCCCTTCTCTCCTCTCTTCCCAGTCCTGCCCTCCATCCCTCATCTCCTCTCATGCCCCTCCCCCCTCCACTGATCGGAGAGGTCCTCCTCCCCTTCTATCTGACCCTAGTCTCATCAGGACTAGCTGCATTGTCTTCCTCTGTGACCTGGTAAGGCTGTCCCCAACCCTTCAGGGGAAGGTGATCAAAGAGCCTACCCAGCAGGGTATTAAAGCAGATGCTGACTCATAGCTAAAACATTCTTTAGTTAGAGAAATTAAGATTTGGATTAAATCTTTAATCTAAAACCAAAACATCATAAAGTGTAAAGATGATTTTAGCATGAGAGAGACAAAATTCTCAAACCTTCTTTAAAGAGTTCTTCAGCCTTCAAGGAGGCTCAGTGGGGAAGAGGCCTCGGTTCTATCACCAGAGCCCACACAGTGGAAGGAGAGAACTGACAAGGTTGTCCTCTGACTTCCACGCATGTACCTCGACATGTGCACTCAAGCACATATAAAAAGTTATTTAACTAATTGTGTGTGGAGAAATATCTATGCAATGCTTTTTAAGGTGTTAAGAATCATCAGTTTGAAGTGAAGAAGAAGTTCTGTTTCCCAAATAAACATCTGCATAAGGTTGACATTTATCTTTAAACTCCTGAAATGAGAGGCGCATTCAAGGGTAAAGAGAAAGACGCCTGTAAGGATTGAAGTCTGCACTGGGGTTACAACGGAAAGTAGCCTCCCTTGTAAAACTTTGACTAGCAAAAATGTAAGTTTAAACATAAACCAGGCAAAAGCTTTAGCTTATTTAAATATAATTAAAAATGTACTTTTTAATTGACATGTTAAATGTGGGAAATGAAGAGAGTAAACTTTTTTTGCCAGTATTTATTGTTCTGTATAAGCTGTGTGGCACCAAGCAAAACCCTGGCCAGATATAAGCATTTCATAACACAACCATAGCCAAGATGTGTCTGCAGTGGGTAGTAGAATAATTGCAATAAGGTTTGGCAATGGGGGGGGGGAGGACAGCTCAGATGGAAACATGACATGAACCAGTGGTACTTTATTGCAAGAGCAGCATGGGAATCACTAGACCAAGGGTTTCTAGGAGGAGACTTCAGAGTTAGGGGATTCTAGCTAAGTCTACCTAACATGATTCTTCCTGAAGACAGTTTAGGGCAATCAGCCATTAGATTAAGGACAGTGGACAAGGTAGAATCTTATCAGGTATTAACAGCAATAGTTAGATATCAGGTGGGCAACTTTGCTGAGCTGACATGCAATATTATTGTTAAATCTTGGTTTTACCAAAAATAAAAATAAAAAAGTACATGGCTACCGAAGATTTGAAAGACTGAATTTTGATCAAACAAACAAACAGAAAAATCTGTACCAGGAGACATATTAAAGAATCATTAGAGGGTTGAGGAAATGACTCACTGAGCAAGAGTGCTTGCTGTGCATACATGAGGATCTAGGTTCAGATCCTCATCACCCAAATAAAAAGCTAGACGAAATAAAAAGCTGGATGTGGCCTGTAATCACAGTCTTGTGGTGTGGGAACAGGCGCATCCCAGGAACTCACTGGCCAGACAGTTTACCTGAAATGAAGTTCTTCTAGTTCTTTGAGAGATCCTGTCTTAAATGAATAAGTCAAAAGGTTATACAGGAAGATACTAGAAGGCCTCCTTTGGCCTCCACATTGTGTGTTATGGGTACTTCTACCCGACCCGCCACCTTCATGCACCTTGCAAAACATTCTGAATGCATATACTCATGCACACACAAACACTGCCACTTCCCAAACTCCAAAATAACACTAACACTAACACCCCTAACACTCTTGTTAGCATTTTTCATGGATTTTTCTGTTCATCACATAGGAATTTGAAGAATTTGAATAACAGAAATTAGAGACAGCTGTTTATAAAGAAAAGAATCTGTCGATGTGGCCATGTGATAACAGCCTGGGCAGATAATTGGCTTTGAGGAATGAATACACTGAGGAAAAATTTAAACCTTTATTTAAAGAATTTTTATATTCTCTGAGGTTTCTGTAGGGGAGGAGACCACAGGGAGATTGCATGGGTGAGCAGAAGTAAGGTGTGTTGCTAGGTTTCTAAATTGCGACCCTCTTGGACTCTAGCCAGATGCTTGGATTTAGAACACATGCTGCAACTGTCTAATCTCTGACCAGCCTGTCGTAAATTGGTGCAGTTTAACTGTGTGTTGCCTTAGTCAGTCCTCTTCCAGAAAATGATATGCTTTGCCAGACTCTTGAGTTCTTACCCCACTTAAGATCACACCTTGTACTTCGTTTTCATAAGATCTTGTTTCTTCTCTTTATATTTCACCAGTGTAGTCATTTTTTTTCCTAGAAAATTTCTTTTTTTTTAATTTAATTTATTTATTTTTATCTCAATCACAGGTTAGGTACTTTGAATCCCAGGCATAGCCCCCTCCCTCAGTCCCTCCTACCCTCCCACTCCCTCCCTCATCTCCCTCCTCCCGCCCCATCCAAGTCCACCAACAGGGGAGGACCTCCTTCCCTTCCATCCAACCCCAGCTTATCCTGTCTCCTCAGGGCTGGCTGCAATGTCCTCCCCTGGGATCTAGCCAGTCTGTCACTGCCCGGCTTCTATGGGGGAGGGTCAAAGAGTCAGCCATCAAGATCATGACTGAAACAGTCCCTGTTTCCCTGAATAGGGTCTTCAGTCCTACACCAAGCTATCATGGACCCCATCTGTGCGGGGGTTCCAGGCCACATCCACAGTGTAGTCATTTTTAAGAGTTAAAAGTTCCTGTGCCCTCCCAAAAGACCCCCCAAAAAATGGGCCGCTGCAGAGACCAATAATCCAACCAAGGACCATGCATGCAGATGAACTAGACCCCCTGCTCAGAAGAAGCCCATGGGCTACTCAGTTTCCACGTGGGTTCCCTAATAAGGGGGGCAGGAGACATCAACTCAGTGACCAGCTCTTTGATCACCTCCCCCTAGGGGGTGCAGGCTTGCTAGGCCACAGAGGAAGATGGTGCAGTCAGCCCTGATGAGACCTGATAGGCTAGGGTCAGAAGGAAGGGGAGGAGGACCTCCCCTATCAGTGCATTAGGGAAGGAATATAGGGGGAGACTAGGGAGGAAGTCACAGCCAGGATACAAAGTGAATACACTGTAATAAATGAAAAAATGAATGGATTTTTTAAATTTATTTATTTTTATATCAATCACAGGTTGGGTTTTTTGCGTCCCATGTGTAGCCCCCTCCCTCATTCCCTCCCACCCTCCCCAACCCTCCCTCATCTCCTCCCTGCCCCCTCCAAGTCCAGCAACAGGGGAGGACCTCCTCCCCTTCCATCCAATCCCAGCTCATCTTGTCTCCTCAGGGCTGGCTGCAATGTCCTCCCCTGGGATCTAGCCAGTGTTACTCCCTGGCATGTATGGGGGAGGGTCAAAGAGTCAGCCATCAAGTTCAAGACTGAAACAGTCCCTGTTTCCCTTACTAGGGTCTTCAGTTCGACACTGAGCTATCATGGGCCACACCTGAGCGGGGGTTCTAGGCCATATCCATATATGGTCCTTGGTTGGAGAAATTGTCTTATGTAAGACCTGTCTTATGTGCCCTGCTCAGTTTGGTCTTTGTGGCGCTCTTGTTCTCCCCAAGTCTTACTAACTTCCCCTATTTTTATTATTACGTCCCGCCCTCTGCCAAGGGCTTGATTGTGAGTCTTAATATCTGCTTTGATACATTGCTATACTGATTCTTTCATAGGTCCTCTTTGGTATGCTCCTGTCCTGTTGCTTGTTTTCTCCTCCGAATTAATTAATTTTTAAAAGGAGTTAGAAGTTTAGTAACAATCACTTTTAAAGGCTCATATTTTAAATTTAATGTTATCCTTCCTCTTTTCCAAAATGAAAATGTGATATCCTTTAGGAACTGAATGGATGCCCTTTAGGAATTGAAGGGAAATGCTAACTATCCCCCAGCACTCTGTTCCCTAATATAAGGAAGTTCGGTGCAGATGTAATATCACCTTCAAAACTTGATGAGGTTGTAACTGACTTCAGTCTCTCTTCATGCACACAATGTTTGTTTGTTTGTTTGTTTGTTTCATTCTTAGTCAACTTTGTTAATAACTTAGATTAAAATAAACTGGGATCACAAAGTCCATGTCCCCATGGAATCTCAAAGACACTGAGATGATCACAGAAGTGTGGCCTTCCAGTCACAGGAGGACATTCATCTCCCAACCTGACAGACCAGGGACATAATAGTCACTCTTCTCCAAACTGAGATTTCAGACAGACAGGCTCATAGGAAAGCTCCTGCAAGTGTTTCCTGGCTGAGTGTGTTGATTGGAGGACATCTGACTGCTCTTTCAGTATTTCATTATTGGGATACACAGTAATCCATTGTCAGCTCCTTGAACCTTTCCGGAGCTGAAGGGTTGCTTACATCCATGCTTATAGCACTTGGTCACAGAAACTTTTTGTATCTCTTTGTGTCAACTTCTAGAATTGAGGCTCTGCAGTTGCAGGTGGGGAAGTGCCTGAGAGATTCAAGCAGGTGTAACAGAGTATACTTTGGCCCTAGGGAGATATGTCCAATTCCCTGGCTGCACTTAAGCTACCTGGAAATAGTTTTTTAAATACCAATCCTTTGGATCGCATCCCATATCAATTAAGTCAGGATCTCCAGGGTGAGATCCACAAAATGAAACAAGCTGGAGAGGTAATTTTTTTTTATATGTGTTTGTGGTTGAGGGGGAAAAAAAGAGCTTAGGAAATCATGGAATGTTTGGGAGTGCTGCCATGGCCATTCTAATGAGCAGATTTGGGTGGCTCCCCTCCACCTGCCACCAGGGAACCAAATACTTTCATTACGTACCTTAATTAAGTTCTTTTTAAAAAGCACTTGGGGCCATAATAAGATAATGTATGGAGGGAATAAGCATCGTCAGCTGGTTTCCCCTTTCTTCTGTTTCCTCAGTTAGGCTATGAATGATGGATATCCCTCTAATTATAGCAAAAATAAGCCCTCAATTCTTTCCCCAGGGTATGGTGTCTTTCCCTCACCTGTATTTAAAAGTTACGTTATTTCCAAGAGATATGGAATGGTCCTAAACAATCATAAAATTTCGCAGAGAAGACCCATAACCTTTTGCAGGTGTCTTCTGGAGTCTATTCCCTAGACGCTCGTGCTTGTTGATGCTCCCATGATTGCAAAAATGTGCTTTTCTGGTGGGCTTCACTAGTACCGTAATGGCAAAAAAACACACACAGAGCCTCACACTGTATATCAGTCTTATTCTTCAATGAGTGAGTAGAGGGGAAAAGGGAAGCTGGCTCAGACTTCTGGTGTATAGCCTAATAGTACTGATGGTTTTCAGCAACTATTGTAACATGAATTAAAAAAAAATGAAAGCTAAAAACAACTATCTGTGTTTGGCAGTCACAATTTTGTGACCCAATCTCCAGCAGAAAACACTAAAGTAACTTTTGCTTTATTTTCAATACATAGTAAATCAATGTTTTCTTGGTACATGTGAAGTTCTGGATACCAGAACAAACTCTTTTCAAAACAGAAATGGGTCGAAGGAGATCCCAGGAATGCTTAGACAAATCCAGGCACAGATAAAGCATTTTTGAAGGACATTTTGGCCAATATGGAAACAGTTTGGTAACATTTATCTAGCATAGAATGTGATTCATACTTACTTAGATTAAGGAAAATAATTTAGATTAGGTTCTTCTGATATATGTCCACTCTGTTACCTAGATTTGTACACATTCTAACTAAGTACCGATGATTTTGACATTTCAAAATAAATATGGGTAACTTTGAACACAAGTAAAAAAAATTGCTTAACCAAGAATTATACACTGTCTTAGTCACCTTTCTATGGAGGTGATAAAACACCATGAACAAAAAACCAATTTGCAAGGGAAAGGATTTATTTGGCTTACAAGTTATAGTACATCATGAAGGGAAACCAAGGCAGGAACTTAAGGTAGGGGCCCAAAGGCAGGAATTGAAACAGAGATCATGGAGCAATGCTGTTTATCAGCTCCCTCTCTCTCCTTGGCTTGCTCAGCCTGCTTTCTCATAGTACCCAGGACAACCTGTCTAGTTGTAGCACCACCCAAAGTAGCCTGGGCCATCCACCATCAACAGTCAATTAAGAAAAAGCCCTACAGACTTGACTACAGTCAGTCTGATGGAAGCATTTTCTCAATTGAAATTCTTCCCAGATGACTTTAGCTTGGCTAAGCTGACAAAAAAAAAAAAAAAGAAAAAAAATCAATATACAAAGTATGAAGAAAATCTGAAAAATAATTATTATACAGTAGTTTCTTGCTAGATCTTCAGAGTTAATGTCAAGTACTTATAAATGTAGGCAGTATCTGCCGTAACATAGGTTGTAACTACCATGGCATTAGGAAAGCCATACTTACTGCCTCAAACACTTCTGTTCTACAGAAAGGTCAGTCATTTTGTTTCTGAACCTCAGTTTCCTCACTGCTGCACCAGGTATGTGGCACATTCCTGTAATTCCAGTATTTGGTAGGTGGGGTCAGGAAAATACAGAGTTCAAGGTCAGTCTTGGTTACATAGTGAATGTGAAGTCCGCCTGGGCTATTTGAGCTCCAGTATCAAAAACTAAACAAAACAACTGATAATGATTACAGTATTTCAATACATTTCCCTTTAAAATGTCAAAGGTCCTACAAAAGGCAGAGTGGGCTTTTAACCCTTATATTTAGGAGGTATAGGCAAGGGGAGTTTTGTGAGTTCAAGGCCAGCCAGGAATAAAGAGTAAATTGCTGAAAATTAAATAAATAGATAGATAGGTAGGTAGGTAGGTAGGTAGATAGATAGATAATAAATAGATAAAATGTTGCAGGTTCTATAATTATAACTTAATCAGGTCAATCCTATTCACCAAGATCATCATGGCATATAAATAACCACTTGACTGATTAATTATTGAATGATTGATTGGTTGATTGATTGATGGATGGATGGATGCTACGTTGGGCATCAATTCCAAGGCCACGAATAAAAATTCCATCACTAATCTATACCTCCAGCTCCAGGTGCAAATTTGTAAAGGACAAAAATATGACATACCTGTGGGCACACATGTGCAATCCACCCCATACTCACACACAGAACGACAATATCTCTAGAAAACATCATGTTACTCTATGGTCCTTCCATTCTCTGAAATGTGGAAAGTGAGGTTGAGAGTACCTTAATCCTTAGGGGAAGGGGAAATGAAGCTTTACCTGTGAATCCAGCAAATTCCCTCTTTCTTTGGTTGAGTCCATAGGAAGCGGGTTGTTCGGTTGTATAAAAACATGCTCTAGACAATAGTACTTGGAATTTCAAGCAAGATAGGAGTTTTTAAAACCATGAATAAAATTAAGGAGATGACTGTTAAAAATGTTACATTTACCCTGATATCAGGTACCATAAACTACAAGTGCTCTGTGTTTTCTCATCAGGTGATTACATCACTCACAGTTAGTTGTCAGAGCTTTTTCCTCCTCACTGTAAAATAAGTAATAGGAAAATGAAACCAAATAATCTGTATTCCGTTAGAGAGAAAAATCTGTATCCCATTAGAAAGAAATAGGGTTCCAGGAAGATGGAGCTGCTAATCACATCAGACATTTCTGTTTTCTTGTCATTCTGGGATTGAACCCAGAACCTTGTATACACTAATAAGTACACTACATCAGTGCTGTCCAAATCTCTAATTTGAACTCTGTGTCTGGGGTTTAAATTTCCTGGTATTTTAAGCCTTCCCTTGTTTGAACTGTTCATCAGTCAGACCTTGCTCTTGGTATCCTGTACCACTGATTTGTTTTTTGACTTACATGGCCGTGATTTCCTTAATCTTCCCTAAATTTCATAAAATCGGCTTTTGCCCATCAGTTAGACTTTCTACCTACCTCATCAAGACGTTCCAGAACTTTAATTTTATTATCCCATATTTGAACGCTCTTCTCTCTTTTAATAGCAATGCTAAGGTAAAACTCCAGAATATTTTCAATCGCATTACTAATTGCTGGGTAGAGCACGGTGTGGTTAATGGGAGGGGAGAACTTCACTGGAGGAGTCAAGCAACTGCACTCAAACCCATGCTTTGGATGTCACTGCCCAATTAGCTGTAAATGGACCCCATTTTTCTGTCATCGTGATTACTTTTCTGCCTAACTCATGATACAGCATTTTAAGTGATTTTTGTCCCATGTATTTTGAAAACCACACAGTAAATGAATCAACGCTGCTCTTGTTATAGTTTTAAAAGGAAATGCAGTCACCCCATCAGAGACCTCCAGTGAAACCAAGAATCATTTCAGTTGCCACGTCTACATTTTAACCACTCATGTTCCTTGCAGTGCTGATAAGAAGCCACATCTCTCATTTGTTAAATTTTGGATTTTTCATGTATTTTTAAAATAAAATGGCTATGAAAATGTGAGTTGAGTAGAATTCAATGGACAATATGACAAACCCATTCAACGGAATATTTTTCAATCATAAAAAAATAGTCTCCTGGGAAATCTAACAACATAGATGAGTCTCAGAGTGGTTAGGCTGGTGAACCCAGCTACTCACAATGTTATGATTCAGCTTACAGGGCACTTAGAGGAAAAGCAAAAACTATAGCTATAGAAATCAGAGCATCAGAAAATGGGTATGAGAAAATCTTGTGGGAGATTGGAGTGGTTACACAAATGTCTGTCACAACACGCTCAACTGCAAAGTAAAGTACTGATTCATATAAAATTGGATTAGATAAACTTACCCATGCCAAAAATCATTATTATAATACTGTAGCTAGAGAAGATGGCTGAGTGGCTAAGAGCCCTGGCTGTTCTAGAAAAGTTGGATTAAATTTCCAGTACCCACATGAAGGCTCACAACCTCTATAAGTCGAGTTCCAGGGTATTTGAGGTTTTGTTCTGGCCTCTGTGGGCACCAGGAATGAACTTGGTGCAGAGGCACACATACAGGCAAACGCACACACACAGAGACAAAATGAAATTAACACTTAAAATATAGCATCATAGGAAATTCTCCTGGATATGGTGGCACATCCACAAGAAACAGGCAAATCTCTTTGAGCTTAAGCCAAGCCTGTTCTACAGAGTGAATTCTAAGACAGCCAGGGCAACCTAGAGAAACTCTATCTCAAAAAACAAAAGCAAGAAAGCATGCAAGAAAGAATAAAAGAAGGAGAAAAAAGAAACAAAAGAAAGAGAAAGAAAGAAAGATTGATTGATTGATTGCAGGCATGTGAGAAATGGAAACAGAAAAGAGATAAGTGTAAACTGGGCATGGTGCCACATACCTTTAATCTCAGCACTATGGAGGGAGAAACAAGAAGATCTCTGTGAATTCAAGGCCAGCCTGGTCTACAGTGAGTTCCAGGACATCCAGGGTAGTTACACAGAGAAACACTGTCTCAAAAACCAAACAATCAAAACCCAAAAAACCAAAAGAGAGAGAAATAAAAGAGATACTCATGATTTAACAGTTAATACGGGTTATGTTTCAGAAAACATGGGCTATTAAATTACATATAAAGAGTTCTACAATAAATTCCTATTATAATAAATTTTGTTTGGGATTTCTGAGACAGCATCTTGCTTTGTAGCTCTCACTGGCCTGAAACTCTCTATGTAGACCTGGCTGGCCTCAAATTCACAGAAATCCACCTGCCTCTGCCTCTCAACAGCTGGGATTAAAGGCATGAGCCACCACCATCTACCTACCTGCAAACCTATATCCAAAATAAGACTTCCCTAGTCTAACACTAAGCTTCAACCCCATTAATTATACTATCGCCCCTTTTAAAGATTAAGTTCTTTGAAAAAAAAAAGCAAAGTATCTTAATTACTATTTACTCTGTCATCTGCTTATATTACCTGCTCCCAGAATTGGATCAATTTCTGTGTTGTTTTTCATCTTTGCTCTTAGAACGTATTTTTAAACTGATTCCTATTACTCTAGAGACCAGAGAGTCCCAAATGAAATAAAGGAACATTTAACCTTCTGTTAATTAAATTAGCCATACCCAATGGCTGGAAAGATGGCCCAGCAGTTAAAAGCTCACACTGCTTTTGCAGAAGACTAGAGTTCAGTTCCCAGCACCCTTACCCATGTCACATGGCTTACACCCACCTATAACTCCAGGTCTGGAGGTTGGAGTGCAACACCTCCAGCTTCTGCAGGCTAGCAGATGTGTATTCATATCTTTTTGAGGTATTGATATGTATAACTCTGATGATTACAGTTTTTAAGTTTTTTTTTCTTTTACGTATGTGTGTGTATGGATGGATGTGTGCACATATGTACAGGCACCCACCAAAGCCAGAAAAAATACTAGATCACTTGGAAATGATGTCACTGAAGGTTGTATGCTACATGTGCATGCTAGGACCCACTCTCAAACCCTCTGAAGAGCAACAAACGGTCTTATCCATTGAGGAAATGTCTCCATGCCTGTTAATGGAGTCGATCGTCAATCTCCTTTTCACAAAACAATGGCCATTGTCTTGTTATCATTGGGGGAAATATCTGTTTATATTTTTTGCCTATTGTAGTAAGATATTTTTAATTTTATTTTTTACAGCTTATTCACTTTATAGCCCGATTGTAGCCCCTTCCCTCATCTCCTCCTGGTCCTACCTTTTCTACCTCTTTACCATCCTCCCTCCCCCTTATCCTCTCCTTTAATCTACTGAAAGGGGGAGTCCTCCTCCCTTACTATCTGACCCTAGCCTATACAATCTCATCAGAACTGCCTGGATCCTCTTCTTCTGTGGGCTGGCATGATCCCCCCTCAGCGGAAAGTGATCAAAGAGTAGACAAATTAGTTCATGTCACAGACTGCCCCTGTACCCCTTACTAGGGAAACTCACATGGAGACTGAGCTGCCACGAAATACATCTGAGCAGGGGGTCTAGGTCCTCTCAGAGCATTGTCCTTGAGTGGTTCATCAGTCTCTGCTGGCCACCTGGGCCCAGCTTTTTTTTTTTTTTTGGCTCTGTTGGTCTCCTTGTGGGGCACCTGTCCCCTCCCTGTCCTTCTTCCCCCGCCTTCTTCTATATGAATCCTTGTGCTCTGCCCAAAGTTTGGCTGTGAGTCTCTGCATCTGCTTCAATCCTCTGCTTGGTGGAGTCTTTCAGAGGACATCTATGATAGGTTCTTGTCCTGTTCCCTTTTGTCCTGCACTTTGGGTGTTTATCCTGCATGCTTTCTGAATGATATTTAAGCATCCTCCCTAGGGTCCTCCTTGTTGTTTCGCTTATTTAGGTCTGTAGATTGTGGTGTGGTATCCTATATTATTGGCTTATAAGTGAGTATATACCATGAATATCTCTGGGTTCTGGGTTACCTCACTCAGGATGATCATTTCTAGTTTCACCCATTTGCCTGCAAATGTCACGATTTCCTTGTTTTTAATAGCTGATTAGTATTCCATTGTGTAAATGCACCACAATTTCTGTATCCATTCTTCCCTTGAGGGACATTGAGGTTGTTTCCAGATTCTGCCTACTACAAATAAAGCTGCTGTGAACATAGTTGATCAAATGTCCTTATTGAATGGTGGAGCATCTTTCAAGTATATGCCCAGGAATGCTATAGCTGCATCTTGAGGTAGCACTAATCCCAGTTATCTGAGAAAGTATCAAGTTGATTTCCAAAGTTGTTGTACAAGTTTACACTACTACCAGCAATGGAGGAGGGTTCCCCTTTCTCCACAACCTCTCCAGCATGTGTTATCACTTGAGTTTTTGATCTTAACATTCTGATGGGTATAAGATGAAATATTGGAGCCATTTTGACTTACATTTCCCTGATGACTAAGGACATGGAGCATTTCTTCAAGTGTTTTTCCACCATTGGATAGTCTTCTGTTGAGCGCTCTTTGTTTAGCTCTGTATCTATTTTTATTTTTAAGATTTATTTACTTTCACAATGGAATACTACTCAGCAATTAAAAAAGAGGAAATCATGAAATTTGCAGGCAAATGGTGGGACCTGGAAATGATCATCCTAAGTGAGGTATCCGAAATGCAGAAAGATACACATGGTATATACTCACTTATATAGACCTATAAGATAGGATTAACATACTGAAATCTATACATGTAAAGAAGATAAACAAGAAAGAGGACATGGGGTAAGAGGATTAATCCTCACTTAGAAAGACAAATGGGATGGACATTGGATATAGGAGAAAACAAGTAGCAGGACAAGAGCCTACCACAGAGGGCCTTGGAAAGACTCTACCTAACAGTGTATCAAAGCAAATATTAAGACATATAACTAACCCTTTGGCAGAGTTCAGGGAATCATTTGAAAGAAGGGGTAGTTAGTATGACCTGGAGAGGACAGGAGCTATGCAAGGACCAAATATAGCAGGGCACAGGGGTCTTTTATGAGACTGTTTCTCCAACCAAGGACCATGTATGGATATAACCTAGAACCCCTGCTTGAATGTAGCAAATGGTAGCTCAATATCCAAGTGGGTACCCTAGTAAGGGGAACAGGGACTATTTCAGACATGAACACAATGGTTGGCTCTTTGACCCCCTCTCCCCGCGACGGATGAGCAGCCTTGCTAGGCCACAGAAGAGGACATTGCAGCCAGTCTTGAAGAGACCTGGTAAGCTAGAGTTAGAAGGTAGGGGAGGAAGACCTCCCCTATCAGTGGACTTGGAAAGGGGCAGGGAAGAGATGATGGAGGGATGGGAGGGATAGGAAAGGAATGTGGGAGGGGGTTACAGCTGGTATACAAAGTACATAACCTGTGATTAATATAAAATAAAAATAAAAATTATAATTAAAAGAAAGAAAAATATTTAAATCGGAAAAAAAGATTCATTTACTTTATATAATGAGTGCTCTATCTGCATGTACAACTGCAGGACAGAAGAGGGCACCAGATCACATTATAGATGGTTGTGAGCCAGCATATGGTTGCCAGAAATTGAACTCAGGGCATCTGGAAAAGCAGTCAGTGTTCTTAACTGCTGAGCCATCTCTCCAGCCCAGAACCTCATTTTTTTTAATTGCATTATTTGGTTTGTTGGTGTTTAAGTTATTGAATTCTTTATATATTCTGGATATTAGCCCCCTGTGAGATGTAGGGTTGATGAAGATCTTTTCCCAGTCTATAGGCTATTGTTTTGTTCTTTTGATGGTGTCCTTTGTTTTATGGAAGCTTTTCAGGTTCATGAGGTCCCATTTATTACTTGCTGATCTTAAAGCCTGGGCTGTTGGTGTTCTGTTCAGGAAGTTGTCTCCTGTGTCTCCCCCACTTTTTCTTCTAACAGATTTAGTGTGTCTGGTTTTATGTTGAGATCTTTGATCCACTTGGACTTTAATTTCGTGCAGGGTGATAAATATAAATCTATTTGCACTTTTATATATGTAGACATCCAGTTATACCAGCACCATTTGTAGAAGATGCTATCTTTTTCCATTGTACGGTTTTGGCTTCTTTGTAAAAAAAAAAAAAATCAGGTGTCCATAGGTGTGTGGGTTTATTTCTAGGTCTTCATTTCAATTCCATTGATCTACCAGTCTGTTTCTATGTCAGTACCATGCAGTTTCATACATGTTTGAGATTTCAATGCTACATCACATTCATGATTTGGTAATAGTTTCTACCATGACACAGGCTATGTTTTCATATAATGTTTCCTTGGTTATGTCAAAAGCTTTTAGTTTGCTGCACCTCTATTTACTTTTGCTTTAGTTAGCCTGTGTTTCTGGTGTCATATTGAAAAGCCATCACTTATGATCTTAGTCCATCTAGGGCTGCAATTCATCCTTATTGTATTTCTTTTTCTTTTTCTGTATGTTTACATTGTGTGTCACTGTGAAGGAGATTAGAGCCATTTCATTCTGGAATGAGAAGGATCAGCAGAATAACATGATTTCCATCATTCTGTAATGACATATGGTTGAATGAGAAATTTTAAACTGACATTGTATCACTTTAATTATTTGGATACACAAATGTTATTAGAAACTACTAGAAAAGTGCCTATCCCTTGCAGGTGATATTGTTTCATACAGTATGCGTGCTTTTTTATTACCCACAGACATTGTTAAATTAAGCTAGCAATGAAATTTACATATTGATTTCCATGTTGAAGAGTGACAGTTAAAGTACATTGCTGTTGTTGAAAATCATGCAGTTTACCTTGGACTTGTTCATAAAGCTGTGAGTCCTTCAGCTTGCATCAAGTTCTTCCAGTTCTTGATTATGAAAAGAAAACCCCTACTATGAACACTTAAATTGAAGTTTAGACTTGGGAAAAACATGATTGTTCTCATCAGATCATTGTTCCCTTACAAGTTCAAATAATTTCCTTAAATCAACAGAAGTCTAAGAGTAGAAGTAATGTGAAGATTTTTAAAATGTGATTCCTATTTGAGGGCAAAGATGACACCACAAATTGTTATTGCTAGGTGCATACTCTGAACACAAGAAAGCTGATCCATGAAAAATATTACAGGGCTAAGAAATATCTTTTAGTCTGATGACAATTCTTTCTAGAACATGGATCATTATAATATTTATTCATTTCTACCCATAGTGTATTTGATTTGTATCTGTGGAAGACAGTAATTCACTCTGTACATTCAATCCTGCTAAAGTCTCTCAGGTACTTGGACTACGAGTTTATGGTCTACTCTGGCTCTACTTGATATTGTTAAGACCTGCTCTTGGACAGAATACTAGGAAAAATGAATTTCTCCAGCCAAAGAGGACAACACAGAAAGCAAAATTATTTCAGAAGAATATTTAGCTACAGTCACTATCAGTGAATGGATTTGGGGCTGGAGAGATGTCTTAGAGGTTAAAAGCAGTTATTGTTTGTGTAGAGAACCAGGGTTCAGTTTCCAGGACTCACAGGACTGCAGCAAACTATCTGGAACCCCAGTTGCAAGAGATCTAATGTCCTCTTCTGGCCTCTGTGGGCACTGCATGTGCATTGTGCATAGATATACACGTAACCAATTAAAGCACGAACATTGCAGATTGATTTCTCGAAAAAAAAGAGTAAAATATACCTTCACACTTAGAACAAAATAAGGAATGCCTGGTTTCTCAGGAAAATCATTTAATTACATCCTCAATGCCTTGGCTCAACTGTAAATGGACACAATCTTATCTACTCACCAATGTTACAAGTAGGGTATGTGAGGTGAAACAGAGGACTAAGACAGTATCATGTTCACAGTTCAGATAGTTGCTGTTAAGTTTACTGTTTACCCACAGTGAAACTTAATGCTGTAAACTCAACTCTAATAGATAAATATTCTAATAAATAATCCTAGAGCTAACTATCTAGCTTGAAATGATTTCTTTCGTGAGTGCCACCATAATGAATTCTTCTGTAACTCCGCACCATTCCATTTATCATGCATAATTCCCGTATCTCACATGATGTGACTTGCCTGCAGTTGTCCAGTTGTAGAAATAGAATTAAATAAGCGTTCCTGGTATTCAACATAAAAGAATACAAACATACGTAGGCGGTTGAACTGTGATTGTATGTTGTACTGTTAATTTTGATGCAAACAACATCTCAATAGTCGTGACTATTCTTATTTACTAAATTATCAGTGATCTAACAAAGTATTGCTTTGTTATATTAATGTCAGCTCTGGCATAGGGTAAACTTAGTGAGCTGTTCTGAAAATGCTAGAAATCTGTAGACCAAAGTGAAGGAGAGGCAAAAATGTACTCTTGTCAATGACTATATCACAGCTGTCAACACCTGTAATGTACAGAGCCCTATAACTAGAGCACCACACTCACTCTTTTCATGGATTGATGTCACTGACATCCAATGAGGCCAATCCTATTAGTACTTTCACTAAAGGGTGCCAGCAGGCTAACGTGAGGTCCTCGTTTGCATTGTTTTAAAATCTCATTTTTTTTTTGATGGTAAAGATTATGTATTTTACAAGGGGTAACCAGCATCAGGTAACATACTAAATCGTAGTATCTGATGAAAAGATGCTGTTGTCAATTTAACCTTAACAACCTCTATATGTACACAGTTGGTAGCTTTACTTATTGGATATAAGACATATATACACACAATGTTGTATTATATGGTACAGCATATGAATAACATGTTCCATGCATGCTTTATTATTATTATTATTATTAGTAGTAGTAGTAGTAGTAGTAGTAGTATGAGATACAAGCCACAGAAAGAAAACTCAAAGTATCACTTCAGGGCGATTTGACAAAAATGGACAGTGTGGGTAATTTTCCTCTCAAGAGTGTTAATCTACAGTTATATACTTGTTCAATGAGAAATATCTCTCATAATTGGAAGACTTACCCATGCTGAGTTTGAAGCAGCATTTCTACTCTTTATCTTCCAAGACATAGACAACAGCTTACATATTATAGAACTTTATGTCTCAATATCTAGGAGTCTAGGTATAAATAGATTCTTTCCAACCTCTTCTGTCGTCGTTAAGGTAGCATTTTCACTATGTGGTATATACATCCTTCGAGAAGAAACAGAGACGATTCAGTGTCTATCTAAGCAATAAGAACTACCTATATCTAATTTACATTCTGCTGTGGACAGAAAATAAATCTATCAGAGCACTGCACAAGGTGGCTGGTTATATGCTTAGAAAAGCACTATTGCTATGAGAGAAACAATGAGGTCAGCAGAACCAGCTATCAGGCACACTCAACCCACTCTGCTTCTCTTAGGAGTCATTTTAGTTATACAAAATAGCCCGTAGCTTATGTAACAAATATCTTAGATACAGGTGTTGTATTATATGTTGTAATATATGTATAACATGTGCCAAGTTAACATGCTGCTTAACATGCATTAATCATGTCTACTGCGTACACTTAACCTTCTGCCAATCCTCTTCCTCAACTCCAAGAGTTACTCTCACTATCCTGAATTGTCTTTCTCAAGTGTTATTTATGACCACACAAGCACACATGACATTCTTTCAAAAGCAAGATGATTCTTGCTTATAGAGAGATGCAGTTTCTACCTACTTAGTAATGAGATGAAAAAAACAGGTCATGTGTTACTCAGACATGCTAATAATTTATACACATAAAGTCTGTCAACAATGTGCCTTTGTCTCAATAGATCATAAGCTTCTTATGGCTGAGGGGAATAAACTGAATGCCATTGTTTTTCATAATAAATAGAAACATCACAGAACACAGAAAGTGTTCAATGGAATGTTCTGGTTTGAGCAAAGGCATTTTTCTGTTCCAAATGATTCACCTATTTTTTTTTCCTACTTCTCATTTCCAGCTTGATCACTCATGGCTTTGGGACACCAGCAATATGTGCAGCTCTCAGCACATTTCAAACAGTCCTCAGCGAGATGCTAAACTACTTGGAAAAACACACTACTCACAAAAACGGTGGCGCGGCAGACTCTGGCCAAGGACATGCCAACTCGGAGAAAGCCCCACTGCGGAAAGCTTCAGAGGCTGCTGTGAAAGAGGGCAAAACCGAAAAGACAGACTAGCTACATCAAACAGAACCTATTTCTGGAGAGTCCTGCTGCTCATATTTTTTTCTAATATATATATATATCATTGAGGGTGACTAATCTTCAGCGGACCAAATCTTTACCCTCCCAAGCCCTCCATAAGATAAAGTCAAAAGTGGAAAAGAAAAAAAAAAAAGAAACAAAAAATGACAAATCCAAAAAATGAAAATAAGAAAAACAGCAGTGTAACTGTGTGATGAAACTGTTACCTTTTAATTTTATGTTATGATAAAACTCCTTCTGTGCACGTAGTTGATTGTTCTGAATTATATACACCACGGTGTTTTCAAGCACTCCTGGACTTTGCAGAGGCAGCACATGCTTTTTTTCACATGTAACTGATGCACTTTCTTATCCAGCTATATAGATAGGGATCAGAGAGCACGACCAAACTGGAGTCTGCTACCAGTGGCTACAGCTCCAGTAATCCTTGGCTTAACGCCCTGTCACTCAAGAGTGGCTCTTTCCATTAAATAGGCCAATCTGAAATAATCCACTAGTACACGTTTGGGGAACTGACAGCGGCAGTCACAAATGTTTTTGAGCTGACAACAACATCTAAATATTTGGTCACCCCAGATATCTGAATTACCCGTGCCTTGGTGGTGTTTGAAAATTCCAGAAACTGTCTCCCTTCTATCTTCCATTCCCTTCCTCTTATGCCTCCTTCCCTGTTTCTAAGAAGAGATTCAGAGGACTTCTATGACCCCATAGGGATAAGATATGAACTCTTCCATACCAACCTTACAGCTCAAAGAAACACTGAATTTTGTAGATGGGGTATATGGATACAGGAAAGGGAAGCTTTGTCACTACTGGGCTCTCTGTTGAATGCAATGACATTGTTTTGCCTGAAAATTGTGAGAATAGGAACAGTAGTATTTTGGAGCAGTCCTGCATGTAAGACATCAGGGCCCCTTCAAAGTACTGGTGGAAGTGGTCTTGTGGTTGAAGTGAGAGCCATGATTTTCTGCTTCTGTGCTATTTCTACCTGTTCCATATGTTCTAAACATTTAGAGGCACAAAAGCATCCAGGCTGTGTTCAATAAAGAAAGAAAACAGAAAAAAAATCAGAGAAGACCTTTGCTTTTAAGATGTTTTCTTTCTTTCTTTCTTTCTTTCTTTCTTTCTTTCTTTCTTTCTTTCTTTCTTTCTTTCTTTCTTTCTTTCTTTCTTTTTTGTTTCCATAGCGTGTTTTTATAGCTTCCTAGCCTTTCATTTACTACACTATGAACAAGAAGTTCCTGACTGCAGAAGCCAGGACTGATTGAAACAATGTTTGTTCCACATAAGCCTGTACATGTCCAGAAAGTTGGTTGCCACCACCTTGTACTGTCTTTTCTACTGTCAACAATGGAACATCTATATAGGCAAATAAAAACTTTAGACCACTATGTAATTATAAAGGAATTATTTTCATGTGTGGATACTCAACTCTTAGTTTAGCATGAAAATATTATCCTCTCTAACATATTACACTTATTTTAAAGATCTCTGCCATATTATATCTTTATGGAGAATATTAGCATTATAGCTAATGAGGGGAAATATCTGGAATTTTCATGTATGAATCAAAGAAACTATTTTTACCTGACAATAATTCTTGAAACCATTATCTTGAGTCTTGTACAGAAAATAACCCTAACCACGGAAAACCTAAAGTTTTTAGATTAAATGTATTCAACAGGAGACATGTCTGAGGAATTCCATAACAATGGAATATTATAGTAATACAGTAGAAGAGCATAAAATAAAAAATATAAATGTAAAGAACTATGATTTCATGTATTTAGTTCCAGTTTTCAAATTTTACCATTATTCATGGCTTTAAGTTCTTAAATAAAATAAAACAAAGCCAAAACCATTCTTCCATGGTTCCAAATTTCATCAGAGAATGAGTGATACCATGTTACAAGTTCTCCATATTGTAAAATATGCACACAAAACAAAAATGATAAATATCTGAGTTTAGTAAGTGTTAGAAAAGTTACATCTAGATAATGTGGACTACTATTTCCTCAATGAAATTTCCACATTAATTGTTCTTTATTCTATTTATTATTAATAAAACATTTGTATTTAATATGACATTTTGAGATGCATACTGCTAGATACTTGATGTAGTTATAACCACGTCAAATGTTCATCAATATTCAGATGGAACACTATCTCTGGCTTATGTTACAAATCTACTTATTCACCCTTAGGTTGTAATTAGTTTGGATTCTAAACACCTCAGTAGGGGTGTTGTTACTTATTAGCCTTGGAATAAAATGTAACTATAACTACAGTGCAAATAATTTACCAGGATTGTGGGTGTTTTAAGAGCCTTAATGGACAGCACCCATTATTTCACTTAAACAAGCATTAGGACATAAACAAGTTGATGGACTGGGTCCTGTTTAGAACCATCATTTATTATCATATTCTAATTTACATTGTTAATACCAGCTTTTGCCTTGTATATAATAGGTACTCAACACTTTTTAAATAAATGAGTAAATGAGTGTGTGTTTGTTCTTTGTCCAAAATGGGCCAAAGGACCTTTTAATTTTTTATGTTTTCTTTCTATGCTCAATGTTTCAATTGAGCTTGCTTCTTTCCAGCGTGGTGATTTGTGGTTAAAATTTATTTGTAAAAGGAACACTTTTCATGATAGCCCATTAGTTGCATATTGATATGTTTAATATGGACCTATATGAAAATCTACTTGATATCAAAATTTTAATATTAATCAAGTTAGAATATTATCATAGTTTATAATGGAAGAAGATTGTTAACCAGAATGTGATTTCCCAAGCTGTGAAAAATGACCCTGTTCAGATTACCTATTATTCAGACAAAAACAATTTTACAAACCTAATACATTACTAAAACAAACAAGAACATCTGTACTTGGTGGAATAAGTGAAGTTTCTATACAAAAACATGCTTGCATTATAACTTTTAAGTGCCATAGCCACAACTCTTCTGTTAGAATTACCATTAGACTTAAGTTTGGTGGTTCCAGAAAAATAAACAAAACCTCTGGATTAGTCTCTTCTCTGGAAAGATCAGGCTATGGAGAGACACTGATCTGCCTTCTCTCTGTCTTTGTTGTAGATTCCTTCTTACTAGGAACAATCCCTTGGCCTTGCAGGTTCTCGGTGTACCCTTTATTGAGGGGTATATGCAAGGAAGGCTGAGCTTGACTGTGAGAATCTGTCAACATCCTAATCTAAGGATGACAGTGATAAGAATTTGACCTCTTGCCAGATGGTGCTTTTAAAATAAATATGTTAATAAATTATCCTTATTAATAAGGAGTGAAAAATAGAATGCATTTTCTTCCTTTTGTGCTTCTTTGTAAGCGTGTTAGATGAGTGAAATTTTGTAAACTGGGTCAAACAATAAGTATGTTAACTTCTTACCAAAGGCAAGCAAGGGGTGAGAGGAAGCAAGGCCTAATGGCTGACAGTACCACTAGGGGTTCAACCTACCTGGGAGCAAATAGTCATTCTTTGTTTGGTATTGTATGATCTTTATCAAATTGTTGGAGCTTTCTGTGCCTTCCCTTCTTCCCCATTGTAAAATGAAAATAATAATATTTATCTACTCAAAGAATTACTATCAGAGCTGCTTACCTCTGAACAGGAGAAAATTAGTGATATGTGAGTGTTGTCTTTAAGACAACTGACTTTTATCTAGATACTGATTTCCTGTTTATCCATGGAGCATCTTTTATGCCAAATTATTTCCTAAAGACTAGAAATACAGAGGGAAATAGAAGTTAATACCAGTTCGCAGGACCGATACAAATCTTTGAGATATAGGAAGTACCATGGCAAAAGCAAACACAAAATCCTGCAGTACAAAGCCAACCGGCATCTAGAAAACATGAGCTGGGGCCAGAGAGCAAAATAAACGAAGAGCATTGTAAGCAAGGGAAAGGACACAATTGAAAATCAGGACAGAGGAGAAATGTTGGCTGTGTGAGAGCTTAAGGCGCACGGGAAGGATGCTCTGCAAATGTCAGCAGAGTCACCATCTATTTTGGGCTATCCCTACCTGCTTCCTCTATTTGGCAATGATAAAGATTTTGGCCAAACTATCTCAGAGAGGAAGCATGACCCGAACACAAAGGGTGCAGACAAGAGGTAAATTTCTATACAAGTTTTTAGTTTCAAAACTGAAGCACCTCCCCAACTTAGAGAGCTAAGATATCATACAATGTTAGGGAACTTATCTACCATCTGAGAAGCATTAAGTTAAATCTCTAGAACCCCAACCTACACAATATTAGGCTCTCAGGAAATTATGATTTAAAAGTTTATCAGTAAGGACAGTTAGTCACAAATGGAGACACAGAAACAACACACACAAACACACACACACATACACACACTTGTGTGTGTGTGTGTGCGCGCAGCCAGAAAATAGCCTAGTGATTTGGAAAAAAAAAGAGAAATTTAAACAGCTTAGGTATCATTGCATCTCTGATATGGTGCCACATACAAGGGTTGAATTAGCATTTTGCAGCTTGTGAGAAGAGGAACTCCTTACTCCCAAAGGAAAGGTCAAAGTGCATGAAACTAAAACAAAAACCTTGCTTCAAGCAGAAGGGCAGTCTGTTGTGATGTGAGTCTAGATGAGTGATTCCTACAGAGCCTCAGAGATCCCCCAAATATTCTTGGCATGGCACAGTCAAAGATGCCGGTGGGTCTTAAGAGGAGCAGAAAATCTGCATCTGCCTTGTCAAGTTTAGAAAAGCAACCCTGACAACTTAGGACAATGCAGAGTCCTCACTGATAGGACGCAAGAACATACAGGCACGTGTCCAACACCATGATGGAAATTCAGAAACCCTCTCTAGGATTTCAAACAGAGAGGACATAAGTAAGGAAAGGGAGAGAAGCAGGTGAAAGAAAGAAGGCTGAAAGAAAAAAAATAAGATGCCAACATTAGAAAATATTTATTAGTTTCTATTCCCAAGATAAGAGACTAGTAGAGTGCAAGTGAAGTTAGTGGAATCTGGGAACTTAGAGGAAAGTGTCCCCTCCCCCCTTTGGGTACATAAATATTTTTTAAAATGTATTTATTTATTCATTTTACAACCCTGTCACAGCTCCCTCACTCCTCCTGGACACAACCTCACACCTCTTCCTCATTTCACCGTCCTCTTCTCTTTAGAAAAGAGAGCCCCCCACATCTGCCCCTGCACATTACCTGTGGTCATTGAATGAACCTCTGAAAAGCACTTCACGTCTGACAAGAACGTACTTCTGAAGAACAGCACTCTACTGTTGGGTTTGTAAAAACAGCTGGAGGCTGAAGCTATACCCTGGCTGGAAATGATGACCTGCTAGACTATATATTCCCTTTCTTTTCTTCCCAATTTTAACTACTGTTCCCTAATTTTAAGAAGCCTGCTGAAATCTTGAAAGGACAAATTTCTGCTTCATATAAAAACAAGTATATCTAGAACAATCCTGAATAATAAAAGAACTGCTTGAAGTAGCATGAAGCCCAACCTCAAAATGTACTACACAGCTATAAGGACAAAAACAGCATGGTGGTGGAAGAAAAAAAAAAGGCACGTTGATCAAAAAAATCAAGGTGAAGACCCATACATAAATCCGCATAACAATAGACACTTGATATTTTGGGTAAGAAGATAGAAATACACACTTTTTAGTAGATAGCATCTTTAACAAATGGTGCTGGGCAAACTGGATCACTGCATGTAGAAAACTCCAAATAGATTCACATTTACCGCCCTGCACAAAACTCAACTTCACATAGCTGTGTAACTGGTAAAAGTCTCTTCCCATTCTGTAGGCTGCCACCATGTCTAAATGACAGTGTCCTTTGCTGTGCAGATATTTTTATGTTTCATGAGGTCCCATTTATTAATTGTTGAGCTTAGTACCTGTGCTATCAGTGTTCTGTTCAGAAAGATTTTTTTTTCTATGCCAATAAGTTCAAGGCTATTCCCCACTTTTTCTTCTATCAGGATTCAGTGGGTCTGGTTTTATGTTGAGACCTCTGATCCATTTGAAGTTGAGTTAATATATATAAAATATGTGAAGAATTTAAAACAACTGTATGTAAAAAACACAGATAACCCATTTAAAAATGGGATACAGATATAAACAGATAATTCTCAACTGCTTGAGAAACATGTAAGGAAATATTTAAAATCCTTAGTCATCAAGAAAGTAAGAATCCATAGCCAAATTTTGGGCAGAGTGCAGTAATTCTTATGAAATAAGGGCTAGATAGAAAGACCTGGAGGGGACAGGAGCTCTAAGAGGAGACCAACAGAGCCTTAAAAACTGAGCTCTGGGGGCCCTGAAGAGAATGACACCTCACCAAGGACAATGTACAGAGAGGACCTAAAACCCCTGCTCAGATGTAGCCCATAGACTCAGTCTCCAAGTGGGGTCCCTAGCTATGGGAGCAGAGACTTTTTCTGGCATGAACTCATGGCGGGCGCTCTGATCACTGGACCTGGGAAAGGAGAGTTGCAACTTTGCCAGGCTACAGAGGAAGACAATGTAACCAATCCTGATGAGACCTGAGAGGCTAGGGTCAAATATAAGGGGAGGAAGACCTCCTCCATCAGTGGAGTAGGGGAGGGGCATAGAGAGAGAAGAGGGAGGGAGGGTAGGATTGGGAGGAGATGGCAGGCACAGCAGGGATACAAGGTGAATAAATTGTAATAAATAAAAAAGAAAGTGAGAATCAAAACTACTTTGACATTTCATCTTACATCCATCACAATGGTAAAAATCAATAAAGCAAATCATGAAATTTGCAGTCAAATGGATAGAACTAGAAAAGATCATCCTGAGTGAGGTATCCCAGAAGCAGACAGACACATATGGTATATACTCAGTTATAAGAGGATATTAGACATATAATATAGGATAAACATACTAAAGTCTGTACACCTAAAAGAGCAAAGCAAGAAGGAGGACCCTGGGTAAGATGATCAATCCTCATTCAGAAAGGCAAACAGGATAGACATCAGAAGAGGGAAAATATAGGGAATAGAACAGGAACTTACCACAGAGGGCCTCTGAAAGACTTTACTTTCAGATCAAAGCAGATGCTGAGACGCATAGCCAAACTTTGGGCAGAGTGCAGGGAATCTCATGAAAAAGGGGGAAATAGAAAGACCTGGAAGGGACAGGAACTCCACAGGAGAGCAATAGAACCAAGAAATCTGGGCCCAGGTGTCTTTTCTGAGACTGATAGCTCAACCAAGGACCATGCATGGAGATAATCTAGAACCCCTACAAACATGTAACCCATGGCAATTCAGTCTCCAAGAGGGTTCCCTAGTAAGGGGAACAGAGACTGTCTCTGACATGAACTCAGTGGCTGGCTCTTTGATCACCTTCCCCTGGGGAGGAGGCAGCCTTACCAGGTCACAGAGGAAGAGGATGAAGCCAGTCCTGATGAGAACTGATAGGCTAGGGTCAGATGGAAGGGGAGGAAGACCACCCCTATCAGTGGAATTGGGGTAGGGCATGGGAGGAGAAGAGGGAAGGAGGGCAGGATAGGGAGGATTGAGGGAGGGGACAACAGCTGGGATACAAAGTGAATAAATTGTAATAAAATTTTAAAAATTAAGAAATAAATATATAAATGAAATCAAATATAAAAATAAAAAATAGAAAGTTTAAAGAAATTAAGAGCCATGTGTAGGGTAGTATGGAAATCCGATACAGTATAAACTTCCTAAAATATATTCATATATACATCTATATTATATATGAAGACAATCTAAATGAAATCATGAAATAATGGGGAAAACTATCTCTTGACACCAAATGGCCCAAATGGCACTTCCAATACCAGGATTGGGTTACATCTAATTGAATTGTTGGCCAATGAAGTTCCTTAGAAATTCCCACACAACGGAGGCTGTTGTCAAGACAATAGACTGCTCTCCACAAACTAACAGCACTAGCAGCCCCACTGTTGAAGAAAACACCTACACAACTCATTGAAAATAAAGAAGTAGAGCTGATTCCTACCCAGAGCCTTCACTTGTACCTGGTATTGTTTTTAGTACAGGAAGTTACTCTGTGTGTTACAATTACAAATGGAAAAATGTAATTTCAACCCACTACAAACCCTTTGGTTTCCCATTATGTTCTGCCTGCAAGATATGTTAGTTCAATGTTGGCACAAACCTTGTGGGAATAACAAGCCAATACCTGATTTGACTTAAGGCCCACTTCATGAGAGAAACCCACTCCTAATACTGCTTGGGTGACCTAGAACCTGAGACTAGACAGCCCAGGAACCTGTGGTAAAACCTAATACTATTGTTCAACTTGTTCAACTAAAAGAACAACAATAAATTGACTCCTAATGACTTTCTACCATTCTCCTAGATCAGTGACTTGCTCATCCATAATCAGGGCATCTTTCTCCTAAAGGAAATAGGAACCAATATTGATACCCACTGTCTGACAATATGCAGAGAGCAGGAGACATTAAAATACTCAGCCCAAAGTGGGATGTTTCCATCAAGTCCCTTCCCTTCCCTTGGGGCACAGGGAACCCTGGGGAAAAGGAGTTGAAAAGAGCTTGTAAGATCCAGAAGGGATGGAGGACACCAAGAAAATAAGATTCTTTAGGTCAACATGATCAAAGATTACATGCACTCATCTAGACTGAGGCAGCATTCACAGGGCTTGCATGGGTCTGCCCCAGATGAAGAACCCAAAAGCTATCTCCTATTGAAAACCACAAGCAAATGATAATTTAGTATTCTCCAGGGTATTCTTTCTGGGGAAAAAACACTCTTAAGGGCCAGCTGTATATCCTCCAATAGATGGACAAGAGAAAGTGAATTTAATGGCATCATTGGAGGTTCCTTGTCTCATAATGTCATGTCAGAGATTTTCAAAATCATTTTATTACTATTTTTTAATCTTTTTAATGACTTTTTGTTTTTTATGATTTATTTAATTTTTATTTTATGTGCATTTAGTGTGAAGGTGTCAGATCCTTTGAAATTGGCATTACATACAGTTGTGAACTGCCATGTAGGTGCTGGGAAATGAACCCTGGTCCTTCGGAAGAGCAGACAGTGCTCTTAACCACTGAGCCATCTCTCTAGCCCCCATTTTATTATTATTGATGTTCATTTTATTTTATATATTTTTATCTATTTTACCCATAGATCCTTTAACTATGTATTATGGCTTCTACTTTAGTGTTTTTATTCGATTCCTGCATGTGCAAAACAATGGGTCTCCGCATCTATTTCTCTTTCTCGTGCCTTTTCTTGGGCCCTCTTTTTTCTCTTTGTTTTGTACTATTCCAATGTTTTAGTTTTTGATCTAACTTATTTTATTATTATCCCTTAGAAGCTTGTTTGTATTCTAATGAGAGACAGAAAGGTGTTTTGTTGTTGTTATTGTTGTTGTTGTTGTTTTGTTTTTGTTTTTTGGTGTTTTTTCCCCAGGTGGAAGAGAAACTGGGGAGGAGTAGAGGAAGGGGAAGCCATAATGAGAATACATTATGTGAGGAAAAAAATCTATTTTCTTTTTTTTTTTTTTTTGGTTTGGGGTGTGTGTGTATGTATGTGTGTTTTGAGATAGAGTTTCTTTGTATAATAGCTCTGGCTGTCCTGGAACTTGCATTATAGTCCAGGCTGTCCTCAAACTCAGAGGGATCCACCTGTCTCTGCCTTCCTAGTACTTATATTAAACACATAAGCCAGCATTCCTGTCTTTAAAAAAATCTATTTTCAATAAAAGGAAAAACAATTTTTTAAAACTGGAAGAAAGAAGCCATTTGGGGAAGTATTCTGACTCTGTGTGTGTGTGCTAATTTCCAGCCTCAACAAAGTACAGTATAGGAGGATTGATGTCTCTAGAAGCCAGTAACGGTAGAGACCCTGTCCAGCTGAGCCCACACATCTTAGGGCTATATAAGCCCACACACTCTTGCAACATAAATGCCACCTGTGATGGATAAACTTGATTGTCATTGTAATATGATCTAGACTTAAGTAAGAAATCTACCTCTTAGTGGGTCTTTGTGGTATTTTGGAGGTTTTAACTGAAGAAAGAAGAAGACACTTCCTCATAATGGGTGACACCTTCTAACAGGTGACCCAGATACAGAGCAACCAAGAAATAAGCCACTGCTGTTTGCCTGCCTTCACTTCTCGCTGATAGGTTCATCTATCCTGTTATCATTGCAGTAGCTGCAGCTGCTGCCGACATCAGAATTCAGCTTCCTTGGCCTTCCAAGGAAGGTACAACAATTTTTCAGTAAAGTACAACAATTTTTCAGAAATATGAAAGAATATTTTATGGGGCTGGAGAGATGACCTCCTGGTTAAGAATGCATTTCGGTCTTGCAAAGAATCTGGGTTCGATTCCCAGCACCCAAATAATGGCTCACAACCATCTGTAAACCCAGTTTTAAGAGGCATACAAGGAACACATATATGTATGTGTACAAAACATGCATACACATAAAGTAAATAAACAAAGATTTTTGAAAAATTGGCGCACATCTTTAATACCAGTACTTGGGAAGGAGAGACAAGTGAATCTCTGAGTTTGAGGCTAACCAGGTCTAGAAAGGGACTTCCCAGATGGCCAGGGCTACACAGAGAAACCCTGTCTCAATAAAAACAAAATAAAATTCTTTACTTAATATTCATACATACACATAACTTTTTTGATCAGCTCTACCTTCTCATCCCTCCCCCTCTTATACACTCTGCCCCAGCGCCATGAGCTGCCCCATATCACATTGTGTCAGACTATGTAGTGATGCCTGGATGATGACCAAATTTCTGGCCATATGAAAATGCAGACAAAAATTGGAGCTCAGGGTAAGCCATCTTTTGCTACTCTTACAGAGGACCTGAGTTTGGGTCCCAGCACACACTTGGGCAATACTCAACCACTGTACTTCATCTTCAGGGAATCTGACATACTCTTCTGTCTTTCCTGGGACATTATACACAAGGATTAATGCATGTGCATGACTACAGGAGTGCATCTGAGTGCACACACACAAATAAATAATGAAATAATCTATGTCTCTCTGATTTGTTTTAGCTTATGTTTTTTTGCTTTGTTTTGTTTTGTTTTGTTTTTATAACACAGGGTCTCACTATATATTTCTAGCTGTCCTAGAATTCACTATATAGACAAAGTTGGCTTCAGACCCACAGAGATTTCTCTCCTTCTGCCTCTTGAGTGCTGAAATTAAAAGCACTTACCACCACACATGGAAAACTGAATCTATTTTGAAGGTAAAAAGTAGAAATTACACCATAGGGGCTGGAGAAACAGCTCAGCAGTTAAGAGCACTGTCTCCTCTTCCAGAGGTCCTGAGTTCAATTCCCAGAAGCCACATGGTGCTCACAATCATCTATAATGGGATCTGACAACATCCTATGGTGTGTGTATACAAATAAAAAATTTATATATGCACAGAATAAATAATTATAAAATATTACTATATAATGAAGTATTTGCCCATCCTATAATACTCCTCATGATTGCACCCTAGTGATAAAGTCCATCACTTTGACATGAGTTTCAGTGGTTGTTTTGTCTTAGCCTTTGATATTTCTCCAATTTTCTCTAGATTTTTCTTTCATCCCTGCTTCTTGAGTGTCATGTACTCCTTACATAAAAATGCATGGACACACTCCATGCTCAAGCTATATAAGGCTTCTTTGAGTTTCTAAAACTTCCAGGTCAATAAAATTTTTCCAGTATAATCCTCTTACCCTGGAACACTGTTCTATGTAGTCCTCCTCACCTTCTAGCCCTTTCTTTTTCACCCAGTCAACTTGGAACTCATGAATCCAGTGCAGCTATCTTCCTGCCTTTATTTTTATATTGTTTTATGTTGTGTTGCCGGTTGGTGGCATAAATCAACATCAAGTTAATATTACACATTTTTCTAGGTCACAAGTTCAGCCAAATATTATTGGAGGGGTAACACACACCTTTAATCCCAGCCCTCTGGAAGCAGAAACAGGCAGAGTTCTTCTGTGGGTTTGAGTCTAGCCTGAGCTACATAACAAGTTTCTGGTCAGCTAGGAATATATAGTGAGACCCTGTGTGAAAAAGAAAGAAGTGAGTTTTCTACTTATAGGTTTGTAAGGCTAATAATTATAAGAGAGTGACGCTGTCTTCTTCCAGTTCAAGGCAAAATGTACATTCTTGTGCTGTAGGAATTAAGTGCCTGTGTCCTTACTCGCTGCCAGCAGGCATGAACAAAACCTGGTCTTGGTTCACTTGGACAATTTGATCTTCAAAGCCAGAAGCAGTGCATTGAATCATGATGTATCTCTGCTTCTTTGGATGATTTCTCTTCCAATCAACAGGAAATCAACTAATTAGAAGCACCAATTGCATCTGTAATTTTTTTAAATTTTACAATGTAATGTAATGTTGAGTGTAATATCACATTGCAGACACAATCCCAAGGAAGAGGATGAGAAACCTTGGCAGTTCACCTTTAGGATGATGTCTGCCACAGACATCCTCTTTGTCTCTCTGCATAGGCTGATAGTCCCTTATCCTCTCATATCACCATGTAACCTCTGCCATGTCACTTAGTGAAGACATTTTCATCATTCCTAGGCTAACTATCCTTTCTTTTATATGATCTTCAGTTCTACAATATCAAAATGAAAATATAATATTTATATAGGTATTGTCTTAGGTATTAAAAGAAATATTCTAAGTAAGATAATAGTAGCATTTTATATATAGTAAGGGTCCCAGATGATGCTAGATCTTAAG
>CM053756.1:19604118-19667364 GCA_028658305.1 Pachyuromys duprasi | reverse complement strand
GCATGCATGGAGAAAGGGGAAGAAGGGAGGGTTTGGGAGGGGAGGTGGGAGGGAGCTACAGGAGGGATACAAAGTGAATAAAGTGTAATTGATTAAAAAGAATAAAAAAGAATTAATAGGCACACAAAAAAAAGATTGAGCTAAAATGCTCAATCCCCATTCAGAAAGGCAAAGATGATGTACATCAGAAGGAGAAAACAGGGAACAGGATAGGAGCCTGCCACAGAGGGCCTCTGAAAGGCTCTATCCTGCAGGGTATCAAAACAGACCCTGAGACTTATGGCCAACCTTTGGGTAGAGTGCAGGATTTCTTGAAATTTTTGAATATTTTTTTAATTTTTTATATTAATTGCAGTTTATTCACTTTGTATCCCAGCTGTAGCCCCCTTCCTCATTCCCTCCCATTCCCACCCTGTTTTCCTCATCTCCTCCCATGCCCCTCTCTAAGACCACTGATAGGAAAGGTCCTCCTGCCCTTCCATCTGATCCTAGGCTATCAGGTCTCATCAGGACTGGCTGCATTGCTCTTGTCTATTCTTACTCCTTTTTTTTTTTCTGTTTGCATTCCCTCACCCAGTTTCTCTCTCTCTCTCTTTCTCTCTCTCTCTCTCTCTCTCCATCTCCCTTCCTCCCTCCCTCTCTCTCTCTCCTTCTCCACCCATCTCTCTGCTGGGTACTTTTTGTCAACTTGACACAAATGTAAACATTACTGGGAAAAGGGAATTTCAATTAAGAATTGTGGAACTGCCTCCATCAGACGGGCCTATCACAACACCCCCTCCTTTAAGAGCATTTACACCTCCAGTCTGTCTCAGCCACTTGACATAGTCCTTTCAAAGAATCAAGTGTTATTCTAGAGCCAGTTTTGTTGGTAGTGGTCGCAGTGGTCACGGTGGTAGTTTTTTGAGGCAGGGTTTCTCTGTATAGCCCTGGCTGTCTTGGAACTCTCTCTGTAGATCAAGCTGGCCTCCAGCAAGTTCTTATAAGTCCAGTGCTTTGCCCTATGTCCAACGCCCCACCCTGTGTGTGGGAAATAGTCCTTTCTGCACATTAGTTATAAGGCACTGCACTGAATTATATGCTTCATTTGTAAACTCTGATGCATAGGGCTTTGTGACTCTCACCTGGAAATTTTGAGGGGATTACCAGTTTGTGTTAGATCACATAATGCTCATCAGCCTACACTGGATATCTTAACTTGTTTTCTTAAGAACATTGAATTCTTTTTTTTTTTAGCGTAATTTATTTATTTATATGTCAATCACAGGTTAGGTACTTTGCATCCCAGGCGTAGCCCCCTCCCTCATTCCCTCCCACTCTCCCCATCCCTCCCTCATCTCCTCTTCGCCCTCTCCACCCATGGGAGATGATCTCCTCCCCTTCCATCGGACCCCAGTTCATCTTGTCTCCTCAGGGCTGGCTGCAATGTCCTCCCCTGTGACCTAGCTAGGCAGTTACTCCCTGGCGTGTATGGGGGAGGGTCAAAGAGCCAGCCATCGAAGAAGAACATTGAATTCTTATCCCTTGTAAATATCTCCTGATAGGAGTTTCACAACTTGTCCATCATGGTGAATTATTAATATGAAGAAAGTGATTGCAGAAAGCTCAAAGGTCAAAGAATCTATCCTCAAACTCTGATAAAATTTTAAATCAGCCATATTTAAATTCAAGTGTAGAGTTACATTATAAAAAAATTCTTCTTTTCTCGAGAAAATAAATCATCCTTTTGAAAATGTAGTGTTTTCAAGTATTAAACACTATTTTATAAGAAGAAAATAGCTACTTTGTTAACTAATTTCTTGAAGCATCACTGTCTGCTAACTAAAAACATAAAGAAAGCATCCAGTGAGAAGGGCTTTATCACAAAAACAGATGACAACAACTGCTGCTAAGGACTGGGGAAGTAAGAACGCAGTTCACTGATGGTGGGATTGTAAACTGGTACAACCACTCTAAATCAGCAAAGAAGTTTCTTTTAAAACCCCAAAATTGAACTACAATATGACCCAGCTACACCACTATTGGGCATATCCTCCACCACCAACAAATAAACTGCATCCTATCATAGAGATACCAGCATGGCCAGATTTTTTTTTATTAAAATTAAGAAGGAAAGAACCAACCTAGTTATCCATCAGCACATCAATAGGTAATGAAAATTATATATATATATATATATATAACATAAAATGTGAGTAATAGATAGATACACACACACATATATAAAAGATTTTTGTTCAACCATAAATCTGCAGGAAAATAAGTAGCTCTGGAAAGTATTTTATTAAGCAAGGTTACTCACAAAGACAGATCAGCTTCATGCTCCCACTTGGATGCAGCTATTATATGTAACTATATGTGTGGGGGGGATAGAGCATAAAACTAGAAAGGGAAGGTATAGATGGGGGAAAAGGTCTCAAGGAAGGAGGGAAAGATAAAATAAAGCAAATGAGTAATTCAATGCATGTGACATGAAAGCAGAAGGGGGCTACTGGAATAAGAGAGAAGACAATGAGATAGGTAAGAAAGAAGTATAAGGGAGGAAGATAAATGCTGTAATGAAAGTGAGCATGAAAATGCTGTAATGGAAACTGCCATTATGTAAGTTGGCTGAAGAACAAATTAGTTTGAATAAACAAATGCTTACATGTTATACTTTTTTCTGTGTTGAAAAAATATTTTAAAATGTTTTATTTTATTTTTAATTACACCTATATGTGTCTGGATACGTGCTGTGAGTGTTGGTGCCTGAGGAACAGAGCATCAGATCCTCTAGAGCTGGAGTTACAGGGGACTCGGAACTGTCTGACATGCCTGTGGAGGACCATACTCAGATCACCTGCAAGAGCAACATGAGCTCATAACTGCTAAGCCATCTCTCGAGCACCGTAAACACCTCCTATATGTGTTTCCTATACTAACATGGAGCTAATTCTCTCTGAAACTTTGAAGATATGAAAAAATTAGCTTACATATATATATATATATGTATGTATGTATACAATCTTCTTTAATCATCAGCAACAAGTAGTTATCTAGGTTCAACAACTATTATAAAGTACCAAAATGTCTCATTCGCTAATTTAACAACTATTTAATTGAAAATTTACTGAGTCCCACATACTTTTATAAAACTTGGTAACATATTAGTAATTAAATTAATAATAAAAACATGGGACTGGAGAGATGGTTCAGTGGTTAAGATCAGTGTCTGCTCTTCCAAAGGTCATGAGTTCAATTCCTGGAGACTCTATGATGGCTTACAACCATCTATAATGTGAACTGATTCCATTTTTCTGGCGGCTGTAAATGCAGACAGAACACTCATATACATAAAACAAATAAATCTTCTTTAAAAAAAACATCAGTAACTCCAGTTCCAGAGGCTCTGATGCCCTCTTCTGGCCTCTTCAGAAATAAGGCATGCACGTGATACACAGACAACAAAAGATATATATTTGTTTTGTAATTTAAAACTCTGAATGTCCCTGCCCACACCAAGCATGCATTCTAGCCTGTACTGCCAAACAAAGGAGAAGATACAGGAATCAAGATTCAGATTCTAGCCTTCATTTTTGAACTTATACTCTATTATCTATTTGTGTTGGCCTCATATAGCTAAGCTTCCATTTTTACAAATTTTGTGTGCCTTAATCTACCTAATTCAAGTGTTTTAAAATTTAATAAAATAGTGTGGGCTCAGAAAATTATGTACCCAAAAATAAAGTTATGACCCATGCAGCAGTCACTAGCTCCTAACCAAGTGTGGTATACTACAACTATAGCTAGCGAAATCAGTGAACACTCCTTGTCTAACTGGGTGGCAATTAGTGGGGAAGGTGAAGCAATACCAAGGTCAGAGAGAGTAGCCAGGCTGGGTGGCTGAGTCCTCTAACCCCACCTCATGAATCAGGACAATCAAATTGAAGGCATACTTGAGCTACAGGAAGAGGGCAAAAACAGTCTTGTCTCAAAAGGAAATGTGGAAAGAGTTAAGGATACATCTCAGTGTGTTTGCCTAGTAAGCACAGGACCTTAGGGTCAATCTTCAGGATAATAAATAAGAAACAAAGGCTGAACATGGCTCAGCAGTTAAGAATATCTATTGCTCTTACAGAGAACCTTTGTTTGGGTTCACTCATTAGGTGGCTCACAACTACATGTTCTAGTGGATCCAACACCCTCTTCTGTGCTCCATAGGTATAGAAATGTTTAAATAATATGTAAGCGAGTAAGTAAGGTTGGAATGAAGCTCAGTAGTGGAATGTCTTAGGATCAATCTCTACTACTGCAAGAGGGAAAAAATAACATCTCAGAGTAAGAAAAATGTAGAGATGGAAATCAACCAAAATAGGATACAACAATGAGATGAGAATTGTTTAATAAAAGATGGGAACAATAGTAATATGAGTAAAGGATGTGAAAAATCAGACATCCAGACAAGTTTTGATGTATTAGCTGCCAGCACTGCTGGCTGACAGGGTACACATTGAGTCAGCATGCAATCCCAATTTTTACTGTACATTTCTCTGCAGAATGAACATGTATTGCCATAGTTCATCTCTTCGAAAAATTGGCAGCCTCCTCTTGCCTGGCCTAGATAATTGGTAATATCTTGGAAAAAAGAGGAGAACTCTACCCACCCCTCGGGTGCCAGAATAAACTTCTCATTATCAGCCCTCATCTGTGAGTTCCTATCTGGGAGAATGCAAAAAAGAAGCAACACTCTTAGTTTTGGTTTGGTTTGGTTTGAATTTTTCGACACAAGGTTTCTCTGTGTAGCCTTGGCTGTCCTGGAACTCACTCTGTAGACCATACTGAGTTTAATCTCACAGAGATCTGCCTGTCTCTGCCTCCCTAGTGCTGAGATTAAAGGTGTGCTCCATCACCACCTGGTAGAATCAACACTCTTAATTCAACTTTCCTCTCTCGGGATATCTATGTCCAACATGTAACTTTGGCACCAGTAGTGTCAAAGTTGAAAGACTGGGTTCATACTAATATAGTTTCTGGGAAAAAATATGTTATTACAGTTGTCAGGGTAATATTGCTCCTCACTTAGGGAAGAGATTTAACTGAAAACTCAAAATATCAATGTTTTACATGAGAAGAGAGCATCTCTATTATTTAAAAGAAATCCAAAGATATTCAAGAGTTGATGTAGTGATGACAGTCATCAGTGGTTCACGATCACTCGGTCCTACAGCTCTCCATCAGAGATTTGAGAGTTAGTATAGGGTTTAAGGATTAGTACCCACCAGACAGAGAACAGAAATAAGGGAAAGCAAAGAGGCAATGGTTCTTACATTGAGATGTGTTTAGCTGAAAACACTCTCATTGAACATATTTTTGAAAGTGTCACATGTATTGTTCATTGCCTATAACTCTATGACCATATGAAGTTGGGAAAAACAAGAATATTGTGTAAAGTCTTTTGTTTTCTTTCCTTTATTTTAAAAAAGCAGACACTTACCAAATAGATCAAACAAGTAGGCTACCCCCAGATAATACAACTGGTAATGTCCCTTCTTTATGCTCAGGGCCTAAAATACTTTCTTAACACATCACTCTTCCTTTTTTCTCTACTTGAAGAAAATAGCCAAGCCTGTTAAAGTGGTGAATTTCTGGACTGCCAGCTACTCTAGAGATTAAGGCAATAGGCTTATGAATTTAAGGTCAGACTGAGCTACATAGCAAGGAACCACTTCTAAAAAACAAGGTTTAGGGCATGTAATTCAGTTTGTGGAACACTTGCATACCGTGATCCAGATCAATTTCTAGCACCAGACACATCCGTAAATACAGGGAAAGAATGGAAAAAAAATCAGGTTCTTCATCTATTCTTTCACTTATATGTATTCCTCTAAAAGTAATTACTACAGCTTTTTGGTGATTCCTCTAAAATATCATTTTAATGTTAAATCTAAAGTGATGCTACTTCTAGATTTTCATCATTCTTTATGCTGAATTTTTGAGTTACATATACAAACCAAAATATTTGACTTTGTCAGTAAGCAAATTAATCCTTCCTGTACCCATTTCCAAACATCCATAAAATAAATAATAATTTGTATATTGCTTACTCTTCATGGTCAACTTGGTTGGGTTGGAAATGCTGAGGAGATACATTTCTGGGCATGTCTATGTTTCCAGAGGTTGAACTGAGAAGGTAAGTCTCATCCCATGGGCTGGTATCCCAAGTGCAATGAAAAAAAAAAAGAGAACTGAGCACTGCCACTCATTGCTCTCTGGTTCCTTATCGTGGGAAGTGGCCAACTGCTTCACGTTCACTGAGCCAAAGTGAACTTTGCTCCCTTTGCTTTCTTAAGTTTCTTTTGTTGAATATTTCTTTTGTTGAAAAAATTATTAATGCTGTGTTTTTGAGGTTTTAACAGCACAGTGAATGAGGTCATTGATGGGCAGAAGAAAAATGTCTGCTAGGTATGCATTAATGCTATAGGCTCACTCCTTAGTGCTACCCTGGGAAGGAAAGTCACATTTATTTCGACATTCACAGAGATCCAAAGTCTACATACAAAGGTTTCAGAATAGTGAAGTTACATTCATTTCACCTTGAACTGTTTAATTGTTTTTAGAGCCTTGCAGTTAACTAGAACTAGAGTAGAGTGTTCATCATCATACAAACATTGCAATAACTTTATAGTCATGTCACTGTTGCAGCTGAAAGGGTATTTCTTGATACTCTTAGCAGTAAACACCCAACTTGATCCTCTGCTTCTCCTGTGTTTTCTCTTTTCCTTTCACTTTTAACTCTTTCTTCTTGAAACAGTCTCTAAAACAGACTTCTAAAAACAGTCTCTCAGACAGAGTGGGCTGCAGCTGTTCCTGAGCAAGAGAACAGTCCTGAGGCGGTCCAAAGCAGGTCACCTGTAGACATGAGCCATGATGGCCATCTTGTCCTGATAAATTTAATGTCTATATATTTAGATATGTGTTTTTATTTGTGTGCCTTTAATTGCCAGACCTCCTCAATTAAAGATCAGTCTATCTAAATAATTCCTAATTGTTGACAGTTGATAGTTGATAATAATTTTCAGAAATAAATTTAATCTAAAAGTTAGACAATTGAAGAACTGGAGTTTTGTGCAATCCAAGCCAGTTAGTGGTCTTGGTCATACCATTTCATGACCTAACTCCCTTCTCTAGAAGACCATGAACATGCCTGCATTTTTTAAGATATATTTATCTTTCTCAGTTTTAGTGCATGGAAGCTTTTAGCATACATGCATGTATGTATTCTACATGAGTGGTTAGTGCCCTAGAAAATCAGAAAAGGGCTGCAGATCCCTGGGACTGATGTCACATACAGTTGTGAGCCACAGTGAGGGACCTGGGAGCTGACCCTAGGTCGTCTGCTTAGAAGAAGCCAGTGCTTTTAGCCACTGAGGCAACTTTCCAGCCCCAGGCCTGTGTTTTAGTACTGAGCTTCTGAAACCCTCACACAGAACAGTTAGACATGCTTATCATCCCAGTTCTGCTTCATAAGAGTTGACTCAATTTCGTTAAGTTGTAGTTTATATTCAATAACTATGTTTTTTTTTTTCAGTTTTGCTCTCAGGCATTATAGAATTGTAGAGGAAAAGAGATATTAAGGGTCCTAAGCCTTCTTGTGTACTATGGAATTTTTTTGAGGATTTCAGTTTAATAAGATCCCCTATAAGCAGTTCTCAAACTGTGGCTCGAGACCCCTTTGGGGGACAAACGACCTTTTTACAAGACCATGAGAAAACTCAGATATTTACATTACTATTCATAACAGTAGCAAATTTGCAGTGAAAATAATTTTATGGTGTGGGTCACCACATTATGAGTAAATGTATCAAAGGATCAAAGCGTTAGGAAGGCCGAGAACTACTGCTTTTGGTGATCACAAATTACTCTGAATGCCGCCTCTTAATGACTGTTGATGGCTAGGGGAGGCTGGACAAGGTTTTCCTAAAGCCTGTATTGTTGACATACCCACAATTCTTTGTTGTGGACAGTATTATACATTGTTTGAAACTTAGCAACATTCTAAGCCTGTGTTTGCCAATACCTCCACTACCTAATACTCATTGTGACAGCTGAAGCTGTGTTTAGTAGGGCTAGGGATGTAACTCAATTTGTGCTAGTGCTCACTCCGTGGGCATGAGATTCTGTGTTTGAGTCCCAGTGCTACACATGTACACAATAAAATATGATTCAGACATTTCCCAATATTTTCTAGGGATCAAAGATTCCCCCATGTTGAAGACCATTGAGGTCAACAGATTATCACATGTTCTATCTGTAATATTTTCCCTTTTTACATAGTATCTTCCCATTCATCTCTCTTTCCTTCCTTCAATCTGTTTTTATTCCCTCTTTTATTATTCTACTTTCTCCTCCTGCTCTACTACTTTTAGTTCATGTTGACATTGTCTAAACCACTCACCCATGGGAACCAGAGAAATTAACTTGGGGCCTTTGGCCATAGAATAGCTATGAGACCAAGAAAATAAGAGATGAAGCCACACTGGGCAGAAACCACGTTTTTGTCATTAGCTGTTCTGGGACAACATAGAAAAGTCATTTAATTTTTTTTGATCCTTCCTTTTCTAATTTTAAAAACTGAAGTAATTATGATTGTTTTGTGAGAGACATTAAGAACTTATTAAAATTAGAAATAGGATGTAGTTCATTGAAAAACTGCATGCTTACCCCCATCAAGCTTTCAGCTTAATGACAAGTCTACAACACCATACACACAAATGAAAACACAAAAAGAATTTTTGAAGATGATATTGTTTATATTTATTTATTCTAGGTATATGCACACCAAAGGAAGGTGTCAGATCCCATTATAGCTGGTTTTGAGCCACCATGTGGTTGCTGGGATTGAACTCAGGACCTCTGGAAGAGCACCCAGTGTTCTTAACCACTGAGCCATCTCTTCAGTCCCTTGAAGACAATACTAAATGAACTAAAATCTTTAAAGTTGAGCTGTAGAGATGGCTCAGAGGTTAAGAACACAAGTTGTTCTTCCATAGGTCCTGAGTTCAATTCACAGCAACCACATAGTGGATTACAATCATCTATAATGAGATCTGATGCCCTCTTCTGGCCTGCTTGCACACATGCAATATTGTATAAAAATAAATAAATAATAAATCTTTAAAAAATCTTTAATGTTGATTTTAGTTTTATAATATGATATTAATAAGTGATAGCTATTAGTACTCTTAGCTTACTAGAAATGGACACTTTTTTAATCATAGTAAAGAGACTTTAAGAGCAGATGTGTTCATATTAAAAATCAGATGGTGAGCCTGTGGCTCAGAGGGGAACAAAGGACCCTCCCTTGGAATCACACAGACAATTAGCCCAACCACTCTGGTGAGGCTCTCAAAGGTGAAGCTGTCCCCAGATTCAGAGGACAGGGAACACAGGGCAGGAAGGAAAGGGGCCCTTGTACAAGCAGGTTGTTGTGAGTTCCAGAGAGCCCAAATGGGTTTAGATTTACTGGTGGGTCAGCTGCCCTTCCCAGTCTACTCCAAAGGGGACACAAACTCCTTTAGGGCTTCCAGACTATGCTGGTATATCCCTTCTCTGCTGTTCTCTATGATGAATCAAAGACAAGGATGGTCTCACACTTGTGAAGAATGCCTTCTGGCAAGCATGAGATGACCAGAGGCCAAACTGATGGCTGCTGTGAGTTCAGAGCTGTCCCACCCATGTAGGATTTGGGGTGATGTTGTCTCCAGCTCCAGCCCCTCCCAGAGCCACTGAACAGGCCTGCATGAGGGCTCTGTAAGACATGGAGCCTCTGTTCTAAACCCACTGTCTAATCCTAAATTTGCCTTGCTGGCTCCTATTCTCAGGCTCTTCCTCTGAATAGCATTCACTGCAGGAATGGAGTGACCCCACAAACTGCTAGGCGTCTGGCAGGTGTTGGCCAAACAAACCAGTTGTGACATGATTGCTTTGTTGTGGTTCCTTGGAGCTTGATGGTAGGGTGGTCCTTTTGACCTACCTGTTTCTGACAAGTTTCTCACATGCACACATTCCCTTTCCTCCATCTGTCTAACCCCTTTACCACTCTGCTGACCAACTCTACGTACCACTCCTCCACAGTCTCTTGAGGCTTTAGGGCTCTGCCCTGTAGTACAGACACTGTTCTCTGGGCACATGCACCCTTTCCTGTGTGCCTAAACCATGTTCCTCACGTACTTCATGTTCCTCAAGAGAGGTGTCATGTTTTCTTGCTTAACGTAAGCTGTTTTTGTTGTTATAAATAAATGAGCAACTGGAAAGGTGAAATGCTTGCCACTCAAGATTGCCACTTAATAAAGAGTGCTTTTCTCTGTTAAAAAATAAGTTAGAAGTAAAAGAGTTTATCACATTACTTCAATAAATATTCCTTAAGAGGCTAGAGAGATGGCTTAGAGGTTTTGAGCACTGGCTGTTCTTCCGAAGGATCCTGGTTCAATTCCCAGCACACATGGCAGCTCACAACTGTAACTCCAGTTCCAGGGGATCCAAAACCTTCACATGGACATATGTGTAGGCAAACCACCAGTGCACGTAAAAAATAAAAATGAATCATTAAAATTAAAAAAAAAAAAACCTTCCAGGGGGTTGGGGATTTAGCTCAGTGGTAAAGTGCTTGCCTAGCAAGTGCAAGGCCCTGGGATCGATCCTCAGCTCTAGAAAACAGAAAAAAGAAATCTTCCCTAAAGCAAATTGACATGCCCTGTATGCCTCTCTTTTATCACCCACCTTTCCCTCCTTGCTGCCTGAATGTGGCTCTGATGGCTGGAACTGCTACTTCAAGCTCTGAAAACTTAGGAGCAGAGTAATGACTAGGTGGCATAGCCTGGCATTTTTTAATTTTTTTTGCATTTATTACAATTTATTCACCTTTTATCCCAGCTGTAGCCCCCTCCTTTGTTCCCTCTTAAGCCTGCCCTCCCTCCCTCTTCTCCTCCCATGCTCCTCCCCTAGTCTACTGATAGAGGTGGTCTTCCTCCCTATCCAACTGACCCTAGTCTATCAGGACTCATCAGGACTGACTTCTTTGTCTTCCTCTGTGCCCAAGCAAGGCTGCTCCTCCCTCTGGGGGGGAGGTGATCAAAGAGCCAACCACTGAGTTCATGTAACAGACAGTCCCTGTTCCCGTTACTAAGGTACCCACTTGGACACTGAGGTGCCATGGGCTACATCTGTGCAGGGGTCCTAGGTTATCTCCATGCATGGTCCATGTTTGGAGTATCAGTCTCAGAAAAGACCCCTGTGCCCAGACTTTTTGGTTCTGTTGCTCTCCTTGTGGAGCTCCTGTCCCCTCCAGGTCTTTCTATCTCCACTTCTTTCATAAGGTTCCCTGCACTCTTCCCAAAGTTTGGCTATGTCTCAGCATCTGCTTTGATACCTTGCAGGGTAGAGTCTTTCAGAGGCCCTCTGTGGTAAACTCCTCGCCTGTTCCCTGTTTCCTTCTTCTTCCGATGTCCATCCTGTTTGCCTTTTGGAATGAGGATTGAACATCTTACCCAGGCTCTTCCTTCTTGCTTAGTTTCTTTAGGTGTACAGATTTTAGTATGATTATCCTATATTACATGTCTAATATCCACATATATATGAGTATATACCATGTGTGTCTTCCTGCTTTTGCGATACCTCACTTGGGATGATCTTTTCTAGATCCCATCATTTGCCTGCAAATTTCATGATTTCCTTGTTTTTACTTGCTGAGTAGTATTCCATTATGCAAATGTACCACAAACACCTCGTGGAACAGAGTCACCATCCCCTCCCTGCAATGCCTACCTATGAAGCTTCATGTCATAAAGTAGTAGCTGCCCTCTTTTGAAAGAAATGTCCTTGGTCATTATTAAAACAGGTAGATGACCTGGAGTTGTGGTTAGGTTTGGTTTGATCCCTAGCACCACACAAACTGGAAGTGGGATACAAAGTGAATAAACTGTAATTAATATAAAAAAATAAAACTAAAAAAAAACATGCCTAGAATCACAACATGCTAGAAGTGCAGATAGATGAACCAAAGGTTCAAAGTCATTTTCAAATACATAAGGCAGGTGCTCCAATTTCTTCTAAGTAAATATGACAACATCTGCTAGCATGTCAATGTGGATGGGAGAAATATCACAAGGTCCCTCCCTTACATGAGGAGGTATAGACAATTAATGGCCCCTAAGAGACTGAGAATCAGTCTTCTCCAGGGACAGGTGTCTTGATAGGTTACCCATTCGCAAGTGTTCAGTGTTAAACACATGCATTTACATAAGTAGAACTAAATTAACTCAGGGGGATGTATGTGTTGTGTGTGTGTGTGTGTGTGTGTGTGTGAGAGAGAGAGAGAGAGAGAGAGAGAGAGAGAGAGAGAGAGAGACAGAGACAGAGACAGAGAGAGACAGAGAGAGACAGAGACAGAGAGACAGAGAGACAGAGAGATATAAAGTTATGAAGTTGAGTGAGTAGGGGAAACGTGAGATGGGATACAGGGTGTAAGGAAGGAGAAAGAAATGATGTAAATATAGTTCAGTATATGCAGTTTTCAAGAATATTTTTAAGAAAGTGAATAAAGAATATAAAATGGAATTTTAACAGCATTTCTTCACACCGTTCTGCCCATTTCAAGACACACACCGCTGCTTTAATTAAAGTGCTACAACATACTCATTTCACAAGTGAACAAATGTATGTATTCTCAAATGTAAGTTGGTGGCACTGAAACATAAGAATTATTGCAAAGGCCAGCCCTGAGGAGTCAGGATAAGCTGGGGCTGGATGGAAGGGAAGGAGGTCCTCCCCTGTTGGTGGACTTGGAGGGGGCAGGGAGGAGGGAGATGAGGGAGGGAGTGGGAGGGTAGGAGGGACTGTGGGAGGGGGCTAAGCCTGGGATTCAAAGTACCTAACCTGTGATTGAGATAAAAATAAATAAATTAAAAAAAAAGAATTATTGCAAAGGAGGAAAGCAGGTAGGATTCTGGAATTCAAGAGCCAAGATGTTAAAATGACATCACATATGAATCCAGGGAAATTGTTGCCTTCTTATCGATTTAAAATCAATGTGCTTTGCTTTCTGTAGACCCAAATCCAAAAGCTAAGGAGGTAGCAAGGGATGTGGCCTTGAAGCTGTGCATGACCACTTATTATTTCAAAGTTCCTGTGACCAATTGGCAAGAAACAAACTTAAAGGAGAATGAAACAACCAGAACAAGGAGGTTCAGCACCTTGTGATAAAGGAAGCGTGGGGACAGCAGGATGAGGTCATGGGCTGTTTTACGTCAAGAAGCAGAAATAAGGTAAGAAAGGGAGTTATGCTGTCATTCAAGGTCCATGGACCCACTTCTTCCAACAACACTCCTTGTACTAAATGTTCCCCACCTCTCAAAACAGTGCCACCAGCTTGATGACATAGTCAAGCCACAAGTGGTAAGTGCATAAATTGAGACTTAAACGCAATCAAGGTAAGACTTCATGGAAGAAATGACTAACAGGCTTATACAAATCCACTCGAAGATACAGAATTTGCAGTTCCTGAGCTTAACCTAGAGCAGATAAACTGTTGCCTGGACAAATGCATAATTCTTAATAATTTGCTGATAATGTGATAAATGAATTATAACATCGCACTGGTAAATGCCTAAAAAATTAGAAATTTACTAAATAGAAATGTAAATTTTTATTTAAGAAAACAGCAACTCATATGTGAAGAAAAAACAATTTTTCAGAATTAAAATATCCAAGCCCTATACAGAATGTCATATAAAGGGCTAGAGAGAAGTCTCCACATTTAAAGGTTAGGCTCATAACCAAAAAGAACCACAATGTCACCTAAAGTGAACATTGTGAGATGCTTCATTTCATTTACCACCTATAATATTTCTTTTGATTATACAGGGAGCCTTGGTTGAAGTGTGTTTTGAAAACAAAACAAAACAAAAAAAACCAATAATCCCCAAAAGAAAACAATCAAATTAAAGAACATTCCAGTTTTGGTGTGATGGCTTGCCAGGTAATAGGGTTTGCTGAGCAAACAGGAAGACCTGACTTAAAATCCTCAGCATTCACAGAAAAGGTGGAAATGACTGCTTGCTCCTGTAATTCCAGCACTGTAGGTGGAGGTGAAAGATAGGCTGAGCCCCAAGCCTAGCAGGTTCAGTGGGAGCTCTTGCCTCAAGGGAACATGGCTGAGAGTGATAAAGCAGGGTTCTGACTTCCTTTTATGGCAACCACACTCCTGCACATTGGTGGGTGCACCATCACATTCACACCTCCAACACACACACACACACACACACACACACACACCTGGGAGTTATGCCAAGAAAGTATGTAGAGAAAGAATGTTCAGTAGGCAGACTTCCTACCAAGCACTGCCCCCTCCCTCCCTGGGAAACTGGGCATGCTTTGCTTGCATCCTATAAGGACTCAAAGTTTGTAACAACCAAGTCTGATTTTCTAGTGTTTCAGATTTTTATATTATATTTCTCACAGTGAGTCAAATTTACCTCCTAGAAAATAGAAACCTCTGTATTTATCTTAGCCTTTGACTTTAAATAAAAAGACAATTGTTTCATCAAAAATAATTTCGATGTACTCATGCAGTCCACTTCAATGTATGTTGGCAGTATAGCAGTAAGCGAGACCAGCATCAGCACTTTCCATCTACCTTCCTATTGAAAGAACATCCTTAAGCATTCAGAAGACAGAACTCATATCCCCAAGTCTACATTCCTTTTTTTTCCCCAGTTTTTGTCCCTTAGCATGCATTCTGGCTCTTTTAAAAATTAATTTATTGTTTTAATTACAGTATTTTCACTTTTAATTACAGTTTTTTCCCCAGCTATAGCCCTGCTTCAGGGTCTTTGTATAGTTTGGAAACTTCATTTGGTGACAAGAGATGTACAGATGGGACTCTGTCCTCTCCATTATTTGGTGATTTAATTTAGGTCATCTTTATATATGTATGTATTTTAGAAAGCTTCTACTGTGGTAGGTTTCCATACTACACCTCAAATGGCCTTTAATTTTAGCACATTTGGCATGTCTCTCCCCATTTTTTCTTCCTCACCTCCCCACTCGATCCTCTCATTCCATCCCCCTTTGTCCCCATAACTATCTATTCTATTTCCCTTTCCTCGGGAAATCTAGGTGTCACTCAACTCTTTTACTCTACATTTAATCTCTGCAGTTCTGCAGATTGCATCTTGGTTATCATTGCCTTAATAGTCAATATCCTCATTTAAGCGAATACACACCACATTTGTTTTTCCAGGTCTGCGTCACCTCACCCAGGGTGATTTTTATAGTTCCATCAATTTACCTGCAATTTTCATGATGCCATTTTTAACAGCTGAGTAATATTCCATCGTGTAAATGTACCACAATTGCTTTATTCACTCTTCTGTTAAGGGACATATAGGGGGTATTTTCCCTCAATTTCTGGCTCTTATTATAAGTAGAGCAGCAATGAACATGGTTAAGCAAGTGTCTCTGTGATAGGATTAAGGGTCTTTTGGGTAGATTCCTAAGAGGGGGATAGCTGGATCTTGATGTAAATTGATCCCCATCTTCCTGAGAAGTTGCGACCCTAATTTCCATAGCGGCAGTGCAAGTTTGTTCTCCCACCAGCAATGGAGGAGTCTTCCCCTTACTCCACTTCTTCTCCAGCATGAGCTCTGGCTTGCTTAATCTACCTTGAGGCTGGATTTTTTAAACTCTGCCTCCACACTAGCGTCTCAAAAAACTGAGGTTTTACTACCATGTTTCTGAGAAGGAACACTTACATTTATAATTTTTATTGGTAACTATTTGAAACTTTCCAAAGTGTCATTTACAAAACACTCATCAAAGTTTATTTTCTAAGGAAGAAGCTTGGAAACTACCCAGTAAATCCTCATCTTGTAGAAAAGAAAACGGATACCCAGAAAGGTCAAAGGTCTTGCCTAAGGGAACACAGCTCATAAGTGAGACAAAAGCAGAAAGAAAAGAAAAGAAAAGCTTTCTGATGTTAAAAAATAAAACTCATCCGATTTCATACTGAGTGTTCCAGTATGAACACTCAGTCTCACTCTCTGCATATTGTCTGGCTGTGGGTCTCTATATTGTTTCTCTCTATAGCAAGAAGAAACTTCTCTGGTGATGGCTGAACTAAACATTGATCTATGGGTATAGCAGAATGTCCTTAGAGATATTGTATTGCTATATTCCTTTAGCAAAACAATAGTATTTGGTTTTCGCCTTGGTCCATAGTCTATCCAGGTTAGGGTGCTTGGCCACCAGAGTGGTGTCAGGCATGGATTTCACCCATGAGATGTCTTTATCAAATCCTTTCCCTCAGGGAATTATGCAGAAGAGGGGACAAAAAAAAAACCTTGTAAGAGCCAGAGGGGTGGAAGACACGGAGAAAAGGGTGTCTTCCAGACACAACAGGACTGATACAGATATGAACACACAGAGCCGGTAGCACTTTCATGGGGCCTGCACATATCCAAGCCAGCTGGGGTCTCGGTGCTGAAATGGGAGGTAAACACAAGTCCCAACTCCTTACCAAGAACCTGTCTCCACAAGTGCCAGCAAAGGAAAAATTAGCTTTCTCCAATGTAGTCCTAGTGGGTGTACTACCACACTTAAGAGCAGGCCCCAGGCCTCAGCAGTAGATGACCAACACAAAATGAAGTCAAAGATACTACTGGAGATTTTTTTTTAATCTTACTGGTCTTTTGCATCTATGTCATGATTGTTTTTTTAAAAGTTTTGTTGGTGTGTGTCTCTTCATGTATTTGATTCTGTTTGTTTGTTTTCTTTCGTTCTGGTTTGGTTGGTTTTTACTTCTCTGTTTTCTAGAGAGAGAGAAGAAGAAGAAGGAGTGGAGTTGGAACACCTCCCAAGGTGTTGGGAAGAGGTGAGAAGGGAAAACCTTGATCAGAACATATTATATAAAATTGTAAAAAAAATAAGTCGCAACATAAACATCCTTCTCTGTTTTTATCAAAATTCACAAATGTGAATTGTAGAACATGCTTCCCATGTAACATTAATTTCTCCCAAATATCTCTTGTACTTATGAGATACTTCAGCCTTGATGTCATTCATTGTATGTGTTTATTCATGCTTTAAAGGTTATGTTTCTGCTCTACATCTTTTCCTGGACTTTATTTGCAAATTTTTCCCTCATAGATATATATTGGTCTATTGGTTGCATTTTAAAACAAAATTGTTTAGTGTTCTTACCCTTCAAGACTGCTCCTTTTTAAAGCAAGAATATGAAAAATATCCGTGATGGCAGAAGCACCTTCTGTATTAGATATGGCAGAGGGACACCTGCTCCCATTTTACATGAAATATCACTGGCGCCACGCACCACAGCTCTATGTCTGTCTGCATCGCTTATTCAAGCCTCCCATTTCCATTCCTTAGGCCCTACATCTCTAGAGGCATATATCTGAAAACTATCCCAGTAACCACTCTGCAAACCACCACAATTAAGCAGAAATTTCTAAGGATTTCAAAACCTTTAAAATGTTTAATAAAGTCACTATTGTTCACTGAAGGTCCAAAGAAGGTATTACTCTTCAGTTACACTGATTTTTTTTAATTTACAAGTAATTTCTAGAAAATACTTACTTAAAACTTCACAAATGTGCAAGTTTGATGGGATATACCTGGGGATCTCAGAAGGCTTGCTCTTTCTTTCTTTTTCCTTTCTTTTTTGTTTTTTTGTTTTGATCCTTTATTGATTTGTAAATCTAGAGCAAAAATAATCCTGGAAAAATCTAAATTATTCATAATTACTCACTTTCTGATTTCCAAAAGAATTAAGCATCCTGGGGCTGTGGGAAGTGTGTTAAATACATGATGGAAGAAAAAAAAAAGTTAAGAACACCATCTTCACTGTGCCAAGCTGGTAGGAACCTATGGTCTTCTGAGATTCGGATACGTATTTTGAAACTATGACAATAAATTTAATCACGTGCAAAGTTGTCTACAGGTAAATTATGTCATTATTCTTCAAAATGCATTAATTGAACTACAACAATCCTAATTTGTAGCTTAATACATGAGGCTTCAGGACGTTAAATATGTTTCATTCTGGAATGGGACATGTCAGGGCTTAATCTCAGCACAATTATCCTGGTTTTAAAGTGTTAGATTTTCCTCTTTTATTGTTTTTTATTATTATTATTATTATTCAAGGAAGACAAGAAAGAGAAACTCAAGGAGATAATGGGGGGGGGATTCAGGAGGCATCCTACAAAGGAGCCAATATGAATGAAGGGAATTAAGGATATTCAAGTAAGTAGGAATTATATTTTTTTGGAAGAGAAAAAAGAATGAGAATGTTGAAAGTTGGCTGAGATTTAACATACGTTTTTTTTGAAGTCACAAACCTGTTCCAAAAACTGCCAGCAGAGGTCTCCATGCTAGGTGAGTTTCCTTTGCAGCCAGGGTTCTTAAGGCTTATTGGACAACACTCCCTTTATCTGTGTCTAAAAAGGGGCGGGATTAATAACTCAGCTCCTTGCAGCAATAAACTGCAGTGTATATGCTTAAGAGGGAACGTGTGGGTGTGCCGATCCAGGCTGTCTCCAGAGCGCTCCTGACAAACTGAGCGTGTGTGCCCAGAAAAATAAATATAATGATGAAATTGCCTATTTTATCAGTTTCCTCTAGAAATTCAAAATACTGTCTCGCCTTTGCATCTGTGTTTCCCTGAACTTGTGAGAAAATCTTCTTGTGAGAGCTATGAATAGACCTTAACGCAAATTTTAATAGAATGTGGAAAAGAGGAAGGTCTCCATTTCCAAATATTTTTCCTCAGAGGTTCAGTTTTTAATTTATACATTTTTGAAGGCTTAAACTTTTGAAAGTATTTCTAAAGTTAATTGGAATGCTACGAGTTGGATTTTTAAATGCTCTTAGTCTTTTTTGTGTTTTTACTTTTTATTTATTTTTATTATTAGTTACATTTTATTAACTCTGTATCCCAGCTGTATCCCGCTCCCTCATTCCCTCCCAATCCTACCCTCCCTCATCTCTTCCCTGCCCCTTTCCAAATCCACTGATAGGGGAGGACCTCCTCCACTTTCATATGACCTTGTTCTAGCAGGTATTTTCAGGCTCTTGGTCTTAATGTGTTTTCAAGAACCAAGAAAAGTGGGGTGGGAAGAATTGCTTAAAAAAAAAAAAAAAAAAAGGCAGCTGTTCGGTGTTTGAGTCTTCAAAATTCCTACAGAGGGCGCCGTTGCCCGTTCAATGAAAGAGGGAATGTTTCCCTGAGAAACGTTTGCGGTGAAATAGCTGGGATTTTTCACAAAATGCCACTTCGCAGAATTAACAAGGGTTTCTATTCTTGTTATGCATTTCTTCGGGTAGTTATCCATGTATGTATGTATGTGTGCATGTATGTATGTATGTTTGTTTTGTTCTTAATAAAACCGAACTTACTTTTAATGTTTTGTAAAGAGCTTATATAATTTTTAACAAATCCCAAGAGCATTCCTACTTTCAAAAAATATCTAATAATAAGACAAAATAAAATACAAGTGAAAAATTGAAACTGTACATAAATGAGGCTACAAAGCATTCATGCTAACAACTGTATTATCTATTTAGATAGTTTCATATGGAAAACTGTACCTTCACTTTTATTTGGTTTTATTAAACCTTGGAATTTATTTCAGATTTATCAGTGATATGTCCAAAAGTGATTTATAACATAAATAAATGCATATATAGGAAAATAGTTTTTTTTCCAAATGTGTTTTGGTTTAGGTTGAGATTATCTTTAGATAATTAAAGCCTAGCAGTTAAAGATTTGAGAGATGAGAAGTATTCTTAGTAAGTTTGTGTCTGGAGAATTTTAATTTCCAAACAATACCTATCTGTCAAAATATCAACCAGAGCCCAATGATTGTAGTTAGTGAAGGGGTGTGGACCCCACGTTAAGGTCTTCCACACAATGAAATTAACAGGAAGGATTTCCTGTCTTCTAACCAACTCTGGTGTGGAAAGGGGTAACATCCCAGCTGACTCTGGAAGACTAGCCTGGTTCTGTGTGGATTAAGATGTTAATTTTTTAAATAGAGAGGAGAGGGGAAGGAAAAGAGAAGGGGAAGGAAGGAAAGAATCAAAAGGCAAGGGCGAAAGAAGAGGAAGAGACTGGTAGGGGGGAGGAAGAGACTGGTGGGGAGGAGGAAGGGAAGGACGGGAAGAAAGGAGAAAGGAGGAAAACGGTGAAGATAAAAACCAACAGGGAATAGAGAAAAGATGTTTCTCAAGTTCCTTCTGAAGCTCCCTAAGTTTCCTTCATTTGACTTAAGGTAAATTAATAATGATGATAACAACAACAATCATAATAGAGCTGCAGAATTGTTCTTCGTGCAAGGTAGGAGTCCCCATCTTGCCTCTTAGGAAATTTAGTCTTCCTAGTCTTCCCTGAGCCCTTTCCTCCCAGAGCCTCCGACCCTGCCGGAGCCCTAGAATCCTGGGCTTTAAGACAATCACCCTTTACAGATTCACTCTCATCAGGTTTAATAACTTCCACCCCAAATTACCCCAACCCTCCTCATTCCCTCCTGTCATTTATTTTCTGCCCCAGGGGCCAAGATCTTCAGCGCCTCCCTACTGGCTCCAGGGAACCTTCAGCATCCAGAGAGTGGAAAACAGCTGAGGTGGTGGGAAAGCGAGGAAGAAAGGGAGCTGGTGAATCTAGAATTCCTCGAGAAATTAAAAAATACTGTGTCTTACAAGGCGCCCATTTGAGGTTAGGCTAACACTGTACTTGTTATTCATGATTTCAAAAATAATATTATAAAAATTAAACTACACAAATCACATATCCAAAAGAAAGTCTATCCCAAACCAAACTGACCAAACAAAATTAACTTTTGTATATCCTAAAATATTTCCCACTATCTCCCTCAACAGTATAAAGCTTAAACCTTCTCACAGATTCGGGTGTCCATTTCTTGAATCCACCAGGTTAAAAAAATATCACAAATTACAGACAACAAACAAATATAAAATGTCATACACCTCTGTAAAACGTCTCCAAATTAACATTGTGTGCTTTGTTGTTTCCAACATGTGAGAGAAAGAACTTAATAAAATGGAGGCTATAGGCAAACAGAAAAGACACTAGGCATCTTCAGAAACTATACAACTATTCCTAAAGCAACAAGCAAGATAGACTTGCAGGGTCCACAAGATATTCAAGTTTCCAAATTATCAAGGAAAATGAGCAAAAAATCAGAAACCATTATGGTAAATAGCTTTCATTTTGTTCTACAATAACAGGTTTTTTTTAAGGTGCATATCTGTCAATATGGGAAAAAAATCTTTTAAACTCAAAGGATTTTAAAAATATTCTCCTGAAAATTTGTACTTTAAAATTTCAGTAATGGACCTCCTTAAAAAAAACTGTAAAAAATTAGGGAGCCGATGTCCCCGGTTTCTCGTTATCAATTGTTAAAACACTTTAGTTAGTAGCTGTAATCATTCACCATTTTCAAACAGGGATTTTAATACGTCTACTTATGTTACTCGTTTTGAACAGCTATCTTCCTTTTATATGCACGTTTAGTCTGTGGGATTTGTGACACAGAGGTGTTTGTGTAACTACTGTGGATATCTGCGCGTAAATTCGTGTTTATGATTTTTTATAATATATGTGTGCATGTATGTGTGCATGTGTGTGTGTGTGTGTGTGTGTGTGTGAGTGTGTGTGCGTGCGCGTTGTATCTAAGTCCTGTGTGCAATAATGTTTTTCTGTCTGCTGAGGCTTACTTCTCCAGCCTATTGTTTGAGACAACAGATATAAGTTGCGATGGGAGAGGAGCGTCGGATTTGGTGTGTATCCCCCATTTCCAATTATAGATGGATCATTACAGACAGCGGAGTCCTGAGAAACCAGACATCTGCTCTTCACATGAATGCACTCACCTCCTAGAGACCAGGCTGCCATCATGCTCTGGAAACTCGTGGAGAATGTCAAGTACGAAGACATCTATGAGGTGAGCGGACAACCCCACATGCATTTTAGAGCTTTGCAGATAGAAAACCGGAGCTTCCTGACACCCTAGCTGATATATTTTAAGCTATTTACCCGTAGATTTCCGGTCCGGTTTCTGAGGTTTCTTTAAGTTTGCTAAGGCTCGCTCTGGGAGACTTGGCTCTCCTGAAAGGGAACTTTTAAGGTTGGAATCTGACAAGTTTAATTGAGGAGCTCTTTTTCTTTTTCTTTTTTTCCCCCTTTTCTTTCTCTCCGTCTCTCTCCTCCCCCTTTTAGGCTCTGGTGGGTAACGCAGAACCAACCGACTTAGGCAGTCAGGGAAAAACAATTTCCCCTAGTTTTGAGTATGGAAGAGAATCGGGTTTTCAAGCTTCTCTCCGACTCCGACTTTGGGCTTTTTTCTTTTTTCTTCTCTCTCTCTCTTTTTTTTTTCTTTTAATAAAATTTCTGAAATCGGTAACAACTCTATGCAGGGTGCAGGTAGAGGGTAGACTTGCAGGGAGAGAGAGGGGGAAGGACGGATGTATGAACAAATTGAGTTCGGTGTGAAGAGAGAGCGCGGTTTATTATTTTTGTTTTCTCGTGTTTTGTTTCTTTGCGGGTCAGCGGGTTCCAGCAGAGGTGGCAGCCGCCAGCGTGTGGGCTCTTTAAACGGAGTCTGCCCACACTGGGTACCCCCGGGCTACCAGTCCCTAGGTGCAGGCATCCCGTTTGGGCTCTGCCTTCTGCCTCTCCCCGGACGGACTCCCTGGTCGCTTCCGGAGTCCGGAGTCCGCTTAGAGCGAGGCGGCCGCATAGCCGAGTACCATCGCTGCCTGTGGGCGAGGCGAAGCAGCCCGGGCTGGGGACAGATGCTGGATCCCACTCCCCAAACCAGGCGCCGGGGAGACCCCCAGTTGAGCTCGAGTGGAAAGGAAAGTAAGGCTCCCGGGGGACGTCGAGAGAGGGAAGAAGCGCTCGGAATCTTCGAGAAATCAAAGCATCGGAAAAAAAGAAAGAAAGCGAAAGGGAGTCAGTGAATCCGTGGGGCAGAGGCGAGAGGCGGAGAGGGAAAGTTGAAGAGCAGAAGGCAGAGGTGATGAGACCCGGGCTAGCACTGGCAGTACTAGGCTGGACTGCCAGGCGGAGGCGGGCTGCCCAGGCTCGTGAATGGGTCCGGGAAGAAACCCGAGTCGCGAGCCTCGTAGGAGAAGCCGGGGGACAGTTTCGAAGGGCTTCGCCTTGCCCACCTATTGGGAGTCTGGAGGCAGTCGCCAGCTTCTTCCCCACAGAGCTGGCCGGGTCCGCTGAGTGACGGCCACTCCTTAGGGCGTCTGGCAAGAGCTCCTGGAGCCAGAGGCTTGTGTCCTCCATTCCTAAGACCTCATTTAGAGGTAAATGAAAAAGTGGGGGAAAAAGAAGAAAGAAGCAGAGGAAAAAGGAGTCAAGAAGAAAATAAGAGGGAGAAAAAGAAGGAGAGAGAGAGAAAGAGAGACAGGGGAGAGAGGAGAGAGAAAGAGAGACAGACAGACAGATTTTCTTCTTTCTGGGGTGATTCTGGTTTCGCTTCCTCTTTGAGGTAGTGTACTGGGGGACCGCGCCTCCCTTCCTAGTGGGGTTCTTTTCAATTCGGCCTCCTTTTCTTTCCTAACAGACGGGTTTACATTCAAGTCCAGGGCGTTAAACTATGCTAAACAATGCATCACCCATTGCAAACGTGACGGTGGCGGAGCTGGGGGCCCCGGTGGAAATCGCTCTAGCTCTGCGTAGAGCGATTAAAGTAATCAGAGCGATGCTCGTTCTTTGCTTATGAAAAATAAACGAGTAAATGGGACAGGAGGGAGGGTGAGGAAAAGAAGAGTGGTAAGAAGGAAGATAGAAGAGAAAGGGAGGAGAGAGGAAAGGAGAGGGGGAGAGGGAAAGACAAAAAGGGAGGGTGAGAGGGCAAAAAGAGGGGGTAGGAGAGGGAGGAGAGGAAAGAAGACTGGGGCGGGGAGGGGGCGGTAGGGAGGTACGGAGGAGACAGAGTAAATTACTCCTGGCTGCCTAAATGTTCAGCTGGAAAGCCGGGAGAGCTTGCACGCAGCAGGGTGGAAGGAGCCTATTTCAGTCTGGGCTACGGTTGAAGTTTAACCGAAATGGCAGTCAGGCCAGTTGAACGGGTTCCTGAAACATCCCAAAAGATTTTTCTCTTGCCCCTGGCTTTGCCTAGAAAGGATATGTTTAGTGTGCTTGAAGACCGATCACATATATTGTAAATCTAGGTAAAAATTGCAGGCTTTAAGCACTAAAGAGGAAAAGGCTGCACAAAAAGTCCAATTCACTCATAGGTCCTGAAAGAAAGAAAGAGAGAGAGAGAGAGAGAGAGAGAGAGAGAGAGAGAGAGAGAGAGAGAGAGAGAGAGAGAGAGAGGGAAGGAAGGAAGGAGGGAAGGAGGGAAGGAAGAGGACAGAGAGAGAAAGAAAGAAAAAGCCTGATCTTTTGCATACAGAAAAAGTCGGTGTAGCTCGTAGTAGAGGAACATAAACAAACAGGCCCACCCATTTACTTTTCTCTCCCCTCCAGCTGACCAGGCAATGCCTTCCTAGTTTGGTTTTTAATCCGCACACCACGCACCCAGGGCCACCACCTCCTCCCCTGCTGTTGGGAAAGTCTCCCTCTGTATACAAGGACACCTACATTCTCTGGGAGCCCCCAGCCTGGCTCCCCCACACCGCCGAATCCAGAGAGCAGGAGGCTGCCTTGGGAGAGCAAAGGAGAGTCCCAGCTCAGTTAATTGAAGTTCTGCCTCTTTCCTGCTAAACTTTTCCCCCAGTCTGCCTCCGCCAGCCCCCTGGTCTGATTACATCTAGTAATTCTCCACTGAATGAACGTCATTTACAATAGTGGAGGAGCTCTGAGCTCGCTGCTGCTTCACGCTCCATTTGTCCTCCATTCTCCCTTTAAAGTACTCGTGTAATATTAATAGTCATGAATATCAATTATTATGAGGCGGTGTAGGCAAGCGGAGGGAGGAAGGGGCGCCCGAGCAGTCTGAGCCCAGCTTCGGGTGGAAGAGGACTCTTTGTGGAGCCCCCAAAGAACCCGTGGAAGAAAGAGGCCAAAAAGACAGTGAGAGACAGATGAACGGTTCAGCCTGTCTATGACAGGCACCTCCAATCTTCTTGGAGGGGATTTTTTTTTTTTTTTTGGATGGCTTGTCCTGGAAACACCTCAAGCTCAGCTCCTATGTCCAGCTCGCTTCTCTGCTGGACTCCTTGATTTTTGAAAATTCGTTGTTTGATTTTGAGCAGTAACCAGGCTTTTTTTTCCCAGATGTTAGTCCACACCTACTCATCCATGGTGAGTTCAGATTCCCGTTGTACCAGAAGTGCATGCCTTCTCCCCTCGAAGTCTCTCTGTGTGTGCGTGTGTCCTCCCTCTGTCTTTCCGTCTTCCTTTGAGTGCCTTTGGCTTGGTAATTTAGCACCATAATTGGAGAAGGCTGCAGCTGCTACTCTCTGCATTGTGTGTTCCCTGTCTAAGCTCCGAGAGTCAGCTGGGAGGGGGGGTGAGGCTGAACCGAAAAACTTTTTATTTGTCAATGCAGTTTGGAAATTTAGACGGCTGTGTCTACAGGAAGAAGCAGGGGCCTTTGCCACTTGCGATTTTCACAAAAGGATGGGGAGAAACTTAAAGTACCCTGCACTTCTCCCTTCTCCTTTCCCTTGGCTTACACTCCGGAGAGGAGTGAGGGTACAGTGTGTTTTGGGGGTGGAGGGCATCTCCTCCCCTCCCAACTTCAACTCCTTATTTTAACACCCTGAGTATAATAGCATGTGATATGGAGAGCAAGCTTAGAAATAACTTCTGCAAACCACAACTCAATTTAACATGGGCTTAGGGTGTGATTTCAGAGGAGATCCATTTCAATCAAACACTAAGTTATTTAATTCCTCTTGGGGAGGGAGGGGTGGCTGGAAGCTCAGATCAGGCAGATTCCTCCCTGCTCTGGGAATCTCCTGCTTGCCTGGGCCCCGGGGTCAGCCAGCTACCTGCCAGTGGCGGCAGAAGTTGGTTTTTCAACCACCACAGTACCACAGCTATTAGGAAGTTTCTTTTGGTGTACTTTGGATCTATAGAAGAGGCAGAGGCAAGGAACACTTAGAAAAACAACCTCCACCCTTGAGTCCTACTATTTTTTTTTTTTCAAAATCAAGGCTTTGAGCACTCTCTGTCCACACACAATTCCTTCTCCTCTCCCCTTTGCCTGCTTTGCACTCTCAAAGATGGCTCTTAGGCCGGCTAGTGGGTGAACTTCCGATTTCTGTTGTTGTTAAATCTCCTCGGGCTTCCCGTGTGGAACTGTTGACATATTACCATGTGGCCCTGAATCAGCTTGGGGTCTAAGGTTTAGACTCTTTGGTGTTTCACTTATCTTGGGAAAGTTGTACAGAAACCAAACTCCTCTCTCTCTCTCTCTCTCTCTCTCTCTCTCTCTCTCTCTCTCTCTCTCTCTCTCTCTCTCTCTCTCTCTCTCTCTCTCTCCCTCCCTCGCTCTCCTTTCTCCTTCTTTTCCTTCTGTCCTCTGTCCTCTGTCCTCCCAGGACCGGCACGATGGCGTCCCAAGCCATAGCTCGAGACTGTCTCAGCTGGGCTCTGTGTCCCAAGGACCCTACTCGAGCGCCCCGCCGCTGTCCCACACACCATCATCGGACTTCCAGCCACCCTACTTTCCGCCCCCCTACCAACCGCTGCCCTACCACCAGAGTCAAGACCCCTACTCCCACGTCAACGACCCCTATTCCCTGAACCCTCTGCACCAGCCCCAGCAGCACCCCTGGGGGCAGCGACAGCGCCAAGACGTGGGTTCAGAAGCCGGGTCTCTCCTGCCCCAGCCCCGGGCAGCCCTGCCGCAGCTCTCTGGCCTTGACCCCCGAAGGGACTACCACTCTGTCCGCCGGCCGGACGTGCTGCTACATTCGGCACACCACGGCCTGGACGCCGGCATGGGCGACAGCCTCTCTTTGCACGGCCTTGGGCATCCCGGCATGGAAGACGTGCAGGTAATTCCAAACAAGCAGAAATAAACGTAAACGATAATAAAAGAAGAATGCCGGGGGAGAGGAGAGGAGGCGGGAGGGACGCACTGGTCTTCTCTGGTGGGGGCGATTGTCATCTCTAGAACCGGAATGACCGGACCGTACAAAAGTTTGTGTTTTGAGTGTGTGGCTAGAAATTGGCAGTTTCAAGAGATCCATTTGTGAATGACAGGACGGCTGGAAATTAAATCTTGAATTTCTCAGTGATAGTTCTCAGTCATTGCCATGAAGGCTAATGTGTTTTACCCTTACTCAGCTACTGTACTTGCGCATTCTCTATTGTTTTGTGTGGAGAAGTTGGCGGTAGGAGTACCCCACAGTGAGGCGGTCCCTCTGGCTTGGTAGGCAAAGTGCTGGCTGTCTAGAGAGCAGAGCTCTAAGCAAGAGCGCAAAAGGGCCCCTGCAGGCTCCAGGTGCTCGCTCTGGTCTGCAAAGCTGAGAATGACTACGTGATGTGCTCGGCAGGAGAGTCCTTAGCTGTGTTTGTTTAAGGCCCCTTTGCTTTGAATTTCCAAAAGCTGCAGAGCTCCTTTCCCCAACAGAATTCTAGAGCCTCCACCTGACAAGCGGTGGTGGCTAGCTACCAACAGGGAAAGCTGCCTTTGAGTTCTGCAGTGCCTGAGGACAGGCAGCTTTTTGGAAATTTCGTCTTTTTGAGGGCCAATAATTGACTGTAAAGCAACAAAAGGTTCAAACACACACTCCCTACCCATCCGGCATCCCAACTGAAACCTACACAATGGAGGCTGACTTGGACAAGAATATTTAGTTAAACTAAACCAAGAAACATCAAAGAAACAATTCCTAAATACTGTCAGGGTGATTCTGAACAGTTCTGCTTCACCTACCCAGTCAAATTTAAAGAGTCTCCAGAAAAGATAAATATTGTTGTAAAGCATTTAATTGACACTTGGATCTCATTGGCACAGTTGAATTTGTTATGGATCACTGTGGACTTACCTCCGAAGCAAAGAAAAACAAAATGGAAAAGAGAAGGTAGCCAAATCCTTTCTCTTTGCTAGGAAAAATAAAATTAAAAAAAATTAAGATCAATCAAAATGTGGTGACAGCGCCAAACACTGTCTTGCAGCCCATGGTGGCTCATTGTTTTAGAGGAACCTTGTTGTTATAAAGGAAGAAATCACCTGATCTGTGGCTGGATTCACCCACTGTATCACGAGTGATTGTTTTGTTGATTTTACTGAACTGTGCCTATCTGGAGGTATTTGCTTATTTCAGAATACCATATAAGAAAAGAAATATTGAATTGTTTTTTTAATGCATTGGAATAATATGCATCTGGGGGTGGGAGGTTTTAAATTAACCTTTCTGAGTACGGTTCAAAGTACTGAATAATGAAGGTAGACCAAGAACATGGCCCCATTACCCTGGCTACCACTACACACCCCATTGCCACTGGGGACATTAACATCACCCACCACCTCTACCACCAACCTGCAGGCCAAGGGACTCAGGCAACTGAGCCTGGAATATCTCTAAAAAATAGACAGAAATTTTCTTTGCTTTTAGAATGTTTTTCTTAAGTCAAAACTCTAAAGTTTGTTGTTGTTGTCTAGTTTTTGTTTGTTTTTTATTTATTTTTTAATGTTTAGCTAAATGTGAAGGGACAGGACAAAACAAGGCCACGGAAGTGCTTTTGGGAGAATGTAGTAATCAAAGAAACTTGATGGATTTAGAGCATTGAAGATTTAAAGCCCAGGATAATGCCCGAGCTGATGCAGTTTGCCGAGACTGTAGGAATAGAGAGCGATCCCTTTTTCCCTTTTCTTACCCTAGCTGATAATCTGGCAACATGGGAAGGCCTTTGGGACCTTCTTCAACAACAGCCCTAAGTGTGAGGAGTACTAGGAATACACCCCATGCCAGCCTCAAAGGTGAAACAGCTATGTAAGGCTGGGCTCAGTGTGGTCTCAGTGATAGGCCTCCTGAGGTTAGGGTAAGGCTGATTTGGCATGGAGAAGGAAGAAGTGAAATGTAACTGATCAGTTCCTCCTACCCCTGTTAGGGTCCACTGCCATGTTCTGGATCTAGAGTAGAGTTATGGAAGCTGCCAGGTGTCTATATATAAAGCAACAAAAGACCCGAGGGGGTAATTGCACCCTTCTGGTCTCTAGAAGTGACAACAGAGTGGTTTGGCCTGGACTTGAGAGTCACTTGTTCTACCTCAAGGCTCTATTATCTGTGCATTCAGGACACTGGAAGCCAGGGACCAGACAGTCGGAGGTGCTACACAGGCCCTATGGGTCCAGGACTGGGGGAATTTCATTTGACCTAGAGGCACACTCATGAGGCCACCGCCCTGTGAGAGAAAAGAAGGAGAGCTAATTAACCAAATGCTTCTAATATTTTTTAAATGAAACTATAAAACCCTGTCAATTTCTATTTCAATTTACTCACAGGGGCTATTAAACTAGCAGATCGCTGTCTGGGTTCCGGGATGCTACATTTCACCCATTGGGGAGGAGGGGCAGTGTTAAAAACTCAGGGGGAAATGGTTACAGGAAAAGAGAATGAGGAGACACCTAGTTGTGGATTTGTTTAGTTGCCATGTAGGCATCTTGTTCTTCACAGCTTGCCTCTCTAGCCTCCCATCACCTCTACCGCCCATGAGTATCAAAATAGAAAGCTGCTAAGTGAACCCTACACACACACACACACACACACACACACACACACACACACACACTACTCAAACACACCCTTGTGTCTTAAAGCAACCCCTGGTATCACTTTTAACTAAAGAAGTCTAGTAATTATGAGTCTGAGTTGTTTTTCTGCGCTTCCGCATGCAGTCCTAATTAAATCTTTACGATCCTCCCTGTGACGATTAAGCGCCAGCATGCTGCGTGAATATCCTGTACAAAAACCCAGCAGGCGGCCGTAATTAGATAGAAAATCAGACAAGAGCCTTCTCATTAACTACCACAACTACCCCACGTTGCTGATGAGGCGTAGATACGTATTTGCGCACCAAGAGGAGTGTGAGGTGTGGGGGTCCAGGCCTGTAGGTGATGGGTTTCGCTTCCACTAACACAGGCAAATATTTCTGTCCTGGATGGACTCATTGCAGACAGACACACAAGTTTAGAAAAAGGATGAATTGAATGTGAGCACGCCTGTGTGTGCAGGGCTCCCTGAAAACTCATGAACAAGTTTGATGAAGTATTTTTAAGATACTTCCTCACTATTGAAATGCGGATGGAGGTCTACAACAGTTCAAATGGAGAAACACCCCACCCTCAGCTTTCTCAGAGAAGAGTGACTACTGACAGTGAAAAGAAAGAAATGAGCAGAGATGGTTAGAACATCTGATTTCTTAGGCCATGCTTGCTTATTTGTGAGACTTTTTTTTTCTTCCTGTTATGGACACACATTCTGTTTAAGGATGCATCCTGAATGGGTAGGAAATGCTGGGCAGAAAACCTCACTCTTAAGCCCATCTTTTTACAATTCTTTATAGAGCGGGTTAACAAATTGGCCCAAACTTTAAGTTCCAAAGGATCAAGAGAAGCATTTGTCGGATTCAGAAAGAGAGTGGGTATTTTCTTTGGGAGTTGGGAGGCTGGAGAGAGAATCTGCTTTTTTGACACCCTGCGATGCACAGCTAGAAGGCCAGTTCCCATGCTTCGTGACAGCAAGGAACTGGCTCCAGCAACCATTCTCTCAGAAGTGCTGCCAATTCTGAGTTGAAACTTCCCCTCTATGAGATGAAACTGAAGATGGATATTCTTTGTCGTTAGCAAGGTGCTGACTGGGAGGATCCAGTCCTTTGTGTGTGTGCATCAGTATCTGTAGTTCCTGCCTCCTCGACAGGTGTGCTCCTTGCTGGGCAGCAGCACCAGCATGGCTGGAGGAGGTGTGTGGACACTGCACAGGCTCCCGAAGGAATTGTCATTGTGGAGCAAGATGCTCATAGCTCACGGGAACGTATGTGGACTGCAGTGGGTGTGAGGTCCTGGAGGCTTTTGTATTGCTGTTTGCATTCCATTCCAAATTGCTCAGACTTTAATTAAAATCCCATAATGTAAACTATTATGCATTTGTAAAAATGGCTCTGGGGTTAAATGCACTGGGATAGAAGGAAAAACTGAAATTGCCCTTAGCTAATATTGGTGGGAAAAAATCTTTTAGCTGTTGCCAACTTTTCACAATTCATTTGGACAAATGATTTAAAAGTTTGTAAGTCTGTGTAATAACTGTGTTTCAGACAATAACACAGGCAATCCTGCACTCCAGATGTCTCTCATAGGTTCTTTTTTCTTTTTCCTCTACTGGGAGAATTTACCATTTTAGTGAATTTCATTTCTATGTCGATTTGGAGATAATAGGAAATAATAGCAACTCCTGTTTAGAATGAAATGATTTATGTATGCAATTCTTTAATATCCAGTCAATTTGAATGGTGATGTTTTTATATTCACAGTCAGTTGAAGATGCCAACAACAGCGGCATGAACCTATTGGACCAGTCAGTCATTAAAAAAGGTATGGATTGTTCTTCCCAAAAGTAAGCAAAGATTTTGATGTCTTTCACTTTGGGACTTTATATCACACACACACACACACACACACACACACAGAGAGAGAGACATGTTTGTTGTAATCAGTCATTGGTTTTAGACTAGGTAAAAGGGCATGCTGGGGAAAAGGAAATGGGACTAAGCAGAATGGAAACTCAATCAGAAACCAGGATTGAGAATCAGAGAGACACTGGCAATTGCCATTTTTCTCAAAAGCATAAGGTAGCCATTCTAAATGCATCTTACATGACCAAGCCATCATGATGTGTGGAAATGTCTGAGAAGCACTGGTTTCAAAAGTGTGCTATTATTACTTTGTTCATAACTGAGTTTAGCTGTTTTAAAGTCTGTGTCATGGTGATGCCCACCCCTGCCCCCCGTTTTGGTTTGATATTTTTTTGGTGGTAATTTTGCTACCAGTTCTCTATGTTTTATGAGTTGTTTCCTTTTATTATTTTTTTAATTGTGCCAAATGCCTTGCTAAATATGTTCATCCTGAGAGGCTTAGGCAGACTAGGAATGCATCTAAATCTTCTTGCATATGCACTCATGATTTACTATGACTGTGGAACCACCCCATACTGTTAAAGGGCATGTGATATTAACAAATGTTTGCAGTCTCTTGTACAGCTGTAAGCAAAATAATTAACTAATTAAACTAATTAAATGTAATTACAATAACTCATTTCAGGCGTATTGCAGCTGCTTAATTTTTTTTTTTTCTCCTCTTCTCTGACAGTCACTAAGAGAATGTCTGGCTATTAAAGTAGCTGCTTCAAGGCCTAAATGTCAGGCACATGCCACAAATTTAAGAGTTCGAATGTGTACACAGTGCAATCTTTAATTATCCTGCGGGCTGGTATTGGAAAACATAGTTTTAAGGACCGTAGCCCTTTCTTGTCAGGGAGCTAGAGGAAGATGGTCCTTATGTTAGGAGTCAACAACCCCCAGCTTCAATCAGCTGACATTCACTTGAGCCGCTTAACATTCACAAAAAATAATTAAAGAAAGGATAATTTAGAAAGTAATCCATCCAGACTCAAATTGGCCTAGTAGTAGGCAGTTTGTGAAATAAGGATTCCAAAGAGGTTAAAAGTATGCTAAATTTTTTTTTCCTTTTAAAAAGTCATGAATATGTAGCTTTTGAGAGCTGGACAGGGGAAACAGTAGCTGCATGGTGCCTTCTGATTCCAAAATGATTTTTAAAATAGGCTTTAAAATGTTACCGAGTATTTCTCCCCCTCCTCTTTAGATAATACCATCCTCCATCTTCGGCTGGTTTGCTCTGGGTGTGTTTAAGCTGGCGACCGTGCTGACTCTTCACTTTCACTGGTTTCTCTTGAGTCTTCTCTTTTGGTTAATTGCTGGTTGATTGGGGTGGGGTGAGGGAGGAGCTTTTCTGGTCCCTTTTGTCACTGTTGCTTTAGCCCTCCCCCCTCCCTTTTTGTGGAAAGCTAGAACAGCTTAGCTTTGCTCTGGGTTGGGTATCCTAGCAACATCAATTGGCTGGCAGAGCGATATACCCAGCAGATGACCAATCAGAAATGTTATTAATAGTCAGGCCAATAAAAATATTTGGAACTTAGCTTGCCTAGAAAAATGGGGTGCATGGTTTTCTTAGATGTGGGAAGCATTGGTTGCTGTGTTTGAATACGTTTGCTAGAGAAACATTAATATTTATGCATAAGGCTGTTTCCAGGGATAGAAAAGAGTGTTGACTAAAGTTGCTTGTTCTGTTCTCTGAAACTGCCACATGTTTTCCCCCAAAGCCTTTTAAAAGCACGCACAGTTTAAAACACTGAAGTAAACCCCTAATCGTTAATTGATTTTGGGTGAGTAGTATAAATATGAACATTAGTTTAATTCCATTATTTGATACATGAAATGTGTGCTTTATTATGTGAAGAAGAGAGCCAAATATTATATTTTTATCTTTTAAAAGCCACAGGCAAAAATTGAACAAATGTTTGATTTATTTTTCTAACTCACCAGGAACTACTTAAAATAAAGTTATGGGTTCATTAGCTCCCTCCCTGCCTCTCTTCACCCATCTTTGCATATTCTCATCCCCAAGAGGGATGCTTCTATGCGATTAATTCTGTAGAGAGGTGAAAAAGTTTCCTGAACTGAATATTCTAAATTTGAGCAACTAGCAGGGTAAATGATTGCTTAATTTGTTTTCTAATGGGCATTTAGATGGTTTTTAGAAAATTATACTTTATTAGTAAAAAGCCAGCATCTAGCCCACATCTACATGTCTCCTCTCCTATGTTATGAAACCTAATTACCTAGGCATACAAGATTTATATATCTGTCCAGTCCTGTCATAACCACTCCTGAAACTTAACTCATGTCATTTTTCTTCCCTATTGATATCACCCAATACATTATGGACTCCCTCTCTTGTTATGTTTGCTATGTGGGCTTAGCTGACATTTCTTAAGTAATTTAGTTAAGAGGAAATGAGTTGTTCCCAGTAGAGAGAGCAAACGAGTGGAGTGAAGGTAGCCAGCGTGATAAATGGCTCTTTCATTTGAAGATCTCCAGAGCTCGTTTACGGCTAATTTTCTGTATTGGCCCCCTTTGAGCTATTAATGCAATCGGCAGGGACCGTGGCCCCTCTCTTCTTAGCTGCCCCATTAGAGCTCCCATTAAGCTGCCTAGTCTCAACTCTATGGCAGGAGTTGGGGAGGGGGAGAGTAATGAAAGGTGCTTTTTAAACTCTCCTAATCTAAACCGGCAGAGGGTGGTTAATACGATTTGAAGGGGGCTGGTCAATGAGCAATCAATAAAGTAATAATGAGAAGGATTCGGTACATTAACAGTCTAAAAATCCAACGAGACATTAAAAAATCATTCCTAACTCTCAGTTCCATTAAGATTCGGAATCTGGGTGGGGTGCACTTGGGGGAGTGCCCAAATAACATAAATGATCACTGCCATCTTCCTATAGCCTAACTTACAATGCTTACCTAGGCTTGAACATTCAGAGACCAATATGCAATCTGTCTGACACATTAGACAGTAGAAAACGTGTCAGAATTTCTTGGAAAGGTTATCGAGGCTGGAGTCCAAGGTTCAAATGCTGTGTCTGTGGGGCATTTTTTATTGGTCTTAGGGATATCCTGTTTGGTTAGTTTCCATTCAACCTCCACTCTCTTCCATGTTTTTCCCGTTAGTTCTGGCCCCTTCCCCACACAAACACTTTGGTGTGGGTTTTCTTGGAGAGAAAGAATTTTAAAAATTGCCAGATCTCAATTCTAGCAGGTTCTTTTCGGACTCTTCCTTCTTGCCTAGAAGGAATTGCACATGAAGAAGAATCTGAGTCAATTAGAATCCTGTAAAGGTGTGTGTTTCCTCTCAAAAACTTTGCCTTTTGGGGGCAGGTAGGGAGGAGAGATAGAGACAGAGATAGACAGAGACACAAACAGAGAGAAACATAGATCAGGAATAGTCAGAAGCCATACATACAAGTTCAAAACGGGAAAGTCAGACCTTCCTTTCCATTGCCCCAAGTGTGGGAACCTGCAAATGCAGACTGGAGAAGATAAATGACTTCCTCAAGGTCAAATGACACACTAAAAACTTGATAAGACACTATATTCAAGTTTCAGGTTCTCAGATTCTGTCATTAAAGGATGCCAACATTGGGTATTGGAGGATATATATGTATATATACCAGTGTGTGCAGGTGTGCATGTGTGTCTGTGTGTGTTCTTAACACAGTCACAGTAACTAAGTGTGTGCACTACTGAACAGGTAGAATAAAATTTTGACAAGAAGTAGACTTAAAAGGACGCAAAGCTGATGGGTAGCTTGCCTGATCATTAGTTTTAAGGTGCTAACTCTCTTAGTTGCTTCCCACATTAGCTCTCACAACTATCAGTTTCTTTCATGACAGGTTCACCACCACCACCACCCCCATTCTCACACAGGTGTTGTCAAATACAATATGAGGCTTCACCTTGAAGTTGTTTTTAAGAAGAGAAATTAAACACTAGCCCAATAATCTCTATATAGTCTAGTAGTGAATAACATTTCCTCAAGTTTTCCTTCCTTTTTTTTCCTTAGAATTTCACTCACTGCCAGAAAACACTGAATCTATTTGTTTTTCTTTTTTTCTCATTTTTGGGGGGAATAATTCATGGGAAAAGGAAAGTATGTGTGTGTGTGTTTGTGTATTTGTGTGTTAAATCTAAAAGTTGACTTTATCATCCAACCGAGAACTGAAGAGTGAGGGAAAGCCACTTTTTAATGTATGCACAGAAAATTGTAAACATGTAAAGAACCAAAAGCTCCTCGCTGAGCCTTGCTATGGTCCATTTCCTCAGCATTTCCTGCTGTCGCTTTAAACCTATCTCAGCCATCTCTGGGTTCCATGAGCAGGAACAGTGTGCTTATAATTACTAACAAATCAACTGAGCCCTGTTGCTCTCTGGGCTTATTGATAAGCTGGAGGAAAGCAGGGGAAAGATGAAGGGAATGAAATGCAGGGTTAATCAGCTGAGGGAAGCAGGTGTGAGGGCAAGGGGAAGGTAAGGTGATAGGAAGATACAGAGCAGAAGGAAAGCTGGGAAGAGAAATATACAGGGTCTGATCTAGGGACTTCATTGCTGGGCTAATGGGAAAGAGCATTAGTTGGTGTTAGAACCTGAAGATGCGGGATATATTGTTAAGAACTCGATTTTGATAGAAAATGGATATATAATTGAAAACACTTCTGTTCACCTTGTGAAATCTTTTTGGGGAAGGGGGGTGGGGAGAAGGAATTTCCTAAGATGGAAGTGTGCTACATAAGTAGACACATGCATTTGTATATGTATGTCAGACAGGTACAGCCCAAGGAAACAGTAATATGCTCTCCCTAAAAGAAACAGCAAAACCAGCTGTATCAGGCAGTCCACAACAGTACAGTTCAAGAACAGGCTATAACTTTTCTCTGAAGGCCTAAGTTTTCAAGAAATTTGGCATCTGGAAATCAGAAAACCAGAACAACTACTGTTTAAAGAACACTTGCTTAATAAGCATAACAGTAACTGTCAACTTACCGGGCTTGTTTGGTTATTAAAATATGCTAGGCAATGGTAAAGATAAGAATGTTGCCAAACATCAATGATGAGATCTTTCACATAATTTATGTCTATAGTTCTCTTGTTAAAACTGCAAAGGGCTACCTATATTTAGGGGAACTCTTCCCCAAACTGATGCCATGCCTCTGCCTAGTAGTATAAATTGCATATAAAAACTTGCATATGAATATGAAATATAGATATCAAGAATGCTATGAAAGTAGAAGATTAAAATACACTCTGTACAAGAATTAAATGTCTCCATTCCAATCACCCATTTACAAAGAGATATACAGTCACCCTTATAAACTCCAAAGATCACTTATGTCTGATGAAAGCATTTTGGCATTTTGCTGCTTTACTCTAGATAGCAAGTCCCTAGTGAAAATATGGGTGTCCACAAAATCAAACTCCTTGCTGTATCTTGTCCCTACACCATGAGTGTGCCAACGATGTTTTCTAATACAACTCCTCCAACTAGAATAGGTCTTGGGTATAAACAACAAGTCTTGAAATTCTGCTATGTCTATCAAGAAATGGTCAAGGGAATGCTTTAGTGTCTAAATCCACTCCCTTAAGGAAAGCTCTTCTTACAAGGGTTTGTAATACATTATAAGTTAATGAACACCTAATTTTCGGGAAGCTCCCCTTAACAACCATGGAGTCTGAATGCTGAAATCTGTCCTGTAAAGAATAAACTACAAAGAGAAATGCCACATTGCCTTATCTGTCCTGTAGAAAGGAACTTATAAAATTCTAGAGCCCAGCGTGTGGCAGAGAGTGCATCTTTTCCTGGGAGATTTATACTCCCTCCTCCCCTATACTAGATATACAGTTCAATGAGTTTTCCACGGAAGAAGTTAACATGTAGGAAAAGTTCAAAGGGCGAGACTTTCAGGAAGCGGCTCACCTTTTCTGGCTCCTCAGCCTCCCACCTGGCTCAGCCTCGTCCTGACATACAGATGACATGGAAACACAATTAACAGAAATACAGGCTGGAGAGGCTGAGTGCACCAGGCTAGCAGTGGCAACCAGCTGTCAGCTCTTATTAACTTCTGCATAAAACATACCTTGAGTGTGGTTTGTTATCAATTACTTGCTGAAATGAAACAACGGGGGCAAAGGCAAGACCGCCACCGCTCGTAGGAATTACGTGATTGGTTGATTGATCAGGGCACCTGTTGTAAATCATAACTGTTCCAAACAATCACCAGCCGGTGCCTCCATTTGTAAACAAAATTCGTGTCGCTGCTGAATTGCTCTCACTGGAGATGAGCATTTGAGTACATTTCTAAATGAACCTTGCTGTTTCAGGGAAAGCGAGGCTCATTATAAGGCAAAAAGGAGCGCTTATTCCTCTCCCCTTCCGCACCCCCCGCCTGCACCCAACTTTAGTGATGACTAATCAGAGAAAAGGAATTTCTATAGAGATCATTGGCATTAACATTTTCTCTCAGACAATAGTGATGTTAATCTTTGCCCCCAAGTACCTATGGAGACGGTGTTATACTGGGGAGGTCCGATCAGGATCTCAGCGAGGTGTCCAAGGTCACAGAAGAAGCACCTGACCAAATAGGCTAGGTCCAGTGTTTCCCTGATTTGGGCAGGGCTATATCGCAGGCAACACTCACATGCCCTCCCATCTCGGGTAAGTTTCCAGAGGAATGATGACAGTTGGGTTGGTTCACAGCTCTGGGAACGCAATGCAGCTGGGAACCATTGGAGCAGCCGCCTCCCCTCTACTTTCCGCTTGGTGGCTGCCCCGTGGCTTTCCCAGATGACACGTCCTGTTCTATCAACCATCAGTCAATTGGGTTGAAGCCCGGTCACCTTTATGGAAACATGTTTCTTCCTCTCTCCGTCTCTCCCTAGTTCCTGTCCCTCCCAAATCTGTGACTTCTCTAATGATGAATAAAGATGGCTTCTTGGGAGGAATGTCAGTCAACACCGGCGAGGTATTTTGCTCAGTCCCAGGCCGTTTATCTCTACTCAGTTCAACTTCAAAATACAAAGTGACGGTGGGAGAAGTTCAGAGAAGGCTCTCGCCCCCTGAATGCCTCAATGCGTCTCTCCTTGGCGGCGTCCTCAGAAGGTAAAGCAAAATAAAACAAACAAAAACAACAACAAAAAACTACACACACACACACACAAACTTGATTCTATTACTTGATAACGGAGGAGGGTGGTGAAAAGAATAAGAAGTCTGCCGCGGTTGCCTAGCAACTCTGAGTTGAAGCTCAGCCCACGTGTGATTCCAGGGGAAGGCTGTGGCTGGGAGTCTGGCGTTCTAGACAGCACTGCACATGTGCAACCCTCCTAAATAATTCAGGATTTGGGAACCTTTTACTTTCTTGCCTGTGTAAGGCTCTCAACTACGTGAACTGGTATCTGGAGCACAAGCCTGAGTTCAACCTAGACCCCATCTCCCCATCACACAATCTCATTTGAAGCAGAAAAGGCAGTTTCCACCATGCTGTCCATATAATCTCCATTTCCCTAGTTTTAAAATACAGACTAATGCACTAGTGTATGATCCTCCCCATTTTAAAAAACCTGTTTTCCAGATCTTTGATCTCCCTTCAATGATATCACAACTCACAACATTAATAGTACTTTATAACTATAAGTAATCACTTTCTGGAGCTATGTAGTTGCCCTCTAATATTGCAACTATTGCAATGCATGGGCAGATTTCTGGCGAAAATGAAGGAAGAAATAGTTACTTTCCCCCCACACCCCCCTTCAACAGTTCTTGACAACATGTGGACCCTTGGCACTGTACTTGCTAAGTTTCTTTGTATAACACAAAACTTTCTGAAATCATAGCCCATTTTAGAGGCTCGCCATACCCTTCTTTCCTAAAAGTGGCTAGCAGAAGTACAGCAACAGGATTTGTGCATGGTAACCAGTTTCCTTCTATTTCTGCCCAGCCCTTAGAGGACATAGGGAGCCTAGATGTTGATGTGATGGAGGAATATTCTTAATTTGAATACTCTTCTACTGTCCTTGTTTGGTTTAGTTTTCAAGTGAGTCTTTTGAGCTTCAGAGTCAGGCTGTATTTATTATTGTTATTATTATTTTTAAATTTTGAGACAAGGTTTTTTTCTATGTAGCTCTGGCAGTTCTAGAAATACTTTGTAGACCAGACTGGCCTCAACTGAGAGACCTGCCTGAGTTTGCCTCCCCAGTGCTGGGATTAAAGGTGCACACTACACCTTGGTGTTGAGAGAGAGTGGGGATGTTTTAATCCAATTTCTGAACACGAATATATAAAATTTATGGGTTGAGATAACGAATACAAGCAGCTTATTGTATTAATAAGCTCAAAAGTATTAGTACTGCTGTTATGATGACAAACATTAATAGATTATAAATGTTAGCCTTCTCCCCACTTCTAAAATTCCTCTATTACATAGTTATTATTACTTTTTTTGTTTGTTTTTCCTTTAGAAGCCTACTTGTTTCTGGAACCTAGCTCTATTTTTTTCTCTCTTCTTTTTAAAAATATTGGCTGGATTCTGCTGTCCTCACTGGCTCTGTGGCAGGGAGTGAACCCCTGCATGTACCTGGGATGAGCAATGTTTACCTTTTCTGGACCCAGTATCCTACATCCTAATTATTCCCATCTGGTGTCATTTCCCCCATCACAGTAATAATAATAATAATAATAATAATAATAATAATAATGAGTTACTTCTTACTGCTCTATATTGCAGAAATTAAGCAAACCTCAGCAAACTCTCAGCAAATAACTGTAAGGAAGGGGTGCGGGGAAGTGCTAACCTCAAGTTCAAGCCTCTTCAAGCGCCACTGGGCTCTAGATTGCTAAGTCTAAATTTTGTTTCAGGAACACTCCGAGGTTAATCAGAATGTTAATTCTTGCAATTTCAGAGCCAAATCGAAAAATGGGGGGAGATCCTTGAGAGAAAGGCTAGAAAAAATCGGTTTGAATTTACCCGCGGGCAGGCGCAAAGCAGCAAATGTCACGTTACTCACCTCCCTGGTGGAAGGTAAGCAAGACTCAGTGCTGGCCACTTCACCAAGTGGCTGAGCTTAACCGTCGGCTGGAGGCTGACATTTTCCATGTTTCATGATTAACTGGAAATCATTGTGATCGTTGTGCCCTTATGAGTTGGATGTCAAAGGATTGCAGGAGAGAAGCTCAAAGGTCTTTTTACTTAGAGAGGCCAGCAGTTTTAGGGAAGCAAACACAAACTATATAAAGGTCCTCATCCTCTGAATAGCATAATCTCCAAGTCAAAGCAGGGGTCACCTCTCTGAAGCACCCTCTACTAGAACTCCTACAATACCATCTCTGCAAGCTGCAATCAAAACTCCTTGTCCTCCCCTAACTTCACCTCTAAGTGTCACTAGCAAAAAGCAAAGGCATTTGCCTTCTAGCCTGACCATGCGACATCCATTTTCAAGTCTCTCACAAGGCGGAAGGAGAGAGCCTTCCTGGTTTTCCTTCCACCTCTACACATTCATCCTTCAATAAATGTAAGAAAACATATAGTGTTAATGCATCTTATTGGTTATTTTAAAACTCACGACAGTCCCAGAGTTCTGTCTCCCACACCCTGGGACTTGATACTTTAGTAAGTTCAGCTATGCTTAAAAGAAAACTGAGGAGGAGGGGGGTGCTATGAAAAAGTGTGGAGAGGCAAGCTGATTCTCCAAGGCAAATTCATTAGCTGTGTATTAAATGGCCATAATTTTACTGAGAAACTTCTAATTGGCCTGTCAGTTTGGTTTTTGAGATGAGATCTATGCCTGTAATAGTTAAGATGATCCATATAGTCTAGGAGAAGTGTGTCTGCAACTGAATGTGTAGGGAGGGAGACAGACAGGAAGCAGCCTATTGGTTGGTACCTGTGGAAGATGGTGGAGAATTTTCTCTGGAACCCTCCTTGTGTGTCCTGTGTTTGTTTCTCTTCCATATTTTACTAGATGGATTTTTACTAGTGTTCTGACTCATGTAGGAAGTTGTTTCTTGTAGGACAGTATCTTATATTATCTAAATGATGATTATAAATAGATCAATGAGTCTTGCATTTTATCATCTTTAAGGCAAAGATTTTTTTGGCCCAAACTCTCCCACCAAATGTCTTTAAGTCACCACATTTAAAAACCCCACTTGGTAACAGTTGATTCTTCTTAGCCTATGGGTATTTCATTTTTGCCTTTTAGGGAATCATTAATACTGCAAACCTCATTTTGACAACAGTCCATGTAATCTTAGCACAAGACAAAGATTTTGATGAAGAAGGGAAGAAACTGGAAACCATACAAAAAAGTGACAGTATTTGGTGGGCGTTTTTGGTAAAATAAATCTTTGTAAGCACTATGCTTGAAGTCTTTTGTCATATGAGAACAGTGTAAGTGAGTCACATTGAATTATGATATAATTCAACATACCTATTTTTTCGGGTTTGTGATCTTTCCTTAAGCCCCCAAAGTTGTGTTTTTAAGTAGTCAATGATGCATTATTCAGAAGGGTCTTCCTTCTAAGCTCTGGAATGCCTAGTGTGCCTTGGTGTCTGCAGTTACATATGTGCTCAGTAGAAACTCTTTAAGAAGGTGAATGACCACAGAAATCTCTGAAAGGGAGAAACCTGAGAACAGCAAGAAAAGTGCAGGGTAAATAATTAGTTTGCTGCTGAATAGAAAACTCTTTCACATGTTCCATTAGTTATTGCTACTCAGCAACATTTACATATGTAGATTTGTTTATGCATAAGAGTTATAAATGAGACTATTTGCCTAATAGAATTGTAGGAAGATGGTGATTTTTAAATTTTTATTTCAAGCAGGTGTAACTCGTGCTTTAAATAGAAGAGAGATGTCTCCCTAGCATACCCTGCCAAATGTCTAGATTCAATTGTATGGTGGCTCTTGAATCTATGGTCACTTTCCCCCTGAGCCAGGAGGGTGATTTCCAGGGGGCCCAGGGTCTCTTGGGAGCAGGGAGAATAAGATTTGTCCTGCTTGTTAATTATGACTCTCATCTTTACTTTGAGTGTCTGTTTCAGTTCTGAATTTGTTGCATACCTGGTTTCAGGTGTTCAGTACCTAAGTGTTGATTCTCTGCTGCTCTTCTCACAGGGGAAGCTGTTCACTTAGCTCGGGATTTTGGGTATATTTGTGAAACAGAGTTTCCCGCTAAAGCCGTGTCCGAGTATTTGAACAGGCAGCACACGGACCCCAGTGATCTGCACTCCAGAAAGAATATGCTTCTGGCCACCAAGTGAGTTTCCAAGCCCTGGGTCCTGGTCTAGGATTTCCTTCCTGACCCAAGTCCACTTAGGAAAATGGGGAGGGGATCAGTGCAGCCTACCTGGTGTGCAGAAAATGCCTTGCCATGAAATAGACAGCAAAGAAGCCAATCTGCTTCTGATGGGTGGGGTATGGTGTAGACTTGAGGGGCTATGGGCCTGTCCAAGTTCCCTTTTCCGTTTACAAAGAGAATGCAGGCTTTCAATGGGCTGTCTTCCACAGTTCTGGGGGCATCAGGCAGATTTTTCTGGTGTCTCTTCCCAGATCCCTAGGTGAATATTTCTGTCTGGTCTTGGCATTGGTCTTCCTTGACATGAAGAGACAGCCATATGTGTCCACCCACGATGTCTATATGTCACCCACGTGTGTCCATCTCTACCCACAGCTCTAATTACTCCATTTCCAATGTTGCTGTTTGTCATCTTCCTTGGACTTGTAAAATTTACTACAACTCCAGAGGGGAAAACAGTAAATCTCTGGCTAAATTTAGGTCTAGAACTCATTTGAACATTTACAGTGGGTTTTCTATTTATTTGATTTACTCCTGTCTTTGGCTTTGGTGTCATATTGTTGGTGTTTTATGACCAGCTCAGGCCTGCAGTGGGCGGTGCTGCCTGCGCTGGCACGTTTCTGTCTTGCAGGCGGGCCTAAACAGCAGCGCTCATTTATTTAGCGTTCCAGGACGCGGTTTGTTCCGTTGACAGCGTAATTTAAAGAAATATATGGAAGGCTGAAAAATCATTTGCTCAAATTTGTCCAGATGTTTTTGAGACGTGATTGGAATTTGATTGCCCCTTTCCGCAGGGTCAAAAAATATTAATGTCCCAGAACTTTAATTGCTTACAGAGCCTGGTTTGGGCTGTGCAGATTTTAAATGCTTGACTCTTAAGCATTTGTTCTCTGCACTGCAAAATTTTCATTTTGGCACTTTGGAAATGAGCACAAGGTTAAGAAAAGACTTTAACCATCTTTCCCAATGATCGTAACCTGGCACCTACCCTCGTTTTAGAATGCTTTCCTCTAATGTACTATATAGCAGTATAATGGGGTTTTGTTGGTATGCTGCCCTCTTAGCATTGCACTGCTATCTGCCAATAGGGCACAGTTGCACTTTATAAATGAAGCAGGGAACTTTAGGGGAAATAAAATAATGAGATGATGATGATTAAAAAACACTACATGTCTAAGGCAGATAACAAGATCCACAAAAAACTCCTTATTTATTAAAGGGATGATTTGACACACACTCTCTAACCCTGCGACCTCAGGACATCTAAGGCCACTACTTTTTAGCCTAGGGTCTCAGAATAATCTTGGGAGCTTTCCCACTACATCCGAATCCATCCCCAAACCTTTTACTTTGGAATGATGGAAGGGAGGTGGGTCAGAGCTTGGGAGTGTATGTGTGAACCTCACTGAGGCAGGCCCTATTGCGTGAGCTCAGTCACTTGTGGGGATATATGGATATATTGTGAATAAAGACTTGAGGGGGTAGGAAAAGTCTCTATCTTTATCCACAGGCCTTGGAAACGTCAATCTTTCTTGGTTGCTATCCATGGGTGGAGAAAGAGATCCCCCTTTTGGTTTATTACTAGCCCCGGGAAACACAGCAGCACCTTGGGGAAAGGTGCCCCAAGGGTCTTTCAAACCTACAAATCTGCCCTCTTTACCTGAGAGGCAGGCCAGGTGTTAGTTGCTAAGTGCCATTTCAGCCATTCCTTGGCTGTTTAGCTCCAGTATACTATATAGCTATCTATATAGGTTTTCCTTTCTTGACATCCCACAAAACCAAAAGCTGGGGGAAAGCAGGTGGTCAGGAATAGCCTGCCAATCTGAGAAAGGCTATGGCCTCTGGGATACCATGCCTCAGCCTGCCAGCAGAGCCAAACCATTTGACCTTCAGGGCTAAACCCCTCCCATCCATTTCCTATATTAAAAATTTCTCAAATAAGCTCAATCCATAGTTAGGCACACACGGGGTTCCCAAGACTAGGAGAGTTCTCTAAATTGTAGGTGCCTTGAGGAAATAAAAACCTTCAACAAATAAAAATCTATCCTCCCTAGTGTTCCGACCATCTACCTCTAGGTTTCATTTAAACTATTCAGAAATCCTTTTATATCGACAACAATCCTGTTACACAAAGAATTTTAGTAGCTCACATATGCAAAAATCTGGAGGGGTGGGTAACATTTTTTTTAAAGAAGGGAGGAGAGATTTTTCTTCCCAAATGCTTCAGGTAGATGGGTTTAGCTTTGAATGGAATCAGCATTCTCTCCTAGAATAAACAGGTTTTCGCTCTAGGCCATGCAAGGCTCTTGCAATCTGCTTTTATGCCAGGGACAGGCTTGTGGCCGAGGGGCATAAATCGTTCAGTGGTGTGTGTGTGTGTGTGTGTGTGTGTGTGTGTACACGACAGAGAGAGAGGGAGGGGGGTTGGAAAGGCAGGAAGGAAGAAAGGAAAATGATTAAAGAAAAGTGCTACGTAAAAGCTAAAAATTATTGACTATTCAAAATCAAAATCTAAAATGCCTAGCAAATTTCCTAAAGCAGAATACAGGTGGTCCTGGAATGGAGAGGGGAATGAAAGGCGTGAGAGAGGGAGGTGTGCCTTCGACCCTTCCCTGGGTTCCTTCCAGTCCCAGCTGCTGGGGGAAGGATCCCCCTGGGGAAAGAAACGGAGCAGAATGGTCTAAGTTAGCCATCCTCAGACCCAGCGCCTCTGGGCTCGTGTGAGTGTCTGGTTTTCGAAGCAGGCCTCTGAGGGTGCCTTTGTCTTCCTCCCTCACCCCTCCGCAGGCAACTTTGTAAAGAATTCACGGATCTGTTGGCGCAGGACCGGACACCGATTGGGAACAGCCGGCCCAGCCCCATTCTGGAGCCCGGCATTCAAAGCTGCCTGACGCACTTCAGTCTCATCACCCACGGCTTCGGTGCCCCGGCTATTTGCGCTGCACTCACTGCCCTGCAGAACTATCTCACCGAGGCGCTCAAAGGCATGGACAAGATGTTCTTGAACAACACCACTAACAGGCACACGTCTGGGGAAGGCCCAGGTAGTAAAACTGGCGACAAGGAGGAGAAACACAGGAAATGAAAAAAAAAAATTAAAGCGAAGGAAAATGTTTTAAATACAAAAGGAAAACAGAAAAAATAATTTTAGCTTTAACATATTGGATTGGCTTTGGAAGAATTATATTAGGTAGAATACACATACAATCAAAATTTAAAAAAAGAAAGTCAAATAACTTTAAAAAAATAAACTGAGGCGTACAACGGAGCAACAAACCGGCTCTCGGTGTCTATTTCAAGATACACGTGGAGACAACCGTCCGGATTTTCCACTTCGGTTCTTTCGAGTTTTAGTAATACAGATAATAAAAGAAAACTATGAACCCCCCTCCCCCTTTTGGAAAACAAACATGAGACTAAACATGAGAACACGGTAACTTATTGGAAGAAAATTGGAGAAACGTTGGTGTCAGTGCATTGAGAGCTGGTTGACTGAGACGCACGAACTTTAAAATTTTTAATTTAATTTAATTTTTTTTTTTTAAAGAAACTCTCGCAGTCCGGCCTTCCATTTCTCCTTCCTCTTCTCGCCGCTGCTTCCCTTTCTCACTGGCGTTGTGTTAGCCTCTTTGGTGTCCAGACCTTGCCTTGCCGTCCCTAACTCCCGTGTGCCCACCCCACCCCACCCCACCCCACCCCACCCCACCCCACCCTCACCCCACCTCCGCCCTGCGCGGGTGTGTTTAATTAGGGAGGCCAAGGGTGGGGGCAGGCGGAGGCTCCAGCTTTTTGATCCAAGCTTGAGAGCCCAGGCTCCCGCGGCAGAGGAAACCGATAAGTTGATTCATCATGGTTCCTTTCAGAAAATGTTACTAGCTCCCAGACTTGCCAGCACCTGTTTACAGAGAATATTGCATTTGTTACACTTGTGTCATCTAGAAGTATAGTTTAAAAAAAAAGAAAAAGAAAAACAAAACATGAATACTTTGATTAGTATGTAATTTCTTCGGAGGGGTATGTACCATTTCATTCTCTTCTGTTTCCCAAAGCTTTACCCGCATGGTTTATGAGCTTCTTCAAAGAAGACTTGGGCTTCCTACACAATCTATAAGGTACTGAGAAAAAAAAAATCCGATCCGTTTAAAGTCAAAGCCTGTGAGTCAGATTCGGCAGATTCACTTCTTTAAAGAAGCTCAAAGAGAATCATTTAGGCAGTGGCCAGTGTTGGGGGAACAGCTTTGACTCTTCTGGCTAACACACCTCAACTCGGGAATTCCTGCAGGGGAAGAGAAGGGCGCTGCAAAACGCATTTTAAGGGAGTCCAGTAAGGCATCTTGGGAACCTATATTCTAACAGTATTGTCTTCACTGAAAAATGAATTTCATTTCCTTGAGCTCTTTGGGGACAGTTGTTCTAATGGGGAGAGAAGCGGCTTTGCTGATGTAATTGAGGAAGACAGGCTACAAACTGCCTCCACTTTATGAATGAAGCAGCTTCCCCTCTCAGACATGCACTTGTTTTGACACGAAATGGAACACACACACACAAACACACACACCACAAAGCAAAGCAAAAGGGCTTGCATTTCAGCTTTGAATTCCTGTCTGTATATTTTGGGAATATTCCCAATGAATGAAATTCTATGCATTTAATATAGCCCACTGCTCTCAGCCAACTTTTTACCCATACTGTATCTTAACATTGCTACAGTGAGATCCTCGGAGTAGAGTATTGGGCTGGTGAGACAGGTACACGCAGCTAGTGTGGGTACTCGTGTTTCTTTTCAACAACCTAGAGGGAATCTTTGCAAAATCCATTGAGATACAAAAATCTTTTTTTTTTTTTTTTTTTTTTTTGGTGATTTACAGATAGTCCCTTTCCCCAATAGTATGGACTCTCAGGTTTCCCATCCTTTCCCAACCCACCATAAAGCAAGGGAAGGGAGTTGAAGTTTTAGGGGTCCTCTGAGGGCTTTGCTCAGAGAGTTTTAGTTGAGGGAAAGAAAAGTCAGTGGGTTTTATTTAGCTCACTGAAGGTTATAAGCAACAACTGAGGTCAGGCAACCTGTCGCCTTTAATCTCTAGCTGCTTCTTAGTCCTGTGGGTTTGCAGGACAAGGCTCTAGCCAAGCTGAAAGGCCTGAAAGACGTACAAAGGGCAGGAATAAAAACATTGTGCGAAGTATAGACTTGAATCTCTCCCCTGTTTAGAAACGCTCCCGTTTTGTCAGAGGGCCTGGACGCTTGCATTAGTTCAATGCTGATTGCACAAGGCCAGTAGAAAACACATTGAAAAACATCGTCTCCTTTCCTTGCAGGGCAACGCGCCCCACGCGTGTGACAGCGAGAGACGCGATGGATGCGCCTTGCTCTTACTGTGCAGGTCCTGGGAACACGTGGGCCACTGGAGCCCAGTGGTTTTGAGGACGTAGAGTCCGCAGCTGCTGGGGTCGCGAGCCGCACGGGCCCTTCCTGCTCTCGGCCTCACCCTAAGGGCTGAGGCAACAGGGAAGGGCCGGTCCCGAGTAGGTAAAGGGGCGGCGCCCCATTGGCTGCTGGGGGAGGGGTCCCAGAGCTCTGGAAAGCCCTTTTGCTACCAGCGGTCATTTCCGGGCCCTGCTCTCAGAGACGTTATAACACGGAACAGTTCAAGGAATCTGAAACTTCCATGTGTTCTTTTCTGCCGGGAAGGAAATTGTCCCCACCCTCACTCTCCTGAGTGTGGACACGAAATAAGAACTGTCATACTTGGGTGGGTAGGTAAGCTCCTAGATGCCCTGCTGTCTGTGTGAGCCACGCCAAAGGCGCAGCTAGATGAACTTGTATTGAGCCCAGTCCCTCACCGCCGGGATGAATCCTCTGTTTCTGTACTTTTCTCCCTTCTTCGCGTCGGACCCTCCGCCTCCATGCTTTCCTTAGTCAGGCTGGCTACATTTATCTGATAATTGAGTTATTAAAAGCTTTGGTTTCCTTGGGCTTATATGTCAATAAACAGTAGGATTAACACAAGAGTTTGCCTTTCAAATGAAGAAAAACTTTCAAGGCCAGACCCTTTGAATTTTGTTTTCAAACCAAACAGGTGAGTTACAGTCCTAACCTCTCCCCTGAACTTTGTAAACGTTTTATCCAGGCCCGTGTGCCTCCTACTAAATGTTGGGGTTCCAAACTAAAATAACTAATGGCTAAAGAGTAAGCCCGTGGCAGCTGCATTTCCCCAAAGGTTTTTCCAGCTCCTTCTTTGCAAATCCTGCTCCTACTTGTGTTCTGGGTCTCATGGCGTTTGTTTCTAACTGAGGGTTCCCTCTCCAGGGACTTTTAACTCCATCCCAACTAGGAAGTTACTTTCTTTTCACCCTTTCCCCGAGTTAATATTGCATTTTCTTTCATCTGCCCTAAGTCTGTCTTCACTCTTAGCTTTCTCCACCCCAATAGAAACAGCTCAACAGGCTTTCAAAGATCCGACTTTTGTTGTCATTGGCCAAGAAAACAACTTTCTTTGAAGCAATTATTTCATGTCCTATGAAAACTGTTCGAATGGAAAACTCCAACCCCCCAACTTATGTACACACTTCCTTCATGGGTACAAGACCCATTCCTAGTTAGAGTACTGATAGAAAACTTATCACCATACATGCTTTCCTTTGCTTGTAGTACATACTGTGGAAAGGAAATGATGATCTTCAACTACACTGCCTCAAGAGCTCTGCCAGCATTTCCCCTCCTTTGCTGATGTATATTAAATTACTGGTGACAGAAAAGAGAAGTATTGGAATTTGTTTGGTTTCTTTAAGAAAAAAACTGAAATGAACACTATTTCTTCTTTAAATGCCAAAATTGATTCTCCTTTTGAGTTGGTTTCTAATTCACTAACGTTGTTTTTACCACCCAGTCAAGAAATACCAACAGCCTCTTCTTGAGAGCACTCTGGAGGGTGTCTGTGTTCAGTTTGTATATATTTATTTATGCTTAATTTAATGGGAATGTGTAAATATGATGAGCAAGTAGTTTGGGATTATTTATCTGTGAATCTATACCTCTGTGAATGGGTGGTTTAAAAAAAAAAAAACCGCTTGACCCTAGGTAGAATCCTATCTGAAATTTTCTGTTCTTTATAGACAAGCTGTTATGGTATTGGGTAGAAATTGGTTTATTGTCCAGTGTTAATCTGATTTACATGAATAAAAGATTGTTGTGTTTTTGTTGTGTTCTCATCTTCAGTTTCTTATAAATGGATACTGTTACTGTTTCATTCTACAAACAGAAAAGAGACATAGCAAAAGCTCTCTTCTTTTTTGCCACCCCCTTGAAGTACATACAGTGTTTTTGTTACAACTGAAATACAATAAATTTTGCTTATCAGGAAAAAAAAGAACACTTTTTTTCCCCTAGTAGGAGGTGCTTTTTTTTTACTTTTAAAATTTCAAATGGATACTACTCCAAATCATATTTGTAATAAAAGTTCATGTTAACTGCATCTTATTGTTCATTTTACCCTTACAAGGAAAAGTGTTGTATTTACTTATTGGGTGGCTAAAGGGTTCTGAGCCCAAGTCAAGGATGCTGCAGTGGAATAGGTGTTCCCAGGTGGTGTTGGTTCACACTGCAAACCTGGGTGTTGGCTCCTGCACTTGGAGGCATGGGTCCTTGGAGGGGTTAAGCGGCCCATTTCAGAATGGAATCTCTTCCTCACTTCATCAGGGAGGGCCTCTGCAAATAAATGATGAAAAAGCTCCCTTGACCAAGAGTGGTTCATGGCTTAAAAAGCTGCTTCTTGGGTTCTGAGGCTGCCTAGAAACAGGCAGCTTTGCTCACTTGGGTTAATGGACTTTGGCTTTGACCCATAAGCTCTACTAACTGGATGTCTCAATCTGTATTTTGTCCCAAGGTGGGGATATCTTCCTGGAGGCCAGGAAGACAAAGTCATTCAAGATATTCTACAGTCTGCACTGCTTCTTTTGGGAGCAATACAGGTTTTATCTGTCCTACACCATTGTTGCCTAACATAGTCATGAAAAGCAGAACTGGCAACCAGTACATAATACAGAAATGGTGCATCCTGAGCTCAGATTATATAAGAGTGTTTAACATATAGTTGGTAATTAATCATACATCTCTCCTAAACTTTCCCTTTCTCAGATTAGTCTTTTCCACTTGGATTTCCCTATAGAAAAAACCCAGAAGAGATGGTGAAATCAGTTTTATGTGAGACTTTTTAGTTCTCGTATTATTTATTAACTTAAAGGGAGGGAGGTTTTGTGGCTAGAACTGTAAACAATAAATTCAAAAAATAAAAGGAAAAGGGAAGAGAAAAAGGAGAAAGGATACAAACAGAACAAAAGGAAACAAAAACCCCACAACAAGTGTCATTATGAGTGTGTGAGATCTATATAGCTTAAAAGAAAATGTATGAAAGTGCCTTAGTCTCTTGGTCAGTTGTGTTAACATTGAATTTCTTTTCCATTTGCTTTACAGAGTGTGGGGCTGCTTAACATTGGGCTTACCTAGAGTTGTGAGTAATTTTCACATTCTATGACAAGTTTCCTACAGCAAGGGAACACCAGTCCTGGACCAAAGACAACTAATAAACTATCCCACAGGTAAATTCTGGTCCACCAAGACTCTCCCATCAGCTTTTGGTCAAGTCAGTGACCTGTGTAAGCAAAATTCCAGATCTAGAGACTCCATAACTCTGGGAAAAGAAATGGAGGGAGGGGACTGGGAAGGAATGGTTGGAAGCTGAAACCATCACTATGACTATGGTACAAGACCATAGAGGAAGTAAGGTACAGAACTACAAGTAGGGGCACTTAGGACTTTGGCCACTCCTGCAAAGGAATCCCCAGAGTGTCCCCAGAGGTGGGGTCATTGCATGTTCTCTCTCTGCCTGGAACTTAACAGAGGAGCCCAGAAATTACCCTACCTCCCTCAACCCATCACTGGCTTAAGGGGGTCCTGATAAGGTAAAAGTTTAATGGTTTAAAAATTAAAATGATTTTCCTTTCTTCATTTGAAAATAACTGTCCAGTACTTCACGACCACCAGGCTGTTGATGGCCCTGTGGGTCCTCTCCTTCCCGGAAGGTATGCCATAGTTCCCAGACACTCTAGCTGCCCTTTTGCGTTCAGACTTTTAGGGCAATGGTTGTCTGTCTTATTGAAGATTCAGAAATCAAACGTGCAGCACACAAGTCCATTAATTTTAGCTTCCCATTAATCTATTTATAACCAAGCCAGCGGAGCTCTATAAATACGGTCCTATAAAATTGAAGTCTTTCCCATAAATCTTCCCAAGTTGTTTATTTACATGTATTTTCTGGCCCTTTAATGAGGCTCCTGTAAACTCGGGGAAGACCCTCGCCGACCCCACTCAGCAAGTCGTGTGCGCGCTATCTTCCCAATCCCCCAAAGAATTTGACGCAGACCTGGAGGAGGGTAGAACGGGGGGGGGTGGGAATTCATTTTTCCTTCGTGACTTTGTTTCTTTGCTTCTATCCCAAACTCGCTCTCTCCATTCTCCCCAACACAAGCCTCATGTTGATTTATATCGTCATAAACAGCATTCTTGCGAATGTATTTCCTCTCATAGCTTGGGGTGAGCTCTTTTTTTCTTTTTTTCCCACGTCCCTGGCAGCCACTACTTTAAAATCAGGCCTCATAAATAACCTCAAGGGCTCTCTCAAGATGAGATCCGTCAAATGTCTTTCGGCGTCTAGTTTTCTAGTTTGGGTCTCTCCATGACTCTCCCCAAGGTCACAAGGTTGGTGCAGTGCCACTGGCTTTTTCCTGGGGTTGCTTGCTCTCCACGGAGAACTGCAGTTTAGAGACTGGGTGCCGGAGAAGGGATGGGTCCTGGAAAGCATCTGCAGGCGCTTGTAGCACACGAGCGCGCCTCAGCTCGTGGAGCCAGCGCGCTGGGAGCAGGCAGCCGGCCTCTGTGAACACTCCCTGGGACGTCCGACAAGGTGTCAGCGGCGCGCAAGCGCACACAGAAGCACCCTGCAGCGTTCCAGGGCGGATCCCCAGCAGGTACAGCCAGGCTGGCCATGTTCCCCTGCCGGAGCTTCTCCGGCGTGCCTTGGGGATCAATTGGCTAAGGCAGAGTTGCAAATTGCGGCAGCGCGGGCAGCACTCTTATAGGATTCCTTTCCTTTCCTTTCTTCCCTTACTTCCCCTTCCCCTAAGCTTCTTAAGCACAGATTGTCACAGAACTTTAACGTGTTTGACGCTGGTTCCGAGCGAGCACCTACAAGTTCTGAGCGTATTGGTTCCTGCTTTTTCTCAGAAGGGCGGGCTGGAGCCGATTCTACCTAGGGGAGTGGAGAGGTCGTGGGAGGGAACAGTCACACCTGCTGCCCAGAGAGGCCTCTGCATAAAAATGCTCTTTAAATTTTAGGAAAGTCACATAATGGCTGCTGGCCTTACCAAAGCGTGACCTGCCCGGGCCTACCAGTTAACGTCCCAGGCGTGCCTGCTCGTAGATACAAACACTTCAAGGATGTGGTTGTCAGATGTCATTAGCCAAGTTGTGCTCACCAGCCACTTGATTAAGAAGAAGGAGGAAATAGCCACGCTAAAGTGTATACTATGTCGTGGTGGTGGCGGTGGGATGTCAGAATTTTTTCACTTGACCAGACAAATGTCCCAAGTGATCTGGGAGAAAACAAGCTGTGAGCAGGGGGGTACAGAGATGTGGGGACAGGACGTTCTCCGGGACTTCTGGGGTGGAAACTCCCCCAAACTGGTCTGCTACAGACACTGGCCTATGTTATCAAGCCCTGTCAACCTGGAGCCTCAGAGGTCTGGAATCTGGTCTCCCAGCCTTATTACCACCTCGGTGCACAAAAGGGCGGATGGCTATTCAGGATGGCAGAATGCAATCTTTAATGGAATTTCTGACGAAATGGGAAGGATAAACAGCAATGGATTAAAAACAAAACAAAACAAAACAACAACAACAACCTTGTAAATGTCCTTTCCTTGCAGGCAGAAGTATAATGTGTCTGGGGAGTTGGAGCAGGAGTGAGGGAACCCAAGCTTTTACAAAAGAAATAAGAAAACATTACACCAAACCAAATTTCAGTCCTCCTTGGGCTGATGAAGAACAAGAAAAGAAGAAGAAGAAGAAAAAGAAGAAGAAAAAGAAGAAGAAGAAAAAGAAAAAGAAAAAGAAGAGGAAACATTTTTGTGACTGTTCTAACTAGAGACAGAATATCAAGCTTTGACTAGAATGGATTCAGTGTGGACCTTATCCCTGATAAATGGTTTTGCAGGTGTCCAGATGAGAGACATGCCTTGGAGAGAGCAGTTCAGGCTGTTTGTGGCTGCAGCTGCATGCTACACACGAGCTCAGTCTTGAAACTGCAGATCCAGAGTAAACATGGAACAGGCACAACAAAGCAATGTTTACCCAAGTGAAGTTTTTTTTTGTTCTGACATTGCCATGTGTTAAAGTTCTTGTTTTTGTTTTGTTCTTTTGAATTGTTCTTTTCCTTTTTTTCTTTCTTTTCCCCCTTCTTCTTCTCATGCTCCCCTTCTTCCTCCTCTTCTTCTTCATCTTCTTCTGATATATATTTTTTGAGACAGAGTTGCTCTGTGCATCCGTAGCTGTACTGGAACTCCCACTGTAGACCATGTTGGCCTTGAACTCAGGGATCCACCTGTCTTTGTGTACTTCGTGTTTTAATTTATTATATTTAACTCTCTTTCTTTCTGGATAGAATTCTAAAGATAGGGCACTTTCAATGTCTGAAGCAGATGCAAGGCTGACTTTTCTGTCTCATACATTTTCACTATTTTTAGTGATGCAGGATAAAGAGCCACAGGCGGAGCCCAGCTAACAAGATGGGCCTGCTCGCTGGTGAGTCATTTGCTTTTATATTCTATCTAAATATTCTTGTCTTTTTCAAAGATAGGGGCCATCAAGACAATAGAGCTACATAATGGAAGGAAGGATCACACTGATCTGGGTCCTTGTGACCTTTTATTCCCTCCCCCCCCCTTTAATTCTCAATACTGAACATCTGTGTCTGCTGGCCAATGCCTGAAAGTAATGAAGACAATAAGAGCATTTTATTTTTTTCTTGGAAAAGTGTTGGGTGCCAGTGCAGAGGTTAAGTCCCTGTGGATGACACTGGTGTGCAGGCTGAATCTGGAGGAGTAACATCCAATGAGCCTTCTCCTTCACAGGCCCCAGGAATGGAATGAAGGGGGTTACATGCTGAAACTACAAGCAGGTCATGATGCTCCTTTCGTTGTTTTTGTTAGTTGGTGTTCTTATTTATTTATTTAAAATACATTCACTTCTACACTAAGGAAAGAAGACAACATCTACCTTTCTTCCTGGTCCCGGCCCATTCTCAGTTTATTTTCCAAGCTCCGAAAGACTTTCTCACTTTCTCAACTTTCTTCGTGATGTACACATCCCTTTCTTCTCTCTAAACACAACCCCCACACAAAACAATATTAACTACTTGGACAATATATAAGCTCCCACCACATATGAATCGATTTATTGACATGTATGTGAATCTCCAGTATATGAAATGGAAAAGTCCACTAATCGGAAAAGTCCACTAATCTTGAGCCAATTTAAAATGGTCAAAGATCTGAAAGAATAAGATATTCCAGAGATAACCAATTAGAGAAATTTAAGTCCAAAACAAATGTTGAGGCTGAAATAGCCCCACATTTTCTTAGTACATGTTGTTCTCACGTCACTCAGCTGTGGTCTTTTGATGATTCAAAGCTTGTTTCTTGCAAAGGCCACATGTCTGATCTTCATGGAGCCAAGCTTCTCCGTTTGGAAAGCATGACATTACTTAACAGTTTAAAACTCGTGGGTACAGCTGAAACTCGACAAAATATCTCTATCTCTGTTTTTATAAATATCTAGAGTCTCAGTTGGAGTGGACACCATTCTTAATCAAGGGCATTTGAAAAACACCTTAATTTGTAGAAGTGGGTGTGTCTGAGAACCATATCGTGGAACCTGAAAATGAGCAATGAGTTTTCCTATCACCTGGCTACTGGATGGTTGCCCTGCATGTCATCATTCTAATGTGTACACAAAAACAAAAATTTGCAGCTGAATAGTTGAATGGCTCTATTTCTAATTACATATGTGCATAAGAACACAAAGAAGACTGTTTTCACTCATCATTTCCTCTTCATGTTAAACATGTGTTGGGAATTTTGGACTTCTGACTTCTCCAGATCATATTTGTGACTTTGTTCTTACACATGCAGTTTAGAAGCCTACAAGGTGATAACTAGGTTATTCTCTCCCCCAACCCTGTTAATAACTCTGTCCTTCCTTTCCTCTTCCCCATTGACTGCCCCCCTCTCCAGCATTCTGTCAAGCAATAGGCTGTAAAATAGTTATCCAGACCAGCAGCCAGGCAAGTGCCGTTTGAGAGTAATTTCTGCCCCAAGCATTTAGCCCAGGGCAAAGCAAGCGTGCTCTCTAACTGATCAACCTGGATATTTCATTATTCATTAATTTACTGTTTAACCAAATCCCACTCATTATCAGAGGCAACGCTTGGCAGAGCCCAGTGAACAGTAGCAGTTGGTGTCAGGCGTGGAGAATTGGCCCATTTGATCCTGGGCTGTTTTATTATTCAACACCACTGACTGAGAAAAAGGTCCATGAATAATAAAGAGCCAAAGCGTGTTTGAACTGAGAAGCATGACACAGCCTTACAAAACAGCAGTTAGAAAATTAAAGGCAAGGTGGCCCAGACTTTGCATTTTTTATCTTGGCTGTGGGCACAGACATTTATAGCCCTACATTGTTTTCAATTATTTTTTTAAGTCCTTAAGACAGAGGCATTTGTTTCAATGGCACCCTTTCAAAACAGGCCATTGAATAACTCAGAAGCAAACTTACACAGCAAGAAACAAACATGCTTCCAGATGGGAACTTGAAAACATAATTTCTAACCTCATAATCAGTTAGGTCCTTTGTGATCCTTTTCAGCTATGGGGAAGATGAGGATGATTTTAACTCTCCTTTAGACCTGCCATCATCCATATCCTGGGTTGGTTTAATAAAATAATTTATGAAGCCAATCAAATGCTATATATTGCTTTTCAATTTCCTGAAAACTCTTTGGGTCCAAAGGTACCTGATCGTACAAAGAATATAACAAGGATTTATGAAGACATAGATGATGCTTAAAATCTCATTATCCTTAGAGAAGGGGCTTTGCAGAGGAAACAGTGTGTAGTCCTGCAGTGGTACCTTTTCTGAGTTTATGTAAGTAAACATGGTCAAGAATCCCCTTGGACTTTGGTTAACCTAATAAAGTGTGGTTTAATATGCTTACTAGGCACATTTGTGGGAAATTTGAAATTATGTGCTTTTGTTTGTTTGTTTCTTCTTTCTCTCTCTCTCTCTCTTTTTTTTTTTTTTGAGATAGATTTTCTTTGTGTAGCAGTGGCTGGCCTGGAAGTAGCTGTGCTGTGTAGACCAGAACTAGCTTCAAACTCACAGAGATCCACCTGCCTCTGCCTCCCCAGTGTTGGGATTAAAGGTGTATGCCACCACCAACGGGCCCGAAATTATGTGGTCTTTTAGGCTGAAATTTCCTCAATATTCATCTATCTGTCTATCTATCTATCTATCTATCTATCTATCTATCTATCTATCTATCTATCTATCTATCATCTGTCTTAAACAGTTGCAAACAGTTTATTTGAGGAATTTTCTTCAAATTGTGTAAACAAAAGTTTCTAAACTGCTGGTATGCACAAGAGACAATATATTGCATTTGTTTTTACATTTAACATATATTAGTTAATATATATATATTTGCTCTATATCCCAAGGGTGCCCCCTCCTTGCTCTCCTCTCAGTCCCCCCTTCCTCCTTTCCTCTTCTCCCTTCTCTCTCCCTTTCCCCTCAGGAAAGGGGAGCCCATGTATCAACCTTCTCCAGCACATCAAGTCCCACCAGGACTGAGCATATTTTCATCCACTGAGGCCAGGCAAGGCATCCCTGCCAGGTGGAAGTGACCCAAAAGCAGGCAATAGAGGCCAGCCCCACCCCCAACTCACCAGCTGCCCATAGGCTACATGTGTGTATGGGGCCTAGGTCCATATCATGCATGCCCTTTAGTTCATGTCTCAGTCTCTGAAAGCCCCCACAGGTCTGGGTTAGTTGTCTCTGTTGGTCTTCTTGTGAGGTTCCTGTCTCCTCCAGGTCCTTCTATCTTTTTTTCCCAACACTTCCACTGGATCCTTGGAGCTCTACTCCATGCTTGGCTGCAAGTCCCAGCATCTGTCCTGATCTGCAGCTGGCTGGAGCCTCCCAGATGACAGTCAAGATAGGCTCCTGTAGGCAAGCATAGCAGAGTATCATTATTAGTGTCAGGGGCTGGCCATCTATGCATTTTATAAATCCACTGATTAAGCTTGAATATAGAACTGAATCTAAAACAGCAATGTAAGCAATATTTTTTGTTTTCACTTCCACTGCCTAGCAACATGTTCCTTTTTATATACATAGTTTTTCCAGGATGATGAATAATACACATACGTTGTAACTATTTTATTTCTCAGATGAGCTGCAGCAGTGTAGAGGAAAGTTTCTGGGGACTAATAAAGTCCGGAGTCAAATGTCTATCATCTGACAGAATTCTGTGTAAGGTATCTAGGTTGAATGGTATAATTTCTAAGATAAGTTAGATTGACATATAAAAGGTCTTATCTAAAGAGGGAGGGTGGTCAGATCAAACTTCAGGTGACTTTTATTTAGTATTTTTTGTGGTGGTGATCAAACCGAGGACCCACACATGAACTTCCACACCTAGTTCCATACCCAGCCCCATCTGAAGTGAAGAACAATGTTGGCATCTGTAAACAAAGTTTGGAAATGCTAAGCAGATGCTCAACTTCTCAGCCTAGGATTCTTTTATCTATCTAGAAGGCATCTGGAACTATTGCTTAGACATTGACTTTAACGTTCCCACAGAAAACATTCACTTAATATTGTTCAGCCTGAGCTCTTAATTTTACATACGGGTGGGGAAAAGCATGTCTAATTCTGTGCACATTACTCCTGGCAGAACTGCAATTAGAGTTTGGGTCCATATTAGTTACTTGTATTCTTGATGTGTCAAAATACTGACAAAAAATAAAAAATAAAAAAACAGCAACAAAAATAAACCTTAAAGCAGGACCAGTTTGGCTCTCAGTTCCAGCATGGTGGGGACCTCATGGCGGCAGGAACTAGAGGCAGCTGCTCACATCATTGCATTCACAGAGAAGATGAACGCCGGGACTTAGTTTGCTTTCCTCTTTTATCAAGTCAGGACCTCAGCCCACATCCAAGGTGATCTTCCCACATCAGTTAACCTAGATAACCCATTAGAGGCATGCCAGGAAGCTTCTCATAGTTGACTCTACATCCTGTCAAGATAACATTCCATGTTAATCATCACTGATTCCTAAGTGTTTCTTCCTCTCCAGTAGATCTTAGGTTTGAATTATATTTTAGGTACAGGTGTCAATTTTACATGTATGTCAGTAGTCTTAAAGGATGAAACTTTAAAAGTTATAATCTCAGAAGTCAGTGAAGTAGGATGAAAAGCAAGAGTATCAATATTACAGTTTTCTTTTTTATGAAGAAGAGAATGAAAATTGTTTCTCCAGCCTGGTTGTGATTGGAAGGCTCAGGGTGATAAAATGAAAACAGTATTGTTGACATCCCTAATGTGACAAGCTATTTAGTTTATTTTTGTTGTTTAGTTATTATTACAAACAAAAGTAAGGATATGATGACACTGTGATAATTGCAGAGACTTAAATAAAGATAATGCCTTGAGGTTCTCAGATCACATGAGCGCTTATGAAACATCACATTCCTGGGTCTGACTATGGGAAGAATTCCCAAAGTGCAGACGATTAGATAACATGATGAGGTTCATCCACTTGGGAGCCACAAAGCCAGAGTCTTTCTTTACTTTCAGCTTTGCTTCAGATTGAGATATCGAATCTTTTCCCCAAGTACAGTATGATCTAGACTCATAAGACTTTCTAATGCCACTTTTGATTTTTGGAATTTAGAACTTCAAAATTGGAATGAGTTGGTTCTCACAGTCTCTGGACAAGAGATACTCTTCAGAAAACTTGGCATTGGAAAAAAAAGAGCACCTTTTCAGGTTTCAGTGATTCAAAAAAACAAAAACAGATAGATCCCGTGTAAATATATCACTTCATCTGAGAAAATTTTCTTTTCTAGATTCTGTACCTCCTGGGGTAATTATTTATTTAACTTTTCTGCCCATAGTATCTGAACATTGTCTATACATTAGAATCCCCTAGGGAGAGTTTTGAAAAATATTAGTGTTCAAGTCCTGTCCTGTGGTTTATTTGATCTGAGACCCAAGTATTGCTTCAAAAAATTCCCAGGTGATTCCCCTCAACAACTAAAATAGCAAAAATAACACTTTATATTCTAAGAATATTTTATTCCACAACATCCACATATCCCATTGTTTCTAAAATTCTACACAAGTTTATCTCTATGGCCATTTCATATTATAAAATTGAATTATACACTTTATGTCTTAATTTACATAAAATGCAGCATATATAAATTGCTTATTTATTTAATAGAGTTGGTCTGCACCAAATTCTTGAAGTCACCAAAGTCTGAAATAAAGACATATACTAATAAACAAGTATTTTACTCTTGAGGGCAAGAACATTGTTCCAGAATTGCAGTTCCTTCTTTTTCCTTCCTTCCTTCCTTCCTTTCTTCCTTCCTTCCTTCCTTCCTCCCTCCCTTTCTTCCTTCCTTACTTCCTTCCTTTCTTCTTTTTTTGAGGGAAGGTTTCTCTATGTAGTCCTAGCTGTCCTGGAACTAACTATGTAGACTACGCTGGCCTCCAGTGATCCACCTGCCTCTGTCTCTCTCTGTGCTGTAATTAAAGGCTTGCACCAACACCACCATCTGGCTTTGTGTTTACAGTGTAATCAAGGGTAGTTTATAGTTCACCAAAAGACATCAAAATAGAACTACCATTGTCTCTAGCCTTTTTGCCACCATGTTAAGTTGTGACTACTTTCTGGGTTTTGAGGTGTAGCTTGGGCATTCTGTTTTGTTTTGTTTCATTTTCTCCTGTGTTTCCTAAATCTTGGACATTCTTGTTTTTTTTTTTTGTTGTTGTCATAGTGCCTCACCATTGTTTTGAGTGTCCCAGAACTCTGTGTAGACCAGACTGGCCTTAAATTCAAAGAAATCTGCTTACCTCTGTCTCCAAAGTGCTAGGATTAAAGGAATGTGCCACCATAGCTGATATGAAATTTTTATTTAAACTTTACTTAGTGATTAAAAAAATCCTCTGAAGTACAGAAATATAAAATATTTCTATATATTTCCACCATATGCTATCCTTTTAATTTCTAATGCTGTACTCTAGATGATAAATAGAATGAGAAGGCATTCATAGATTTCTTTAATTTCTCTTACCCTGGCTTCCTGGGAAACAGTACATTCTTCAGTTAATAATGAACCTAAAATGTGTACCAAGAAGAAGGATAATTATCAATCAAGAGAATATAATTATAATGTATTCAAATCCCACTTTTGGAAGAACTTGTATTGGCCTAAAAAAGCATCGTCTGGTTTTATTTTATTTTTTTACAACAAGCATGATATGCCAGACGAGTAGGAAAGTATTCCTCTTGATTCTATAGATGAGAAAACCTAAAAGTTGAGCCTCAATGTCAACTTGTGAGGCAGTGGCAGAGCTGATTTTTTAAAAATTCTAAGCCAAGCTGCTGTACTTATTATTATTATTATTATTAGTAGTAGTAGTAGTATTATGTTGTTGTTGTTGTTGTTGTCGTTTTGAGACAGGGTTTCTCTGTGTAGCCCTGCCTGTCCTAGAGCTTGGTCTGTAGACCAGGCTGGGCATGAATTCAGAGACCACGCCCTATAGAATGCCGATGTTAAAGGCCTATACCACTACCACTACCAGGTTCAAGCTGCTGTACTTATATTTTGGATGTAAATACATGTCTATACATTTCACATAAATAGGCACATCTTTTTTCTTTTCAAACGACTTGAAAAATCAAAAGCAAGATGAACATGTTAACATATGGGAGTATGGCATATGTTTCAATATTTTTTAATCTGTATTCTCGATAAAAAGACATGCATTTGTTTGTGAGACAATTGTCGAATACGTGAAAAAGATGGAGATTTACTTTTCAAAGTACACAAACACACACACAAAAAATATAGTTCAGCAGTTAAAGAACTCTACTTGAGTTTCCTAGAGTCTCTCCTTCGGTTGATACATGGGAATGCTTTGTAAGCATCTGCTTAGATATCTGTGTGTACTGATGTGCTTCTCAAGTGTGAGGACACGAGAAGTTGTATATTTTCTCAAACTTTAAACCCTTCCCCTCTAATTTCCATTTACATTAGTAACTTGCTCAGCAAGCCTTCCCCACTGATATGGTAAAAGCATACTTCTGCTTAGCTACACCTTTGGGAGATGAGAAATTTTAGTCTGACTGTGTCTAAATTAAGGTGGTTTTACTTTATTTGCAACTTAATAGGTTTTGTTCCATATATCTGCCTTTGCATATGTGCACAACTTCAATAATCTATATTTTATATGTTAACAAATATTCCATAGAGCTGTTGATTTATCAGTCAACCTGACGTGTTTCAAATTATATTATAGCTGTTTAACATAGATTTTCCTCAGTCCATCTGTAGTAGAGGAGGAACAATTCTGTTCGCTTTAGTCTTTTATGAGGGTGACAAATGTTATAGAAATATGAAGCCATTTCGGCAACCAGGCTCTTTGAAACTACCGAGCACACATAGCATGGGTGTTCAGTTTAATCACACTGATGGATTTGCATGTAATGTCTCAATCTCATATTCCCTTATTAGTGCCAGTCTTGGAGTTCTCTCTCCCCAGTGAGAAAGGTGAAGGTGACTTCAACATCCCTAAGAGGGATGGTGGGTTATTGCCAACATCCAGGAAAAGACAGTGGGGGGAAAACTCTGCCATATGAGGCTATAATCCGAACTGGTCAGTGCATGAAAAGCTTTATATTTCTTGACCACGGGATCTTTCTGTGAAATGCATAGGGAGAAGGGATATTCTCAGGATTAGCCAGCTGGCTATTTCTATATGCTTATTAAAATCTCTTAAAGAAATGGAGGGACCTTTAAAGCCTATGAAAATAAGATAACTGTATCAGCTTGGGAAATCATAAATGTCTCTCTTCCTCAGACTATTCGTCACAAA
>CM053756.1:19580703-19603618 GCA_028658305.1 Pachyuromys duprasi | reverse complement strand
TGAGATACAAAGTACATAACCTGTGATTAATATAAAAATAAATAAATGATGAAAAGAATTCAGTCTGTTTCAAGAGAAAAGGAATATCTGTTACAGGTCAAAGAATGGACATGAAAGTGAAGATGGGATGGCTCAGTGGTTAGGATCATGTACAACCCTCACAGGGGAGGTGAGTTTGGGTCCCAGAATCCGTACCTGGTGGCTTACAACGATCTGTAACTCCATCTTCAGGGCATCTGGTAACTCTGGCCTCTGAAAACACCTGCATGCACACACACACAGAAATACAACATAATTAAAAGTAAACGATAATGAAAAAGACAGCGAGGATGTGAGAATTGAGAGAAGAGCACAGAGAACCAGGTAAGGAAAGTTGAGCACTGTCAAATTTTCATTTGTACTTTCACTTCCTATGAGATTGATTTATTGATTGATTATTTTTTCCATACTGGGGAATTTAGCCCATAGCTTTGTGTAACCTAAGCAAGCAGTCTTATTACAGGACCAATGTGCAAATTTCAAAAAGGGGAAAAAAAAACTAGGCCTAATGATAATGATGTCACCATTTGTTCATAAAAAAAAAAACATTGGGCCACGATACTTATTTTTAATGACACTGGAGGTATCTCCAGGGTTTGCGATTTCAAAGTACAACTAAGGTGTCAAGAAAAGCAAATCACCATATTAAACCATTTTAAGACATGAAAATAATGAAATAGCATATTCAAAATTATTTTTGTTTTCAGTGTGAGAAAAAAATCCTCTATCAGTGGTTCAGAGATCTGAATTCGTCCCAGTAGCTTTTCTACTAAACAAGTCACATGACTTTACAGTTAGCTTCTTTACCTGTGAGATGAAGGAGTTGGCTAGAACAGCTTGACTTTTAATGGATCTTTCTGCTGTATAAAGACATTTTAATGAATAATAATTCAACTTTATTATTGTTGTTGTTATTTAATTTTCTTGTTCAGAGATGTACTCAGGTGATGGCTAGTGGCCTTGCTCAGGCAGCTTGCCAGTGAATAGGGTTTGTTCTGAATTTACAGATTTGCTAATTGACAAGGTGTTCCATTCTTCTGAGGAAGCAATTCCATAAGAAATATTTGGAATTGGGCTTGAAATACTTCTTCCTTATTTCTGCCTGGGGGATTTATGTAAAAGAATTAAAAAAAAAGAACCTTAAGGTGGAAGAGTCTCAGGTCTGATCTACCTCTAGGTCTTTATGAGCAGGAGAGAAGGTTATGGCCGCTTTTCATTTTCTATGAGAATGTCAAAGCTTGGAGCAATAATGGAGTCTGGAATTGCTCTTCATAAAAGTGTATGAAATTATCAGTAGAATGGAAGGGCAATGCAGCAGGTGAGATCAGAGATATAAAAATAATTTTCCTATTACAAAGGAGTTTTCTTTCTCTAAATGACATGCAGGGCTAATCCACCCTTATATCCATGCCTGGTATCTATCTGGTAATATATTTCTTTGCAAATAACTTCATTCTGTATTAACGGTGTGATAAATTCTCCTCCATATAGCAGCTTTTCTGAATGGTGTGACACCCGAGCAAAGTTACCGCTCTCAGTGCTGTAGGTGGCCACGCACACACAGCTCTTCACTCCACACCATAAATGAGGCACTCCATGAAACATGACTTTGAAAATACTAATAAAAATAAACTTCAAAACTCTCAAGTAACCGTGCAAGAGAAATGGGGATAAGGAAACTCAAGAAACCCAGCCACAATGCCTCTGAGAAACTAGCATTTATCTTACCCTAAAAATGTAAATTGAATAATAATTTTGTAGACTTTAAAGCCAGAGCAGTTGCCTGAGGTCAATATTAAAGGCGGAGGGGGAGAAAAAAAAAAGACACTGTGCTTAAAATTCTGTTATAGAAACCCGAAGACGTTTTCAGATTTCCAAGACTTTCAGTGTGCAGGAAAAAAAAAGTCTGCAGAACATATGCATGATATATTATACATGCAGACATTGTAGGAGTTCATGGGTGATGGTGGAAGGAGGGAGCAATTATGGACTGTTGTTCAGAGAGAGAAAAAGGGGAAAAAGAGAATTGCATTTTAATGTCACAGATATTTCAAAGACAAGCTGATACGTTTTCAGAAGGAGAAGGAACTGAGTAGGAAAGAAGATGCAGAGCTGTCTCCGAAGACACTCCCTCATAGCAGAGAGCCCTCCAGATCACTCTCTGCAGAAAGGTCTTAAAGTCAGACAGAATCATTGAAGACACTTAAATTTCCTTCTCCCTTCAGCCTCTGTGTAAAAATGTAACATTTCTGTGTTCTCTCCCTGCCTCCAATTTCAACACTTGCTATTTATTCCTGTTCACAGTCTCCTTATATTTGTAGCAATTCCTTACTTTAAAAGTTGTTTCCCACATCTTTGGTGAAATAGTAAGATAGGGAGAGAAGAGGAGCTCCATAAGGAGAGCAACAGAACCAAAAAATCTGAGCACAGGGGTCTTTCCTGAGACTGATACTCCAACCAAGTACCATGCAAGGAGAAAACCTAGAACCCCTGCACAGATGTAGCCCATGGTAGTTCAGTATCCAAGTGGGCTCCATAATAATGGGAACAGGGACTGCCTCTGACATGAACTGATTGTCCTGCTCTTTGATCACCTCACCCTGATGGGGGAGCAGCCTTACCAGCCCACAGAGGAAGACAATGCAGCCACTCCTGATGAGAGCTGATAGACTAGGATCAGAAAGAAGGAGAGGAAGACTTCCTCTATCAGTAGACTTGGGGAGGGGTATGCTTGGAAAAGGGGAAGGAAAGGTGGGATTGGGAGGGGAGAAGGGAGGGGTTTGTGAGGGATACAAAGTGAATAAAATGTAATTAATAAAAAATAAAATATTAATGTAAAAATGTTGTTAAGACTACTTCAGTGAATTTTTATGTAATAAATTTGTATTTATAAGCATATGTGTCCAAGACATATATATATATATATATATTCATATGCATATATGTCTAAGTTCAGGTGGCAACACTGGAGCGTGCACAAATGGATCTTATAATGCTAGCTAGATGCCTGTAATACCTTTGGCCTCCTAATGCATAAAACCTGTTTCTGCAGGTCAAACATGGCTGTTAACTAATTGTTCCATGGAATTCTAATCTGTCCTGATGTAAGCATCAAGCATGAAGATGACAGTGTGCAACAGAAAAGATGAGCAGCAACTTCAGTGACAGACCCACCTGTTTCTATCATTTGCTCATTATTGGAACTTTAAATTTTATTTTAAAGCCAAGCTTCAGGTTGCAGACATGCGTACATACACACACACACACACACACACACACACACACACTTACATAAACAGTATTAACTGGACTTTAAGTGTTATAAAAATAAATTCGTGACATGAAGTTGAGAGGGCGACGTAGGTGGGTCTGGGAGAAGTGAGAGTATGTGTGGATATGTAAAGACATACTGCAATGCATGTATGAAATTTCCCCAAATAGATAAACAGTTTAAAAAGTGAAGCTTCAATTTTTCCACCTGAACGATGGCTACACAGTGTGTATTTTACAGAAATGTTGAATATGGTCAAGTGAGTGTGTCTACATCACCAAGCACAAAGACTCAAAAGTTACAGAACTCAATCCTGGAATGCTCTGTCCTCCAACCCCAGTTAAAAACGCCCTAATAATAAAGGATACATGTTTTATAAATTGTTTCCCTTAGCAATTGTTGAGTGAGTCAAACAGTGCACTAGCAAAGCAGATGGATTGATCCTTAAGCTGTTACTCTTATCTTGTGGGGCAAGGCCTCTAACATCTCCCACCCATTTTGTTTCTTATCAGCACCTGCTTCTTCTAATTTTCTTGCCTCAGGACCACAAATCTCTTCCTGAGGAGCAGGTAACCAGTTCCATTCCATTTGGTTTGGGCTTGTAAATAACCATGGACTATTCTTTCCAGGTGTCCATTAACTAGGCTCTCAGGAGGGCAGCTTGGAACCCACTAATCTTGCTAAGCTATTTCTTTCCCCTGTTTCATCATCCCCTCCCCATTCTTTGCATTTTAATGTTCGAAAATTAAAAATCTTATTAGTCTTTCAAACATTGAAAATAGTAACAATGATAGTACATGAAAATACAACCTGTAGAATTACAATGATGCTAACTTTCTTCATTGTTATATATTTTGCTTCCTTTGTTTAAACATAGGCCCCTGGGTAGGGATTTGATTTGGTAATAAGTGGGAGGGAACCACCTCATTGTGGTTCAGGTGCTTCCTAACTAAAGTCATGTATTATAAGCATGTTTTTCTATGGTAGCCAATAGACTGCCCCTAAAATACATGCAGACTGCACAGCTTCCACATGAGTCAATTGTCCTGTAATGCAGCATTTTAAAATTGGCATCAATATGGTGTTGGAGGCCAAAGTATTTTGGCTTTGGATGATGAGCCACAAAGGGATGACGATATTTTGTGAGCTTGGCCAGACCCTACCCAGGAGGTTTAGACCCTTGTGAAAAGAATTATGGCTTCAGCCAACTGACTAACAGGCAAAAACTTGGGGATAGCTATCTAAAACATGCTCCTGGGGTGAGCTTATTGTACTCTGTGATGTTTTCTTGGTGTGCATTTTCCTGAAAGAAAAGACTTACTTACTCAGGGGATTCATGTATTGTGTTAAACTTGGGAAATTAGACTAAGGAATAGGAGTGAAAGACTGAGAAATCTAAAACACAGAAGGGAAAGAAGATCAGTTGCACACATCAGAGAGCAGAAACAGTACAATCTAGAGCAAGAAATGATGCTCATCTCCTTGAACTTGCAACTGCATTGGCCAAAAATTGCTCCTGAAGAATTTTCCAGCTTGTTACGTCCAACTGAAGCTGGCTCTGTGTCTTCTTGGAACCCTTCTTGAAGACAAGGTGTGGAAAGCAAGTGGAAGGAATTGTGGTTCTTACAGCTGGAAAACATCTGGAGGAAACAAAATGTCCCCCAAAGCTCAGGAAATATCAAATACTGAAGCAGTCAGTTGAAGGGCCTGTTTTTTGTTTTGTTTTTGAGATCCATGTGATGAACAGAAAAATCTAAACCCTTCAAATTATATTCTGTAGTTCAGGTCCACAGGCCTTAACTCCTTCAGCCAATTGTGCTGTTTGAGCTGGACTTTTGCTGATGGAAGAACTTGTGAAGAAGTTTGGATGGAAGTTGTTTGTGTGAATGCTTCTGTCCTAGGGAGTTTGAGTTCGGAAGAGGAGCTTGAAGTGAGAATGGAGAGAACATGAATTTAAGGATACAGTAGGGTACATCATGAATGCATTTACCTTGGGTAGCTGGGGACTGATCATTTTGTTATATTTTTTTCTCCCCTTCCCCTCCCCTCCCTTCCTTTCCCTTCACCCTCACCTCTCCTCTCCTCTGCTTTTCAGTTCTCCTTCGTTCGTTCGTTCGTTCGTTCGTTCGTTCCTTCCTTCCTTCTTTCCTTCCTTCTTTCCTTCCTTCCTTCCTTTCCTTCCATTCCCTTCCCACCCATCAGGTTCCCTCCCCTCCCTCCTCCCCTCCCCCTCTCCTCCCTTTCCTTTCCCTTATCCCCTTCCCCTCCCCTCTCCTTTTTTTCTCCACTCCTTCTCTTTCTTTCTTTCCCTGAAAAGCTTAAATACATTTTCTTAGATTGCAGGGCAAATCAGTGTGAGAGGACAGATTTTCATTCATGGATCTGTGTAACTCCCAAGCCTTTCAGCTTCTCAGACTGTAAGACTCAACTGTGTGACAGGTATTCCCTGTTGTCAAGTGGGAAAACAATCAAGTAAGAGCAAGATCACCACACTTTCTTTTTCTTTACTTCTTTTCATTTTTATGTTTATTTATTTAGTCCTGGCAGCAAGTGCTTTTTCCCGTTGGACCCTCTCCTAGTCCTCATCATACTTTCTTAGTTGTTAGGCATAATTTGTTGTCCAATGGCCTCTTTCATAAAAACATCATATTGTTCTGTCATTCCAGTATGTGTTCATCATTAGATTTTACCACAATTTGAAGCAATAGCAGATTTACCCGGTACAGGTGATTCTCAGACAAGCAAACATCAGAGTACATGGGTTCATATATCCAGAGGAAACCTTTCCATTTTGTATGCACTGTTGTTGTGTTTCAACAGTCCACCTAGAAACATTTAGTGATTCAAATGCATTGGGACATAGTTGCTACTACTAGAGCTAAGGTGATATGACAAACTGTGTATTGTTGTAATTTTTCCATAGGGAGAATGAATAGGACTATTAGATTATTATTATTATTATTATATGTTGTGTTTATTTTATTTTTATCTTGGGGGGGGTGATTATTTTGCTTGCATGCATGTGTGTGCCTGTAGAATTTAGAGGAGGATGTTTGACGCCCTAGGGCTGGAATTATAGGTGGTTAGGAGCCACTGTGTAGGTGCTGGGAACTAAACCCAGATCCTCTGCAAGAGCAGCCAATGCTGTTAACCACTGCGCCATCTCTCCAAGCATTCCTATTATTTTAATTAATTATAATATTGGTGATTTTTTTGAAATCTCTTAGGAGTGTGTTTGTGGTTTCACTGTTTATGTTGTAGGCAGGCCCAATCTTCTGTGGATGGTGTGTTTTGATGTTAGTGGGAAAGCTGTTTATCTGTTTCTACAATTGGTTAGGTTTTGCCTGACCAAAATTATAAAGGAGCAATGTTTTTCTTTAGTTTCTGTTTGCTTTTGGTTTTTCTTTCTCACACTGTCAGATACCATGTAGATATTTTTTATTCAGAAAGACTTTGTTATCACCCATAGTTACAGCATAAGTGGATTCAGATCAGTGCATTAGTTTCATTCACCCCACAAACTGCAAACCTTCTTACGTGTCCAGTAGCCTGAACTTGGCAGGGCTCTAAACTTTGATCATTTCAGGTGTCTCCCTTTGTCTGTAAGGCTTGTGTTCCTCCTACTCCCTCCATCTGGCCCCCGTTTAATTTTCTGAGGCAGGGTTCAAGGGTAACTAAGCACTTCTAGAGGAAACATAGACATTCCTGACTCATCTATCACGTAGGAGACCCTCCTTTCTGGTCCCACAATGCTCTTTGTTCCTTAGCTATTGTTTCCATTATACAGTAATCATCTTGAGGGCAACAACTGCATTTTATTCATATTTGTCAACTCAGCACTTAATAAATAGTGGTAGGCACTTGGTATATGTCTGCTACATTGAATCTGAACTAAATTTAGTGTTTTCAGGGGCAAGAGTTCTTTCTCTAGCTTCTAATATAATGTAAGAGAAGGCTGTCACGTCTACTAGCCCTAGCAGAATATCAACATTTCCATTCCATACTATCTTGCATTTAAGGCTTATAACTTTGTGAGAAGTTGAGCTTGATCTACATAGCTCCATTTTGTTAAAACGATTTTTACAAAGTTGTTGCAAGCGGAGGGGTAGAGTGAGGTTGCCATGGAGTAGAAAATGTGTTTCTGAGTTTCAACTGACACAAGAAACCAATTTTCAAACCCAAAGCACATCTTTTGGTTTCAGTGACATTGCATGCCAAGTCTGAACCACTGCATAGCTAACTAGATGTTTTGGAGTCTTTAAAAATATGCACATTGTGTGAATCATAGAATGCTTAAAAAGCTATAACCTTGAACTTCTGCACTCTTATCTCCAGTTCTTGATCTTTGCAATTTCTCCATAACTGGGAGATTACCATATATATGTAATCATTTATATTTGAATGTTTGAATCCAGTGCTTAGGCAACCTACACAATTCTAAATTTTAAAGACTGAATAAATACATGCTCATGGATATTAGGGGAATTTTCAATTCCCATTTCATACATAATCATGCCATGCATTCTAAAACCAGTGTTGAGGGAAAATCACAAATCAAAGTCATTTATATCTAATGCCATTAGTGAGAAAACTTTAATATTAAAGTGGCAAACATCAATTATGGTGATCACAATGACAGCTTGGTAGCATAAGCTAAAATGGGAATGCGGATGGTTAAGAATCATATTCTGCTGCATTTTAATTGTTTAGAAGTCTACATGCTGAGAAAACTCTTATAAACACTATCCTACTGTAAATCCAGCTCACTGTTTCAAGCCTGTTCTTTCTTTTCCCACTCTTTTTACTACTAAACTACATTCAATTTAAATTTTTTAGATGACTTCTATGATTAATGTTAACCTGTTCTCATTACTATTTTTTATTGTTTGTTTTTAGAGACAAGGTTTCTCTGTGTAGCCTGGGTTGTCCTGGACTTGTTTTGTAGATCAAGCTGGCCTCAAACTCACAGAGATCTGCCTATATTCCTCAGTGCTGGAATTAAAGGCATGTGCCACCACACCCAACTCAAACAGCACTTTTATTCTTCCCCTCTATGTTTTTTACTTAGAATATTTTCCATGCACATAATTTTTTTCAGAAATTGATTGCTGATAGACTAGGATCAGAAGGAAAGGAAGACCTCTCCTATCAGTGGACTTGGGGAGGGGCATGTGTGGAGATGGGGAAGGAAGGTGGGATTGGGAGGGAATACAAAGTGAATAAAATGTAATTAATAAAAATTAAAATAAAAATGCTTGATGGTAACTATACCAAAATTACAAGTCAAAAAAACAGTTTATTAAGTTTATTAAGTATATTGAGCAATGTTAACTAGGTGCCCAGAGTGTATTTTTGGTTGTTGGTGGTACTTTTTTGTTTGTTTGTTTTTGGTTTGTGTGTATGTATGTGAGTTTAGTAGTATGCATGGTGAATATTAGAGATTGTTCTTTCCACGTCCTATGTGTAACAATAAGGATTCAACCAGAGAATCTGTAGGAGCCATCTGCACCTATATTGAACATATATGGCCTTTTTGGTATTGCTCTGTACTTGACTGTTTACATAGCATGTATGTTCTTTTTTATATTGTCTGTAATCAAGAGATAACTTAAAGGCTACTAGAGTTTTCATTATGGTTTAAATAATAAGACTAAGTTTTAAAAGTTTTTTTCTACATAACTTTTTGGACTTACATTGGTTCTATGATTTAGCATTTCCTGATTTTTTTTTCATCTTTTATGTATTGGGCACACAGTCAAAGATTATGCACATGATCATGTATTTGATGGGTCTGTGTGTATGTTGTCTTCCTGTTAAAATCTTATTCTGAAGTGAGGTTGTATAACCCTCCAAAGAGTATGTGAAAGAACTGGCAGATTTAGCAGCAGGAATATGTTCAAGGGGTTCATCTTGGAGTTCAAATGAAGACACTGAGAGCCCTGAGGCAGAGCCAAAAGATTAAATTATTAAAGGAATTTAGATAGAATACAAAGGATTGTAAAGCAGCCTCTTCCTTTGCAGAGAACTGGCCTTGATGTTATAGTGAGGACTATTTAGCAGTGTGACCTAAGAATATGTTCCGTTATCACTGGGAGGGACCTTGGAAGTAGGATTGTAGAACCAGGAACCTGGCAGTTCAAATGTTCATTGGCCCTTGCGTTGCTAGGCGATACTTCAATGGATGAAGTCTTCTCTTGCAGCTAGAATACAGATTTTTCACTTGAGGCACTGCTGCAGTTCTCTCCACAGCATTCCGGACTGCGAACACAGAAGCTTCACAACAGTGTTTCGTGAAGTGATGATAGGAAAGGTTATTGTGAATCAATCAAGGAGATCCTATCTTCTGACCTTTGGGAGTTAGAAATAAGAGGGAAGAAGTACAGAGGAGGCAAAAGTTGAGCTATTAGAGCTAGCGTCTGACAATACACACAATGGCTGTGCACTGGGCACTTAGTCCAGCCACCAGAAGCAAGGTGTACCTGTATCAGGCAGCAGAGACAAGTGCAGCTGCGTCTGACCCCAAAAGAAAGCCAATGGTCCTAGAAAACAACAACAACAAAAAAGACAGTTAATTTGCCTTATTATGCTTCACTGTGCTGAAACACCATTGATAGTTTTATTAGACACCCAAGCAACAAAACTTGAAAACTGTAAAAGAGAAGTTAAATGTTCTTTGAGTCCCAGTAAAAAGGAGCAAACCCGAAAGACACATCTAAACGGCCATGATCAAATTAAGTGTTATGTATTAGAAAGGTGTTTGAATGTTGAGATCGGAAGTATTGAAAAGAATACCTGGGGGATGTTTCACTCTTATGAAACTCAGTCAATTAGGTTTGAAATTCCCATAGTGATTAGAACATAGTACTGAGCGCATTTTTAAGTGACTGAATGAATAGTGTTTGATTTATTTCTTAAAAGCTTAATAATTCTAATATTTATAAACTAGAAAGCCTGTATTTACAAAGAGTAAAGTGTTTGAATAGCCATGCTGGGTGCTTTATATTGCTTAAGTTACTTTATACTAGCACAGTGAGACACATTTTACAAAAGAAAAATTGAAGTACAGCAGAATTGGTACAGAGTGCCGAGAATGTGAACTCTATTTTTTTTTTGCCTTTTGTTTCTATATTAAGAAAAGCTAGTTCAAGTCTTCTCATAGGTTTCTTTTATTGTAACTACGTGAACTCTAACGCTAGCCAATAAAATGTGTGGGAAAACACTCACTCAGTGTGTTCAGGGTCCTGGGTTTTATCTGTAGCGCAACAAAAATAATAGCTCTTCCTCTATTTATGAAGTCATCTTTGCTCATTGTTTTCTATTTTTGAGATATCCACTTTGTTTTGGTCATATAGGTATTATTTAAATAAAGACTGTATTACTACTTCTGAGAAACAAAAATACATTTTACAGAATGTTCTTTTAGATGTGTCAAAAATTGTCAAAGGGAACATGACTTTGGAGCTGAAGGAGTGAGAGTCAGTAAACTACGAGTGGCTTCCAGTTTCCCTCAAACATGAAACACTCCCACTTTCCACACGATTTTATTGGGTTTCTAAAGAAAATTTAAGAATCCTAACTTGTCCAGTAATTGGCAAGTGGCTGAAAGTTACTTATGCAGCATCTCAGTCTTCTGATTATCCACCATGAAACCACATGGGATTGTTAGGAAGTTAAGACATCTTACAGTTACGAAGCACTTTAAACAGCTGCATGTTGCAAGTACTATACAGTATTAGAAAATTACATGAAGTTTTGTTTCTGAAAATATAAAACTAGATTTATTGTTACCTAATGTGTAGAAGTATGAATGTGTGCCATGTTTGTACCTGCAGAGCCTGCAAAGGTTACAAGATGGTGTTGTTAAGTTCCTGGAAACTGGAGTTACAGATGGTTGTGAGCTGCCATGTGAATGCTAGGAACAGAACTCCAGCCTTCTGCAAGGGTGGCAAATTCTCTTTACTGCTGAGCCATTTTATCAGCATCTGGAAACAGAATCTTTTCTAAACCAAATCTTTTAAAATTCAAGTTAACCTCCAACTTTCATTGTCTTCTGTTAACTGGTATGAAAATAGATGCAGACTTCAAATGACTCATGCTTTCAACATAAAAGAATTAAAATATTTCAGTATCTGTATGTCCTATCATTCAACAAGGCTGAAGAACATTGCAATGCAAACCTTTATTTTGAATTTATTTATAGTTTGAATATCTTCGTGCAGATAAGCATCACTGTGATTGGCACCCAACAATCCAGTAAAAATCTAGAATGTGTGTTTGTCTATTCCTTAGTCCATTGTCTCCATTTTAGGAAATGTGCAAAAGTCAGGATGTAAGCAAGGGACATGAAAAATTATGCCAAAGAGCTGAGGTTACCTCTGTGAAGCCTATGATCCCGGAGGAGTCTGTGATTATTAGTTCCTTCATGTAAAGGAATCTGAACTTACTACCAAAAGCTAATCACATTTTCAACTTACAGATACATCTATTCACATTTTGGAAGGTATGTAATTTGTTAGCCTGCTCAGGGTGTCTTCCAGGTATGTAGAGGTAGTGGTGCTTGGATGTTTAGCTCTCGGCGAGAGAGTGCAAAGAGTTAATCCTGAAATCTTTCGGTCCCAGCTTTGCTCTTTGATAGTGGTGACTGTCACTATCAAATGTAATAGAGCAACAGTCAGCGCCTACCAGGAGATCCATTAGTGCTAATTTCCTTAAGCATGAATTTTATCCAATAACAGAGCTTCATCTGTCTTTGAGCCAAGCACAGCTCATGTTTTGCCAAAAAAACTGAAGATCATATCATTAACTGAAGTAGAGGCAATGAGAAAATACTAGATGTCTTTTTTCTTTTGGCTATGGAATATTTTGGTTTCCTGTTTAAAATTTGAGAAGATAATGATATAATAAGTTACTGGAAATCTTTGGAAAAGCCACCAAATTTCTCAGGAATTTAGAATCTTTATTTTAGAAAAATAGAGCATGTGCCATTTCTTGGCTGTTTTCATGTTTCAATGAGGTAGGTAGTCTTTTCCAAAGGTGATTTTTTTATAGAACATTTAAAAATTTTTAATTCATCATTTATTACAATTTATTCACTTTGTATCCTGGCTGTGGCCCCTCTTTTCTCTCCTCACAATCCCACCCTCTCTCCCTCTTCTCCCCCTATGCCCCTCCCTGAGGGGGTTAACATATATGTAGTATTTAAACACTGGAAGAACAAAAAGCCAAGCTTCAAAAATTCTGTATGGAACACTGGAGTTGACGTTAATGTTACAGATCTTATAATCCGTGCTTTCTTCACATAGAGATAAGGGAACTGCATATCAGAAATCACCCATTATTTGACTTGGATGTTGGCTTTCAGAAGCAAAACTAGTACCTAGGCAGGCTCCTGACAGACACATAGCCAGCTTCATTTACACCTCTCAAAGAGCACTTCTTAAAACATTTGATCTAAGCTTTAAAAATGTCATGTGACATCTGGAAGCCTGCCAACTGCTGCATGATTTTTATCCTCTTAGGTTTGAATTGGTAGCCCTACTTCTGCACAGGTCACAGTGTTATGGAAGTGGCGGTTGGAAGACAGATTCATGGGTTTTAGAAGTCATGCTGCAATAAACCAATGCAGAAAGTTGGAGGGGACTTTGGGGGTGCATGGTGTCAAACATAATATGTCACAACACTAACTTCAACCAGCCCCAGCAGCAAAATGTGGCAAGAGATGAACCGCAGAAATTAAGCAAAGGAGAAATATCCACCAAGTAGCTTCATGCAGAGGAGACTGATCCAGCTCTCAACAGTTCCCTCATTAATTAATTAATAATTATTCTATCTATCTTTCTATTTATTTATTTAATTGATGTGTTAGTCCAGCATTGTCAAGTAAAAAAGCCAAGATACTGGCAAAACAACAATTTTAAATACAACCTTCATGTGTGTGAAGCAAAAAAGAAATTTTCGTGTTTTAAAAATGGTTTTAGAATTTAAATTTTTTTTTGGAATTTATTCACTTTATATTCTGATTGTAGCCCCTTGCTCATCTCATCCCAGTCCTACCCTCTCTCTTTCCCTTCTCCCCTAGACATTAGAAATTGGGAACACTCCTCACATGCTAACTGACTCTAGCCTATCAGGACTCATCAGGACAGACTGTATCCTCATCCTCTGTGACATGACAAGGTCGCCCCACCAGTGGGAGGTGATTTAGGAGCAGGAAACAGAGTCCATGTCAGAGACAGCCCTGCTCCCCTTGCTAGGGGACCCACATGGAGACTGAGCTGCCTATCTGCTTCTTTTGAGCAGGGGGCCTAGATCATCTCCATGCATGGTTCATGATAGGTGCATCAGACTCCAGAGGCCCCCATGGGCCCAGATTGTTGGCTCTGGTGGTCTTCTTGTGGAGCTCCTGTCCCATCCAAGTCCTTCTGTCCCCCTACTCTTTCCTAAGATTCCCTGTTCTCTGCCCAAAGTTTTGCTGTAAGTCTCAGCATCTGCTTCCATCCCTTGCTGGGTGGAGTGATTCAGAGGACACCTATCATAAGCTCCTGTCCTGTTCCCTCTCTTAAGCATTTCTTACGTCTATTCTATTTGCCCTTCTGAACGAGAATTAAGCATCTTTCCTAGGGTTCTCCTTGTTATTTAGCTTCTTTAGGTCTGTGGATTGTAGTATGGTTATCCTGTATTGTATGGCTAATATCAGCTTATAAGTGAGTACATACCATGTGTGTATTTCTGGGTCTGGGTTACCTCACTCAGGTTGATCTTTTCCAGATCCACCCATTTGCCTGTGAATTTAATGATGTCTTTTGTTTTTAATAGCTGAACAGTATTCCACTGTGTAGCTTTTCTTTAATTCATATTTTGGTTGGGGGACATCTGGGCTGTTTCCAGTTTCTGGCTATTACTAATAAAGACACTATGAACAAAGATGAGCAAATGTCTTTGTTGCACGGTGGAGCATCTTTTGGGTGTATGCCCAGGAGTGGTATAGCTGGGTCTTGAGGTCGAGGTGTTCCCAGTTTTCTGAGGAACTGCCTTATTGATTTCCAAGGTGGTGTGTAAGTTTACATTCCTACCAGCAATGGAGGAGGGTTGGCCTTCCTCCACATCCTCTCCAACATGTGTTGTCACTAGAGTTTTTGATCTTAGCCATTCTGATGGGTATAAGATGGAATCTCAGAGTCATTTTGATTTGCAGTTCCCTGAAATGAATAAGGACTTTGAGCATTTCTTTAAGTGCTTCTTGGCTATTCCAGATTTCTCTGTTAAGAATCCTCTTTTTAGCTCTGTACCCCAGTTTTTAATTGTTTTATTTGGATTGTTATTTAATTTCTTGAGTTCTTTATATATTTTGGATATTAGCCCTCTTAAATATTAGATGATGAAGATCTTTTCTCAATCTGTAGGCTACTACATTGTTCTATTGTCAGTGTTCTTTGTTTTACAGAAGTTATTCATGTTTGTAACACATTTGGAAAAAAAATCTCTAAAGAGAATAATTCAAATTTAAACTACCTTTTGCATTACTTAAATTCCTGTATCCCATTACATAGGAGTAGGAATGGCTTGTTGATCTGTCCACTGCACTAGGTTCTAAGTTCAGGAGGAGAGGCCTTAAACACGTCTAGTACCAGCACACAACAGGTGTTAGATAAATATTTGCTGAAATAATGAACGAGTAAACCCTTCCTCTGCTCCAGGCTCTGGTATAATAGTAACGCCAATGGTAAGATTTAGACAAAAAAATACTGACATGATAATGTACACAACAGTTATTTACTGAAATTAGTCAGACAGACAATGTCTTTGAAACTTGATCGACTAATGTCAAGTAATTTTATGATAATTTTTCCAGCTGTAAAACTTGGAATTTCTCCTCTGTTAACTCCTCTGAAATATATTAGTTGTCTACAGTGCAAGAGAAGAAAGAAGCTGTGCTATAGTTTTATCATTTATTTATCTTCTTTGTAATTTTAATAAAGAGTTGATGTTTTATGAATATAAGACAGTGAATTATGGCCTCAAAAATTTTTTGTTTTCAAAGCTTTTTTTTAAATTTTTACTTCTGTACCTGTATGTGAGTATGTGCACGTGAATGAAGTATCTACAGAAACTAAAAGAAGGTGTCAAATCTTCTGGAGTTGGAGTCATACTTGGTTGGGAACTGGTTGACATGGTTGCGATGAACTGAGCTCTGACCCTCTGGAAGAGAATCCAGGGCTCTAATCTGCTGAACCAGATCTCTATCCCTGTAAGGCATGTTTTATTAATCTCAAGACCTCCAACGACTGCAACATCTGAGTACTTGTTTTTGGATAACAGTAGAAGGGCTGAAACCACTGAAAAAGGGAAAATGGCTTATCATTGGCCTCCCACAAACCAAGAGGGTGAAGTGGCTAGGTTTATGGGAAGTAAATTGGGGCTAGAGACTTGGTTCGACCAAAACCCAAAGAAATAAAAAACAATTTTCTCAAGTGTGTTTGAGGACACATAACAACTAACTATTCAAAGAATGAAGTGTTTAGAAGTTATCAAAACTTAACAATCATTGGCCTAACTTGAGTTGCATGCAATGAGAAAGTCCACCACTGAAACAACTACTAATATGCTGCTATTCTTGCATAATGGAGCCTAGCACAACAGTCATCTGAGTGGCTTCCACACAGCAGCCGATGAAAACAGATGCAGCAAACACACCAAACATTAGTCAGAGTTCAGAGACTCTTATGGAAGAGGGAGAGGAAGGAGAGGTCAAGGACACCACAAGAAAACCTACAAAATCAACTAGCCTGGACCCGTAGGGCCCTACGGAACTACAAACCAGAGAGCATCAATGAGACAGTTCTAGCCCCTCACCCCCACATATATACCGCATATACAGCTTGATCCTCATGTTGGATCCCTAACAACAGGAGCAGCTGCCTCTGGTTCTATTGCCTACCTTCAGATCCCTTTCCCGTAACTGGATAAACTGGATAGCCTTGCTTAACCTCAGTAGTAGAAGACAGGCCCACTACTTGATAAGCCAAGGCAGGTTGATACCCATGGGAATCTCCTTTTCTCTGAGAAGAAAGGGAAGGGGTAAAAGGGAAGGAAAGGGCTGGGAGGAGAGAAGAAGAGGAACTTCCAACCTGGATGTAAAGTCAATAAATGAATCAATTAACAGGAAAAAAAAAACCAGAAACAAAACGTAAGACTTTACTACCCTCCTGCCACAAGGAATAGGTCAATAATCTAAAAATCAATGATTTGGAATTTCTGGCATTCTGAAACATGTCACCTGACCAAGCTGAATAGGAATCAAACACTAAGATAACAGCAGAAAGCTGACCTACATCATTATTAACTCTATTATTTTCATACCGACAATGTTGTATCAGGCTGTGAAACAGCTTAAGAGTTGTCCAGTTGTCCTTTATTTTTCCTGCCCCCCCTTCGGGTTACATAAATGCTAAAAGGATAATCTGATATATATATATATATATATATATATATATATGTGTGTGTGTGTGTGTGTGTGTGTGTGTGTGTATACACACATATATATATCATACTATTCTCTTTCTTCCTTTTATACTCCTTTTATGAGGCATAAGGCAATCCAAACCACTCACAATGGCAATGCTTGCTTCTCTAGTTCAGCCAATTTTTCCATTCTTATAATTGCTGTTTTTCACCTCTCCAGTGAGCAAGAGTAGAGGGAATTCTAGTTTGAACCTGAACTTGAATCTAGAGGTCACAGGCAGATTATGCAACAGTATGGGGAAGGCTGCAAAGTGTAAATAGCTGGGCATTTCTACCATAGCGCAAGGACATAGAAGTGAAATCTCAGGCCCCAAACATTTTGCATCTACTGACAAAACTGCCTTCTCAGATAACGTTGGGGGATTGCTCACCCAGAGGAGAGAGCTGCTTAAGTGGTAATAGATGACATTTTGTAAGACTGGCAAATCTGACAAAGCAGGAAAAAAAAAATCCAATGCTGTTCACAAATGAAATAGGTAGAGATTCTGGGTTCTTTTTTTTGAAACAAACTCTGAAAAAAAAATCTTGAGTTTATAAGCTTAAACGTGGACTGAGGGACTGCGTCCTTTCTCTCCCTGCTGGGCTCATTTAGGATGAATCCCAGGCTGTCCTGCGTTTTAGTTGGAGACTCTCACAGTGGGGTGATTGGACTTTCTCTGCCCTAGGCACAACATATGCTACTTCCCACCCCTCTAATAGGCATTAGTTCTGCAGACGGCACTGGTCAAATGTACATTATTCCCAATCACTTTAATGCAAATATGCAAGGCTGAGGGAGAAAATATGTCACAAAGAGGCAGCCATCCATTTCTCCCTTTCCCTATTCTTTCCTTTATGGGTTCTTTTTTTATATGCATTTTAGGATACATACAGTGTAGAAATAAATCATAGAATATGTAGCAGCTACTGGGAGAACCATGAAGTAGCTTCTTAAAATTATCCCAGAAATGCCTTTTATTATTATTAAAAGAAATCTATAAATTGTTTTTTTTATTTTATTGTTCTTTTTCTTTTTATTAGTAGGCTTTTTTAATTAAGTGGAATCCCACCCTATACCCTGACACTGTCAACTTATAAGAGACAGAAGAGGAATCAAAGTAAAGAGAAGAGCTATATTTAATCTGTTAAATGAAAATAAAACACACAATTAGTTTTGTGCTGCAAAAATTAGCTTCTGCTGCATTTCCAGCCTCTATTTAAAGAACTGTTTGATTTCTCAGTAATGAGACATCTGATCCGTAGCAGAGCATTCCTAGGGCAGATTTGCAAATGTGTACTATACAGGCCTGTACTCTAAGTCTGCATCCAGATTATGTGGTATTTGCCTGTGTAAACCCAAGTTTTACAAAACGAACTGCCAAATACGAAAAAGACTCCCGGATTTATGATATTCCATTTCTGCGAAGTTAAACACTTATGTTTTGTTTTAAAGTGTATCCGGTGAATTTATTTATATACAACTATTTGTCACACAAGACAACTTGACATGCTAAGCCTGGCTTTATATTAAGCACATGAAAGTTTTTCTATGTGTGGAATGAAAAACTAAAATGTAACCATCTGCACATGATATTTTGAGGTACATAAAAACGGTGCCAGGGACTTTGAGAAGCCCATATGTATGAACAGCTATACAGAAATTTAAAAAAAAAATATATGCAGAGTAATAGAACATTTGGAAGACATTGTGCTTCTTAAAATAATGCAATTAAAATGTTCAGCAAATCCTGTGTTAGTCTAAGGTACAAGGGTAGCAAACATTTGCCATCTGAAGGCAACAATATGCTTTTATTGTGACTCCACTCTGTTAATTTAATGATCTATGTCAATGTGCCTACATAATAAGCAATGTACTTTCCTGTCTTTCCAAAAGCCCTTATTCTCATCCACCTTTATGCTTGCTTTCTTATCATTATACTTATGATTAAAAGGGGGGAAATAAAAGCCAAGTGAAGTGCCAGGTCACCCATTAGTCCTCACCATGTCATTTTAATGTCCTCTTTACATATGATAATTACATTAAACATGCTACATTTTTCTTCTCTCCAAATTATTTTTCTCTCCAAATTATTTTTAACTGAAATAGGAAATTACCCAAAGGATGGGAGAAGTCTCCTCAGTGACTGGTACCTGGTGATTTACATGGGTACCTATTACTGTTAACAGAGAGTGTCCCTGTAACTCTCTGCACTCAGAAATGGCTGTTTGCTCTCTTATAAGCAAAACCTCTCTGTTCAGAAGAACTAGGCAAATTAGATAATGATGACTTATATCAATTTAATTAAATAGTTTCAATAATTTGGTAGCATTTTGTGTACATCCTTGTAAATTTAAAAACTGCCAGATATGTCTTTGACTCCCCATAAGCTGCCAAAATGAATTCCGTGGGCCATTATGATGAATTAAATACCTATTCACATTCGGGCAGATGCATCCTGGTTATAAAACAGGTCTCTTATTCTCTCATTGCTCTGAGAGATAAAAATATAGAACTTTTATTTTAGTTTACCTCAAAACATACTATGCTTAAGCCAAAAAATAAAAAAATAAAAATAAAGCCAACAGTACTATGCTCAAGCTAAAAAAAAAATCTTGGGGTGGATATATTTGCTTCATTTAAGTTGAAAGAGAATAAAAGAGCAAGTTTTTTTTTTTTTTTTGACAGAGGAATGAAAAAGGCTCCTTTAAGCATACAAGTACTTAAGTATGTATAGCCAGGGCTGGCACTAAGGTTCTGCAACACACATTCAATAAGGGAGCCCTGTGTGTAGAGCTTTTTTTCAGAAGGCACACCTAATAGTTCTTAGAAATGCTGGGGCCTCAGGCAGTCATGGTTTACGGTAGTTAACGGGGTACATGCATAGCAATGACAATAACCTCTGTCAAACTACAGTCCTTGGCTCTTGCATCAAGAACAGTTTCTAATTTCTGCGGTGTTCTTCTTTACTTGCTATCCTGTCTGGTTTCGTATTGTTTTCCCTGGCTTTGGAGTCTCACTCTTACAGAAACCATGCGTTGGCAATGGTCATCAAAGTCTTACTGGACACTGGTCACCAGGCACTGTCCTTTCATGCCCTTTGCCTCTAAACCTTCAGGACAGTTCTCATGACAGTGTTTCACATCACAGTACTGGACCCAAGTGTACAGACACTTGAAGTCACATTTGCTTTGATAGCCTTGGTTTATGACCTAACCAAGATCTGCTCCTAGGATAAGGGAGCTAGGAAGTTTGAGGATATTGGAGAATGCTTTTTATTGTTTGATGTTTTGGTTTTGTTGTCTTTGCTGCTGTGTTTTTCTTTTTTTTTAAGATTTATTTATTTATTATTTATACATATTCTGCCTGCACCAGATCTCATTACAGATGGTTGTGAACCACCATGTAGTTGCCGGGAATTGAACTCAGGACCTTTAGAAGAACAGCCAGTGCTCTTAACCTCTGAGCCATCTCTCCAGCCCTTGCTGCTGTGTTTTTCTATGTGAGGCATTTCCTATACAATGGTTGAATGGATATCTCAGTCTGGATTTAAATAATGCTTGCTTCCAATTCAATTCCTATTAATTTTTGAACCAGAGTTAGCACCAGCTTGAAATCTAAAAATAATGTTATGGGATGAGATTCAAGGCTCTACTTCCTGAGTCTTTTACTCTGTAAAAATTACAGCTGTTTTCATAATTGATTTGTTCTCGAGTGAGATGCTGGGATTTTAAACTTTCGCAGAACTTTTTCTTTCATTTGAATTCCTCATTTGGCAAAACCCTGTTCATAATAATAAAATTTAAATTATTCTGGTTTCAACAGAACACACAGTTCATCAAGTTGGGATGATACCACTAACATTTACTCCTTTCTGAAAATATTAAACATCTGGTTAGCAACTGATAAAGCATGTTAATTTTTTTAATTTTAAAAATTTTTTTTGGTGTTTAGAGACAAGGGTTCTCTGTGTAGCTTTGGCTGTCCTGGAACTCTTTCTGTAGACCAGGCTGGCCTTGAAGTTATAGAGATCCTCCTGCCTCTGTTGCCCATGAGCTGGGACTAGTGGTGTGTGCCAATATCAAAGCAGATGCTGAGACTTATGGCCAACTATGGGCAGAGTGCATGGAATCTAACAAAAGATGTGGGAAATAGTAAGATAGGGAGAGGACAGGAGCTCCACAAGGAGAACAACAGAACTAAAAAATCTGAGCACAGGGGTCTTTCCTGAAACTGATACTCCAACCAAGTAGCATGCATCATGCATGGAGAAAACTTAGAACCCCTGCACAGATGTAGCCCATGGTAGTTCAGTATCCAAGTGAACTACCAGGTTCCATAATAATGGGAAGAGGGACTGCCTCTGACATGAACTGATTGTCCTGCTCTTTGATCACCTCACCCTGATGGGGGAGCAGCCTTACCAGGCCACAGAGGAAGACAATGCAACCACTCCTTATGAGAGCTGATAGACTAGGATCAGAAGGAAGGAAAGGAAGACCTCCTTTATCAGTGGACTTGGGGAGGGGCATGTGTGGAGAAGGGGGAGGGAAGGTGGGATTGGGAGGGGAAAAGGGAGGGATTTATCGGGGGATACAAAACGAATAAACTTTAATTAATAAAAAAATAGTCACTCAAAAAAAAAAAAAAGAAAAGAAAAGGTGTGTGCCACCACCTCTTGGCTTGCTTCTTACCTGTTTTGAGTGAAACAAATTTAAGTAATGTTTTTTCTATTATGTTAAGTTTTTTGTTGTTGTTATTCCTCCCTTTATCTTATTACTATTGCTTTCCTTAATTACTTTTTCTTTTTACTTTATCATCTATTAAAAAAATCTCTTAATGTGAATCATTAATTAGGGAAAATTTCCCAAGTACCAAGTTTTGAGTAACAGAATTTAGCAGCCATAGAAGACTCACAGTGATCTGAAATGTTCAGTTCTTAGAGAATGTTCATGTATTTTATTGTTTTTAGTATAATTTTTTATTTATTAAAATTTATTTTTTACAGTTTATTCACTTTGTATCCCAATTGTAGCCCCCTCTTTGTCCCCTCCCAACCCGGCCCTTCTACCCTCCCTCATCTCCTCCTATGACCTTTCGCCAGTCCACTGATAGAGGAGGTCCTCCTCCCCTTCCATCTGACCCTAGCCAATCAGGTCTCGTCAGGACTGTCTTCCTCTGTGGCCTGGTAAGGCTGTTCCCCTTAATTTTTATATTATTTGAGGGAAAGAGATATAAGAGGCTCACAGCTAAACAGTAGCTGGAGCTTGGGGAGTCTTATGGAAGAGTAGGGATCAAGGGCACCACAGGAACACCTACAGAGTAACCTAACCTGGGCCCATGGGGGCTCGCAGGGACTGAACCAACAATCAAAGTGCATGGGCGGGACCCAAGGAGGGGGGCCCTCCCCTTCTCTAAGGATTATGGAGTGGGGAAATAGGGTAGGAGGTGGGAGCCAGAACTGGGAAGAGAGGAAGGAGGGGGAATATGATTAGGCTGTAATGTGAATGAAAACAAGCCAAACAAACAAACAAACAGCAAATGAATAGAAAAAACATTTTCTTTTGCATGTAGATCTAGTATTCCAATACCAGTTGTTTAAATGTCAGCTCCTTTCCCCAATGAATTGTCTTCACAAACTTTATTAAAAGTTATTTGGCTATAAATATGAGTATTAGTTTTCAACTCTTAATTGTATATTTGTTGTTAGTCCAGAATGCCATTGATTAGTGAAACTGAGTAGTGAGTTTTGGAACTGAGAAATATGAGTATTTTAAGCTTGCTGTTCTATCTGAAGTTTATAAGGAGACTTTCATTGGATGCAAAATATGTAACTGAGAGTTAGTAAAGATTTTATTGAATCCGTTGATCAGTTCACAAGTAACTATGTTAATATTATTTTTTAATAATTTATTTATTTTTATATCAATCACAGATTAGGTACTTTGCATCCCAGGTGTAGCCCCCTCCCTCATTCCCTCCCTCACCGCCCACTCCAAGTCCACCAACAGGGGAGGACGTCCTCCCCTTCCATCCAACCCCAGCTCATCCTGTCTCCTCAGGGCTGGCTGCAATGTCCTCCCCTGGGATCTAGCCAGTCTGTCACT
>CM053756.1:19561504-19580203 GCA_028658305.1 Pachyuromys duprasi | reverse complement strand
TTTTTTTTTATTTGTATATAAACAGGAATAACTAAAGCACCACATGATGGATGCAATGCATAAGGTAAATAACTTAATATATTTAAGTTCTTAGAATGATGTCTGTCTGAAAACAAAAGCTTTTGTAACTTTAAAATGCATGTGCACATACACATTCACATATTTACACACTTATATCTATAAGCGTGTGTTTATAGAGTTCCTAAGTCAAATACCTGCTGCATGCTCAGAACTGAAATCCAAAGAGGTCATCATAGTTAAGCCAGATTGGGTAGAAGTCATTGAAATCATATGTAGGTAAAATTCAGGAAAAATAATTTCTTCTGATCTTGGTCATGTAATTTTTATGGTTATTTCCCTTGTGAAAAAATGGAAAAACCATGAAATTGTTACTAACATGTGCCTAATAACTTTTGATGAGCTGCTCATTATCATTTATAAACACTTTCCAAAGAATAATTCCAACAGCTCCAGCGTGATTAGAATTAGTACACTCAGTCCACAAGTAGTGATCTGAAGACAAGAGCTGTTATGTAATTATTCCCAAATCATATATCAAGTAAGTAATTAAACTGAGATTTAAACCCATTCTGTTTGACTTTAAACTTGTAACACCTCATCTATGCTGACAAATCTTTTTAAATTTATCCTTATTTAAAAATGTTGTGCATATTGGAGTTATGTATGTGTACATGTGTACAGGTGTCTATGGGAACCAACCAGGAGAGGGTACCTGATTTCCTGGAGGTGTAATTAGAGAAAGTTGTGAGAAGGTCCATGTGGAGGCTGGGAACATACTTCCCCCACGAACCAACCCTGCCATGGAGAAGTGCTGATATGGCACAGTGAGTACTTGAGAGCTTTAAGTATTGTCCTTGCCAAGATTCTTTAGGAGATCTTCTGTGCAGACCACTATGAAAAGCACTCTGCAAGGGTTGTTTTACTTCAGTTCAGTCTCATAATGCCTAAGAGGTTGGAGCTAGAATGGCAATCCCTTAAGAGATAATTTTAATAGACAAGAGATCACTCAGTGAGTCAAAGAGAACTACTTAGAACTCAGTCCAAAAAATTGGAGAATTCAGTAGTTGAATCAGCACCATGACCCTAGAGCCTCTGCACAGAGCAAGTTTGCTGCTCCATGAGAAACGACCAAACCTCAAACAACACTACACAGAGAATATTAGGGGAGTCAGAAGTTTAAATAAGCAGGGAACTAGTAGGGCAAATAGCTAGTAGGGAACAGGAGGGCAAATAGCTCAAGAAGGAAGGTTCTGTTGGTAATTCATGAATAGATCAGTCACTCCTTGTATCCATGTTTGTACTTCGTCCTTAGATGGCAAGCAGGACAATCAAAAGCTTTCAGGGAACACAAGCGAAGCCTGCGTTTTTCTTGCACAAGTTCATAAACTTTGCCCTTGTCATTCAAAATGACTCTGAGAAGCTGCCAGACAAGAATGAAAGCTGTATTGCTTTCTGTTATTATGATAGTGCTTTGAGACTGATTAAGCCCTTAGCATCACACATGAGTTATGTTCAGCAGGCTTCTGTTGTGGGATCCTTTCTGAGTGAGTCTCTAGATTACACTGTGACCTCTCAAGGCCTTCTACTTCCTCCTTCTGACACCCAATAGAAAGTCATCTTGCTTTTAGATGACTGACATTTCATCACATCTGCAAGCCTCAATTCCCACTCTAAGCAGTTTGCAAACATTTCCCTTCCATCCAACTTCCTCCACAAACATTGTCATCTTGATTGCTGAGGGAAAGCTAGGGTTCCCCTCCCCCCCCTTTTGTGGGCCTGAACAAAGGCAGGGGCTGCTTAGGCAGTAACATCAGTGCATTTAGGAAAACAGCTCTACTTACCAGAGAACATCTTGTTTAGTACTTAACGCTACATGATGAAGACAAACTTCATCCTGGAGTTTGCTGGGTCTACTTTTTCCCACCATTTCCATCTGTTATTTGGCTGTGATACTGACAGCAACTCATATGGATAAGTGCTCATCCAAGGCTCCTATAGCAGGGTCCGTCTGTTAACCCGTGAGTTTTGATCAGTCACTCACAGACTTCATTTCTTTGATGACTACAAACAAGTTTTGTAGTTTGGTCACTTAACAAAGCAAATATCTCCCATCTTCTCATGGTATTCTTTCATATTTTCCAACACAAAATCGTTATGACACCTCCCAGTAAGTATTATATCTAAATTATGCCTTTTAAATAATGCTTATTTGTTAATCTCTGTATTCATTTGTAGAAAATTATCACCTGTACAGATTCACACATACATAAAAAAATTTCAAATGATATTCACTTAAATTCTCAACAGATATATATTGTGGTTATGTTTATGAATAAGGTTATGATTTATCAGTAGGTAAATGTAATTGTTTTGCCAGTGTAAGGAGAGAAGAATTCAAATTCCCAGAATCAATGTAAAATAATGAATATACAGAGCAAGCCCTGTGGAAGCTCTTGGGATAAGTAGCCTGCTGTGTGTGTGTGTCAGAAAGACAATGAAGATACTTGTCTCAAGAAAGATGGAAAACCCTGATAAGCTAGGGTCAGATGGAAGGGGAGGAGGACCTCCCTTATCAGTTGACTGGGGGAGGGGCATGGGAGGAGAAGAGGGAAGGAGGGTGGGATTGGGAGGATATGAGGAAGGCACTACAGATTTAAATAACATAAAACTGTAATTAATAAACAGTAATTAATATATTATTAATAAACTGTAATTAATGTAAAAATAAAAATTTAATTAAAAAAAGAAAGATGGAAAACAAGGACATGCACCTGTGTGTAACACACACACACACACACACACACACACACACACACCTCATGCAGATACAACTATAAAATGAATTCTTAAAATACTATGAGCTATTTTCTCTACTTTATACAACAGTCTTTTTTAGATTTTCCATAACTGTCATGGATTTCTTGTAAAAGATACTTAACTTAGTTCCATTTTTATGTGTGTGATGGGTGCATACATCCATGTGTACTTGCATGTGTGTGTGTACATGTGTGTACGTATGTGTGTGTGTGAGCAGTTTTCTGCACATGGATGAGAATTGTGTGTGCTCTTGTGTATGTGTGTATATGGAGGCCTAAGATGGCTATCAGGAGGCATTCTCCATCACTCTTCCACCTTATTCATTAAGACAGGTTAGGCTTTCAGTAAAACCCAGAGCTTGTTAGTATGGGTAGTTTTACCAATGAGTTGTCTCTGGGAATCTGCCATCTTCCCTTTTCAAGGCTGGAATTATGTGATGGCTACTACACCTACCTGACATTTATATGGGTTCTAGCGGTCTGCTCTAGTCCTTAGGTCCTCACAGCAAGAGCTTTAACCACTGATTTATCTCTTTAGCCCTAAAAGGAATATTAAACTGAAAATTAAATAGGCCTTTTATTTGCAACTAGTAAAAACCTGAATGGAGTAAAGAAAGCACTTCCCATGCTCAATTCAAATCCTTGACAAATGCACATGTAACCTCAAATACAGTCTACTATGGATTGAATACATCTGTTTCCTGTTCCTTTTCTAGAGTATTGAGATAAGACAACCAATAACTACATGTGATAGTCAATTTTAAATTTTATTCAAATATAATCAAAATTCAAGAGTCAATTTCCTAAGGATATAGCAGGAGGACTATGAGTTTGAGACCCTCCTAGGCTACACAGTGAATTGAAGAAAGAAAGAAAGAAAGAAAGAAAGAAAGAAAGAAAGAAAGAAAGAAAGAAAGAAAGAAAAGAAAAGAAAAGAAAGGAAAAAAAGAAAAGGAAGAGGGAAGGAAGAGAAAAGGCAGAAGATTAGGCCTTTGGTCTTAATGCTCTATTTCAGGTTCCCAACAGCCATATGTGACTAATGGTGACCAATAGAACAGCATGGTATTCATGGCTGCAGAAAGATTTACTAGACTACCCTACTCTTAAACACCTAGTATCTAAGTGAGCCCAGTGTTATGATCAGCCACCAGCAGACGTGAACAAAGCCATTTACATGAAATGGGATACCAATTTCCTAACGTTTACTTTCTGATGCTGAATCCAGTTAGTGGCAGATGTCTTTGGGGGAGTGTGTGGACAGGGTTGTACCAAAGAACCCAATCTGAGGAGTCTTTAGAATTCATGAGAACTAAACAGGAAAAAGAAGTCACAGAGATATCAGCAGAAAACTAGGGTATCAGCAGATATCATATTTCAAATGGCTCTCAAAACAGTTTTTAGGGGAGCTGTTCTAGTGAGCTTTTCCATTTCTGTAATGGACACATGACCAAAATCAACTTGTGGAAGAAAGGATTCATTTCATCTTACAGTGTATGTCTACTCTCAAGTGAATCAGGGCAGAAATTCAAGGCAGGAACCTGGAAGCAGAAAATGAAGCAGAGACCATGGATGAATGTTGCTTATTTGACTTGCTCTCTATGGCTTGCTCAGTCTTTTGTGTACAACTCAGGGCCACCTGCTTAGAAACATGATATGAGCCACCCCATATCAATCATTTATACAGAGCATGGCCCCACAGATTTGCCTAAAGGCCAATCTGATGGAGGCATTCTTTCAGTTCAAGTTTCTTTTTCCCAGATTATCCCAACTTCTTTAATGTTAAAAACAAAACAAAACAAAAACTAATCATCTCACAGCCACATAGTGGGTACCCTTTGGTGTTTCTGTGTAGCAAAACAGAGTCATGTGTACTTGTATGGAATGCATACAGCACTAGAAAGTGCACAAGGTAGTTAAGCTTCTTCAATGACTGTTGTACCAAAGAGAAAGGAGAATAATAGGAAACCATAAGGTGAACTCAGTAATTACAGTTTAGCTTGTTGGCAATTAGAGTATATTCACTGTAAAGAAGAGTTTTATAATGACATCTTCACAATATACAAATAATACATGACATATTTTCCCATCAATTTTTTTAACTCTCATGTTCTTCCTCCTTTCCTATCATGTTTCTCTAATGGTCTTCTTCTACTTTTGTGTCCTTTCCATTACCGCACCCAGATCCCACATGAGAGGAAGTATGAGACACTTATCTTTGTGGGAATGGCTTCTTTCACTTAACACAATTATCTAAGATGATTTTATATCATGCAGCCTCTGCCTGTCATTTAGATTCCCGATACAAAAATTATGACCCTTGGATCAACATCAGCAGTATCTGGTAATTAAGAAGTGCAAAGTCTCACACCTGTTTCAGGAGCAACTTGTGTGTATAAGACCCTAGGAAATTCAAGTGCACTCTGAAGATCAAAGGACCTTTCTCCTCAATCTACTTTGAAGTTCTAGAAATAATAGAAGAGACTCAGATCTTTCAACCAAATCTGTGCAATTCAGAGGGTCTACCAAACTGTATGAAGGTTAATAAATATGTATTGATTAACTGAAAATCTGAGGATTGTCTTTCAAAATAAATAGACCCAGTGTACTTTGAACAAGTCATAAAATATCCCTAGGATATTCTGTAGATATTTTAATGTTTCCGTTTCTTTTAAAATGCAGGAAATATGTAGGTAATCTCATGTAATAATATTAATACCCGGATAATAAAATATATATGATTCTTTTGTTCTTCATGTTGCTATCTAAAGGGGCAATCATTTTTAAGAGGTTTTATTGGGTAGCTTGAGCAGAATCATGTCCTAATTATAGTGTTCCTTTTTATGTGCCACTGAGAGAAAACACACCAGATGAAGCAGTTTGAGACTCTATAGTTTGTTCGGCTGTATTAAATGCTTCTAATGGCTGACTTTTATCGTTCTTAACAAGTCAAGACCAGACTGAATGTCTTTGAGGATAATTGTTTTTATTCATTTCCCTTCTGTATTGCTAAAATGAAGGCAATATGTAAATTCAGGAAAAAGATTCCAATTCAGTACTGCCCCAGACTTCTGGTGATACTTCTCGGAAAGAGTTGAAACCAAATCTCCCCTTTTCATACTGCTTTGTACCTGACCAGTGGGTTCTTCTAGAACAGTTTTCTCATTGTTAAAAGTGATGGCCATGTCATTGAGTTGCTAAGCTAATGCATAAAAGAGCATTAAAATTTAGTCCCCATGAGTCTCACTGACCTTTGTATTTTATTATTATCATTATAGTCAACAATATAAATAAGCAGGGTTCTAACTTAAAAATTATTGGAAACCAGGGCTCATATCTTCTGGATCATTTTCTTTTCTCTCTCTCTCTTGCTCTCTCTCGGCTATTTAAATTTCTGGATATATTTTGAATGAATGGTTCCATGTGTAGGCAACAAGGGAATTTTCCATGAAGTAAAAGTATTGAGCTCAAAAATAATTCTACCAGGGCCTAGAGGGATGGCCTAGCAGGTAAGAGTATGCACTGCTCTTGCAGAGGACCCAAGTTCAACTCCCTGCACCCAAGTTAAGTGGATATTATCCATCTGTTATTAAAACTTCTATACCCTCTTCTGTCCTCCATGATCCATCTCTATTTACTCATGGATACATAGTTCATTTTATAACCTCTGCAAACTTATGCCGTGTGACCTTGAGATAAACAAATAAAACCATGGTATTTAACTGGAATTTATTTTGTCTTTCATGAGACACTGAACATCTGGAGACATATTGGATTGACAGAAATGAGTGAGGTAAGGTTCCTATGCCAAAGAGGCCAGGGACACTAGAAAAAAAAAATGTACTCAAGCCCTATAACCAGGGTCTCACGAGGCCTGGATATCAATGGTGCAAATGTACAGATGTCCTAGACATGACAGCTGCTACCATCACCATTCAACATCAACGTGTTCAAACCACAACCGTCTTCGACCAAAACCAAGGCTGAGCTGTGAACCCCTCAGCCTGATAGTCTAACATTCACACACTTCTCATTCAAGTTCAGCACTGGCTTGGGAGCTGTGAAAAACTCAAATGTCTAAGGCGTGGTCATTTGCTTATTCCTCCAGAAGCTAGACAGTACAATAAAGTATCTGTCTAGTAAAACAATTCCTCATTGATCCATTCCAGTAATTTTTTGCTGCCTCTCACCATGGTGCCCTGTCTAATTACAATGACTCCCCGTTCCCCTGGGATGCCACTTTTCATTCGCATTCACTTCCTTGTTCTGAAGGAACAGCAATTTGCCAGTGAACGGTTATTAGCCTTTTTCCCTTTAAGAGACTAAGAAGGAAAAAGAGCCCACGGGATAATTTTAAAAGTTGTTGCTCCAGTTTTTCTCCAACTTTAGAAATCTCTGTTGGCTTTTAATTAAGAACTTGCATTTAGACTGTGAGATGAACCAGATTTGAAGGATTGTTTTTTTTTCTTCTTCTTCTTTTCCTTCTTCTTTTAATGAAATGGCACTTTTTTCCCCTAGGAGGGGTTTTCCCTAGATTCTCATTGTTCTACTAAAGATGATTTACATGGGCATCTTTGGAGGCAGCTGAAACTGTTATTGGAGCAGGAGGCCAGGGTAGGCACAGCGTGCCTTCCCTCCCACAAATTGGGAAATAAATAGCCTCGAGAAACTGAGCCCAAGTCCTCACATAGTAGGATATGGGGTGTTCTTAGAGGTGGGCCAAGAGGCCCTTGGAGCTGCACTGTGATCTTGAGAATGTATGTCCTGAACGCAACTGTAACTGCCAGCTCTTTCCAAAATCCACATATCACAGTTCAACCCGTAGTTTCTACTACCCCTTGAAAGTTAACACATATTCAGAAGGACCCAAACTGCAATATGTACATTCCCTCAACTTTTGGGAATGCAGTTTGAGACTCCTAAATGTATGTATGTATGTACGTATGCATCTATCTGTCTGTCTGTCTGTCTGTCTGTCTGTCTATTTTTTCCTGAGCCATTTTGCTAAGGCTCATGGTAAACTCAACATACCTCCAGCAAAAATACCAACTGATGGCTAAAGGAAATTTAATAGCATTTTTAGTGGGTAACCCTGATAGACAATGGCCTAAAATAGGGATAAAAAGTCAGCCTGGTCACAATAGGACCCACAAATATTTCATACCATTCCTGTGGTGAATTGATAAGGACTACTATGGTGGTCATTCCAAAAATCAGTAAAATCAGTCTAAGTATAATTATGTCATCAAGTATCACAAAGTGAATAAGTACATTTCACTGAGTAAGTAGCTATTTCTAAGTCATAAGAGAAAAAGGGAATACTTGGAAACAATCATAGATGAAAAGAGTAAAGACCCAGGACAACAAAATGCACATGAGGACCTGGAAAAAGCTCTGCATTGTGAGGGAGGCTATTAATAGGAAGATAGTGAAGTATAAGATAAGGCATAACTAACCTAAATACATTGTATTGAATTACAATTTATTTTCTGATTACCCTAACTTCTATAGTTATAATAGTAGTAAGGACTCGTTATGAAAGTTATATAAGAGCACTGTAATGTTATAAATCCTCTCTCACTGTAAAATTATTTCAAAAGAAGGTGAAAGTGGATTGAAAACTACATATAACTAAGAATATCTCAAACAATGAGCATATGGTGATCATTGCCTTTTTGAATGCTGCAATATAAAGTAATCAGCTGGTCCTTCAAGAAACCTGGGAAGAGCCTAAATGGCTTATCCAGAGAATGTTGGTGTTAAGAAAAACTTAGATTGCTGTAAAAATCAGCTATTAAATATATATGTAAGGGCTAGAGAGCTGGCTCAGAGGTTAAGTACAGTCGCTGTTTTTTCAAAAGTCCTAAGTTCAATTCCCAGCAACCACATGGTGGCTCCTAACCATCTATAGTAAGATCTGGTGTGCAGGCACAATGTTGTATAAATAATAAATAAATCTTTAAATAAATATATATATATATATATTATGTTCCCACATATATATTAATATATAATTAACACATATATGTTAATTCATATATAATAACATACATATGTTAATTCAAAGTGTGCAACATAGTTCATTGAAAGAACACTCATTCAAAATCATCACTGTTTAGATATGACATGTTCCCTGCCACAGGCTCATGTGTTTGAACCAGGAGTGGTAGAGTGAGCCTGCTGTTTCTGGGGGTCTGGAACTTCTGGAGTGAGAAGCAGCGCTGTCCCATGTGAGTCACTTTGGATAGATTTTTTTATTCCATCACAAAATCTGCTTCATGGTCCTCTGAGACATAATAGTCCACAGTGCCACCAGAAATAGATCTCCATTCACCGTCCACCATGATAGTCTACTTCCTGTGAAAGAACCAAAATATGAACATTTCCTCTACGAAGCTGTCTCTATCAGGCATTCTGCCAGACATGAGAAATTGATACACAAATCTAATCAAAGTTTTTGCTCAGACAGCATGTTACCTCCAAGGTAACTTTTAATTTAGGGGAAAAAAATTAGACCAGACAATGCCTACAAAATTAGGGGTCCAGCAAAACCCTTGTCGCTTTGGGTGACTTAACACCCAGAAAGGGAGACACACGAAATACCACAATGGAATTCTTTACCTTGTAAGATGATTAAAACAAAAATTTTAGGGCTACCCACAACCACATGGCACAGGTGAGCAGGTGCCGTGATGATGGGCAAGTATGTGTTGAAGGGATAGAACAGAAAGAGAAGCAGCGTGGTTCGCACACTATAGAGGGGAAACTGGCCGCCTGGAGCCTTGCTGCTCTTCAGGGCTGTGCTGGCCGCCTGGAGCCATGGTGATCTCTAGGTCTGTGCTGCCTCAGTCAGCAGCAGCCCGAGATCGGTGTCTGTGGCCCACGTTACCACCAAAGGCCATGCGGAAGTCTCTGGTCTGGGTTGCCTTCTGGGGCCATGCAGATGTCCGACGGCTGTGCTCTCGAGTGAGATGGCCCTGCCCTTTATCTGAACAGTTCTGAAAAACTGGCCCTGCCTCTTGCCTGGGCAAAGGAGAGGACCGGCACTCATGGCATGGGTGCAAAAGAGCTGGCAGGCTGGCCAACTTAGCTACCACCCAGGCCCAGCTTCAGGGACTTGGGTTGCCCCCCCCCCCAATATCTACCCCATTTATGAACTGTTGGAGCATGTCTTGCTGAGCTGGTCCTGCAGAATCAAAGCTGGAGGATCTCCATTAGACAGCGCAACAACAGTATTTCCAAGAGGAGTCCTGGTGACCTGGTAGCAGAAGCCGAGGCCTCCAGCCAGTCCGATGACTCAACGCAATGAACATTTACAAGTAAAGCTATTTAGACAAGAGGGTATATTCTGTGACACACCACAGCTTCCATGGTGAGATGTTTTGTTTGTTTGTTTGTAATTTTTATTTATTTTTATGTTTTGCATTTACGGGGGGAAGGGAGATTGCAAGAGCAGAAAGCAAATGTGGAGGGGCAGGGAGGTGAGTGAGATTGGGGGAATGATGTGAAATTCACAAGGAATTCATAAGATGTTTTTTAAAAACAAAGTGATTGTATAAAGAACAGTTCGTAACTTTTTTTTTACTTTACCCATCTATTGTAGAGGTCTTGGGAATAAATTTTCATCAGCATTTGGATCTTATGAGCCATTTACAAAAACTCTTATTAGACAGTGACATATTAGAAATCTTTGAGTGCACCTAAAGGTAAAACCTATGTTCTACTGTAACTAGTAGTTTAATATTTGACAATTCTTGCCTAAAATATACATGCTTATAAGTAGGAGGGACTTTAGGATTTCTCAAAAGCAATTTGGGAATTGGTAGTGATGTAAATAGAGAAAGGATCAAGATAAATGATTAAAGTATCTCTCAATTAACATGCCTCCTACGCACACACATACACACCTACTTAATGACTGAGTTGAAACAAAAATTTTAGTCTTACTATATGATCCTTACAAATTATTCCTTTTTATTTTTAAGATTTATTTATTTATTATTTATACAGCAGTCTGCCTGTATGTGTGCCTGTCCACCAGAGAGGGCACCAGATCTGAATACAGATGGTTAGGAACCACCATGTGGATGCTGGGAATTGAACTCAGAACCTTTGGAAGAACAGCCAGTGTTCTTAACCTCTGAGCCATCTCTCCAGCCCTAGCAAATTATTTTTAATAATTAAGGAACATTACATTTCCTACGGTACACTTTGCTTCATAACAGGGAGTTTGATAAAGTATTTTAGAAAGGTATCCTTCAATTTATTCAAATCATTAAGTAGCTCTGTGCATCAAAGAAAATAAGTTGAATATATCATTTCCCCTACAAAGTTACACAAATTATAAATGATGGTTTGTGTGAATATGTGCCTTCACTCACATATGTGCAGTTCCATGCTGGGAAGCACCTGCTAGTGTGTAACCAGTTCACACCATCTCTCCGTGTTCTATATCAACACTAGAGACATCTCTCAAGTAGCTCAAAACCAAACATAAATGAACTAATGCTAAAATTTTTATTTCGGGTGACCTGGTTGTTAAACATTTTCTCAGGACACCATTTGATGCTATCATACATGTATATTTCTCAAAAGAAAATATAGCCTTAATAATTTCAAGTTCCTGGATGCATATAAGCTAAGTAGCATATTTCTAATTTTGTAGTATTGGCATGTAAGAATTTTTTTCTATGAACATTGCAATAGAAAAGAATTTTTTTAATGGGAGGGTTTTCTCCCCATATCAACCCTCCCCAGAACATAAAGTCACATCAGGACTGAGCATATCCTCATCCACTGAGGCCAGGGAAGGCAGAGAGCTTCCAGAGGCAACTGATCCAAAAGTAGGCAATAGAGTCCATGTTAGAAATACCCCCTCTCCACACACCAGGCGACCCACATGAAAGGGAGATGGAAAGGCAGAAGGAGGTGGAGAAGAGAGTAGGAGGGCAGGACAGAGAGGGCACCCTTGGGATGTAAACTAAACAAAACTTAAATAAAATAATTTATATATATTTATATATATATATATATATGAGGATTTCCTTTAAGGTCTTTTCCTATTACTGGTAAATTACCCTATAGTTAACAATATGAGCATGAAAAAAGAAGTTTACTTGCTTTTTCAAATCTGTCAAGTAAACCTCTAATATTATGAGAGCAAAAGACCAGGGTCCCAGTTCTCTAGTTTTGTTTGTAGTGAACTGGAGTGCCTGGCCAACCACATCTCACGTTCTAAGTGCAGTTGTAAGTCCTGAAACCAACTTTTAAATGTTTCTTTAAGAATTTGAGAGGCCTTGTGCAGTAAGAACAGCATTTAAGTGAAGTACCACATGACAAGAGCCCAGAACTTTCAGACCTAATTTGTGAAGTATATATAACGTTTACAAGTCCTATATATGTTATTGCCAATTACCTTTGCTTTTACAAATCTTTCTGAATTGAATATGGTTCTCTTATGATTGACTTCAGTCAGACTTTATTTTTTCATAGGAAAAGGGGTGGGGAGGGCTCTTTGACACTGTGACCAAAAGCATTGCTGGTGTGTTATATGTGATGATCAGATAGCTCCCCTAGCTCCCATATTTCCCTGTTATAAAATGAAATATAAGACACACTAAATCTTTATTTAAAAAAAGACCAAAGGTCAGTTAACATAGCACAAGTGAGGGTTTTAAAACTGATAATATAAAGTAGTTTGATTTTATATACTAGGACTGTGGGTCTGGGCAGCATTCCTTTATTTAAAAAAAGGGAGCCTAAGATATGATTCACGTACTCTATATTTTTAATCCATTCAAATTACACAATTCAATTGTATCCAGTATAATCACTGTTTTACAGCCATCATCATAATGAATTATAGAATGCCTTCACGGTCAGAAAAAGATGGTTTTCTATAACCATCACCACCTAATTCCCCTCCACCAGCTCCAGGGAATTATTATTTTACTTTTTGCATTTATAAATTTCTCTAACTGGAAACTTTATAATATTTAGTACATTAAAACTTTTTCCCTTTGCCTTAGCCTAATGCTTCCAAGGTTTAACTACACTGTAGCATGCATCAGTGTTACATTTCTGTAAATTGCCAAATAATATTCCACTACATGGGCATTCCACATTTTGTCTATCCATTCATTGTTCAGTGAGACTCTCTGCTGTTTCTATTCTGAAGCTGTTATGAATATTATTATGAACATTAAAGTTTTGTGTAGATGTGTATTGCATTTCTTTTGGATATATGTGCCTTTGAGTAAAGCTGCTGGGTCATAAGGTAATTGGATGTTTAACATTTTGGAGGAAGACAATGCAACCACTCCTGATGAGAGCTGATAGACTAGGAGCAAAAGGAAGGAAAGGAAGACCTCCCCTTTGAGTGGACTTGAGGAGGGGCATATGTGGAAAAAGGGGAGGGAAGGTGGGATTGGGAGGGGAGAAGGGAGGGGTTTATGGGGGGATATAAAGTGAATAAAGTGTAATTAATAAAAGTTTTAAAAATTTTAAAAAACTAAAAAAAATATTTTGGGTAATTTCCAGACTCTTCTCTTCATGTGACCCACAGGAAGCACTCCTTTTTCGATTGTTTTTTAGATGTATATATATTTTGTGTGTGAATGTTTTGACTGTGTGTATACATGTGCAGTATGTGAGTTCCTGATGCCCATGGATGTCAAAAGAGGGAGTCAAATTCTCTGGACTGGAGTTACAAGTGATTGTGATTTGCCATTTGGTTGCTGGAAATTGAACCCAGGCATTTGGAAAAAATATCAAGTGTTCTTTCCTTGGTTTTTGTTTAATTCATTCAATTTACATCTTGGTTATAAGCCCCTCCCTCCTTTCCTCACATTCTCCCCTTCCTTCTCATATGCCCCCTCCCCTATTTCTCAGAAAAAGGGAACCCCCCTACCCAGACACTCCAGTTCATCTATTCACATGAGGAGTGTGTTTGTCTTCTTCACCTGTGGCCTGATAAGGCAGTCCCATGGGGAGGTGGGGAGTGATTAAGAGCAGGGGACATAGACTGTGTCAGAAATGTCCCCCTCTCTCCTAAACAGTGGGACTACATGAAGAATAAGATGCTCATTGGCTACTTATATGTGGAGGACCTAGGTCCAGACCATACATCGTTCTTCCTTGATGCTTCAGACACAATAGGCCCCTCTCTGACATGGATGATTGGCTCTGATGGTCTTCTGTGGAGCATTTGTCATCTCTAGGTCCATTTTCCCCCCTCTTTTCTAGTAGATTCCCTGTTCTTCGTCCCATGATCTCAGTATCTTTTTTGAGCCATTGCTGGGTGGAGACTCTGAGAGGACAAGTCTGGTAGGCTCCTGTCTGAAAGCATATCAGCGCAACATTAATAGTGATAGGGGTCCTCCTTGATTAGCTTCTTTTAGGTGTACAGATTTCAGTATGATTATCCTATATTCCATGTCTAATATCCACTTATAAGTGAGTATATACAGTGTGCGTCTTTCTGTTTCTGGGATACCTCCCTCCCTCAGGATGATCTTTTCTAGTTCCCGCCCTTTGCATACAAATTTCATGATTTCTTTGCTTTTAATTGCTGAGTAATATTCCATTGTGTAAATGTGCCACAATCCATTCCTCATTTGAGGGACACCTGGGTTGTTTCCAGCTTCTGGCTAGTACAAATAAAGCTGCTAAGAACATAGTTGAGCAAATGTCCTTGTTGTATACTTAAGCATCTTTCAGATGTGCAGGAGTGGTATAGCTGGATCTTGAGGTAGCACTATTCCTAATTGTTGGAGAAAGTGCCAGATTGATTTCCAAAGTGGTTGTACAAGTTTACATTCCCACCAGCAATGGAGGAGGGTTCTGCTTTCTCCACATCCTCTCCAGCATGTGTTGTCACTTGAGTTTTTTTTTTATTTTATTTTTTTTATTTTTTGTTATCAATCACAGGTTAGGTACTTTGCATCCCATGCGCAGCCCGCCCACTCCCTCCCACCCTCCCCAACCCTCCCTCATTTCCTCCCCGCCCACTCCAAGTCCACCAACAGGGGAGGACCTCCTCCCCTTCCATCCAACCCCAGCTCATCCTGTATCCTCAGGGCTGGCTGCAATGTCCTCCACTGGGATCCAGCCAGTGTGTCACTCCCCGGCACTTGAGTTTTTTATCTTAGCCATTCTCCTAGGCAATACTATGTACTAAGCCTAAATATCCAGGAAAAAAAATCCTAGCTGAAACCCCAAAATTCAGCTAAAGCATATGTTCTTCTCTTTTTATTGTGTCCACATGTATTGATTCTGAGAGTTCTCATTATTAGGCATGGCAGCAATCATAAGCTTGACTCTTACAGTATAATATAGTTAACTTTCAGATCTTTTAAGCTTCGGAATTTTATGGAAGGAAGCACTGAAGACTGAACCTAGGGCTTCACTATTATGTCACTGTACTGCACAAGCCCAACATGTTTAAGCTGCCTTTATCCTAAATACACAGAAGAAGAATGTGGTGGTGGTTATTATCATAATGCTTGATATTATTAAAACCACCCCTCACACAAGAGGTAAAACCTGGACAAGGAGATTCATTTAATAGATTTGGCCTTTGCATGTAGAAAACACAGAAATGCCATTCAAATTGTTTAGAGGATCACAGTCAACTAAATTTCATAGTCTTAGGCTTCATATTCAGGGAATGGATTTGAGGAACTGGTTCTAGAAGGGGTGTATCAAGAACAAAAACTCAAATTACACAAAATGACAAGCTTGATGAGATCAATTCTGTATTTCTGTTTCAGGGAACAGAGCTGCCCTGCTGACTACATCACTTCACATGGCCACCTAGTTGCACAATTGTTCACTACCCCCGTGCTCATGGGCCATCACTAGCAATTGTTGATGGCAATAATACATGGGCAAGTTACCAAAAGAATCCAAAAGAGTCTATGCAAAAATAAGCATGTCTCCTATTTGGAAAAAATAAGTATGCTATTCATATTTGTTGTCTCCAACTATCTCAGAACTATGCACCTGATGTAGATCAATATCAAAATTTCATGAACCCCATACAACTTCTTCCAGCCATTTTGTCACTGTACATTTTCCTTGTCTGCCTCAAGTCCTCTACCACACCTAAGTTCCCCAACTAGAATACTTTGACTCTCTTTTGTAGCATCTATTTAATGAATGATATGTATAAAGTGAGAACCCCATAAGCTTCCTTAAATAAAAGAATCAGCAAGCTCAAGAGGACCACGACATACTTAAAAACATACTCTTTCAAATTGGACCCAAGGGCAGCACTGCTGCCCAGCTGGCAATGTTTCAATGGACAAAAATATTAAAACACCAGTTGTACCCATCAAAAAACTTAGGTCTTATCTAAGTTGGACTTTTTGTCATTCTGGAGCCAGGTATAACAGCATATGTCTGCAATCCCAGCACTCAGAAGTCACAAGAAAGCATATCAAAAGTTTGAAGCCAGCTTGGCCGTTACAGGAACTTCTAGACCACCCACAGCAACACATTAAGTCCCCTTTTCATCCTATTAAGAGCTGGCAAAGTGACTTAGGGATGGAGTGTTTGCCCAAAAGCTCATATTCTAGGTTACCTCTCCAACATTTCAAAAATTTGAAAAAGGAAACAAACAAACAAACAAACAAACAAAATATGTCCTGACATAATGTCCCTCCCATATTTCTTTACTTTATTATTATTATTTAGAATGTATTTATTTTGTAACCCTAATCTCCTCCCAGTCCCACCCTCTCTTCCTCTTCCCTCCCCCAACCCCTTCTCTAGTCCACTTATAGGGGAGGTCCTCCTTCCCTACTCTCTCATCCTAGCCTATCAGGTCTCACCAGGACTGTGTGGAGTCTCTGTGGCCTAGTAAGGCCATCTCTCCATGGGTCGTTGATCAATGAGCAGGTAACCAAGTTAATGCATGTCACTGTCCCTGCTCCCCTTACTAGGTAACCCCCTTGGAGGTAACTTAGTGAGAGGCTTCACATTAAGGAATTCTCTCCAATTCCCAGAAATCTATGACGAGTGGAACGGTGTCACCAAACCCAACCCCGTGATTCTCCTGACTCACTTCAAAAGCCATCCTTGTAGTTGTTCATGAATCTCATTCCAGCTGGTCAAGTCTATGGGTGCAAAGTTTTGAATGTACAACTTGCACATATTTTCCAATACATATAATGTTCTCTGATTATTTTTGCTGTAATGTCAGTGGATGGATTGGGGAGACAAGTAGCAAGCCTTATTTACTTCTCTTTATTGCTATGCCAACCTTACTACTCAACCAGTGAGGATTCCCTCAATGTCCCTCTTGTTCAGAACACATAGTGCAAAAAGTTCTGTCCTTCCACTCTTAATCTGAAAACAGATTTGGGGTAATCTATTGAAATAGAATGTTGGAGGACTCTAATCCATCATCCTCAAGTCCAGTCTTAGAATGCAAGTTCAAACTACAAGAAATCTCGGCCTGCCAAATTTTTCTCCTCTCCTTCTGCTCTTTCTGTTCCTCTCTCTGGTCCAAGATGAGCAGGCTGAGTTTCAAGTCCCGCCTTTAATATGAATCACTCTCTCAGCCATAGCTTCACCAAGTACTCTGTTTGACATTCCCTGGGTACTGATACTGTCACTCTCAAGGCAGACTCCTGTGGTCTTCTGTCCTGTTTTACTTTTTGAGCTTCAGGAAATGAGGGCACTTGAGAGACTAGACACAAAGTTGCTTTCCTGAGCTACTGCTCAAAGACATTCGAGATTATGATGTCAGCCACTGTTTGCAAATTCGTAGTTGCTGTTGGGTAGGGAGGCCTTTGGTAATCCGTGATTGTCAGGTTTTAACATATAACTCTTATGGTGAATTATTTCCATAGTGTACCATATGTATGCATACACATACATACTCATACACATACATACATACAGCCTAATACTAGCTCTGAGCAGAATCCAGAAAAAATGAACAAAGTGAGAAAATGTACAAATCTATATTTTATGCTTCATGTTATAATGATTATGTCTTTTAAAAACGGTTCATACTTTCCAGCACTGTCAGAATTAATGAATATTTATATAGCATTGGCCGTTTCAAATTAATATTGTAAATATTGCTGAACAGGAAGAAGTATGTTAGCTTATGAGCCATACTCCCATAACACAGCAACCTGCTGCATAATCTTCTACTTAGAACTTTTAAAACATAGAGGAACAACACATATAGCTAAATGTATGTCTCATGAACCACTAATAATCAAGCACAACTACTGCTTGATTACATAAGATAACTAGTGAGTGCCCCCACAAATCTGTCTCCATAATTTCTCTACTCATTGACATTTATCCACATGTTCCTATAGTCGGAAGCAAAATAAATGAAACAGAAATGTAAATAAACAGAACTTTGTCGCACTTTTATTGTGGCGCTATTGCAATATATTTAATAATACTTGTGCCTGTTAGTGGAATGTTTCTCTTTCATGCTTTGTATAAATTAGAAAAAAAATTCTTCTTAATGCTGTCAGACTAGTAACCTTGAGGAGCTCCTATACAGATTCACAATCCTTCTGCTAAACACTTACATTCTATCAACTCTTCTAGAATTTCTCTACGTCCTACCTCCAAGAAAGTATACTAAGTGGCCAAAACACCATGCCCCATGATCATTAAATACACAAATATAAACTAGAAGTTCTTTTAGGGGTGAGATTTTTATTACTTTTAAGCAGGGATGAACAAAGGAAGAGACATAAAAATAATCTAAAATAATCTTGTTCTCATTAATAACACTCCTAAAGTAAAAGCAAGGAAATGTTTCAATACTGTTTTGCTCCTGCCCTCTTTCCCTTAGTGTAATTCTTACTCTGTTCTCTCCTATTCCACCTTA
>CM053756.1:19518392-19561004 GCA_028658305.1 Pachyuromys duprasi | reverse complement strand
AAAAAAAATATGTATAGATATATACCTACACATATATAAATATATGTGGAGTTATATAATATATATGGGCTCATATAGTATAATATACAATATGCATAATATTAAAAAAAGAAAGAAAGAAGGAGAGGAAGACCTCCCCTATCAGTAGACTTGGGGAGGGGCATGGGTGGAGAAGGGGGAAGGAAGGTGGGATTGGGAGGGGGAGGGAGGGGTTTATAGGGGGATACAAAGTGAATAAAGTGTAATTAATAAAAAAATAAAAAAGAATGAAACTGAAAATTTTGTCATTTCATACTTATATTTGACTTACAAGAGTCTGCAGAGGTGGAAATATAACGACAATTTTGTGTTTCTAAAGATAGTTTGTATACCTTTCTTTTAAAAATTAGTTTGTATTAACAGTACAAATTAACGGGTTTCATTATGATGCCATGTATTTATATCATTTACATTGATCACATTCAACCCCTACTCCTATTTCTTGTCCCCCTTCCCTTTCCACTTGTCCCCCTTCTTCTTCTCAAACAATCTTTTTCTCTGTTTGGATGACTTGTAAAACAATCTATATTCCAGGGCTAGTGAAATGTCTCAGTGGGTAATGGTGCTTGCTGCTAAGCTTGAGGATCTGAGTTTGATCTGGAACCTCAATACTGAAGGGCAGAAGTGACTCCTGAAGGTTGTCCCTTGACTTCCACATGTGCTGTAGAGAGCATGAATGTAAACACACACACACACACACACACAAAATAATTGTAAAAATGATCTAAATCTAGATTCTGTATATGAGTTAAACATTAAATTGTCTTTGTAAGACTAGCTTTTTTCCTTTAACATGATGATCTCCATTTTTATTGACCTTATACCTGACCGGGTTTCTATTTACTTATTTGTTTTGAGTTAGGATACAAAGTGATGGGTTGTATTACTCTCAAAAGGCTTTACCCTTCCTATTCATACTATGATTTCTCAATGTCTGCTATATCAGCTAGGGTATAATAACCATACCTTCTGTATTATCATATATGTCTTTTTGCTCCATTCTACTATTTGAATAAGGATTGTATTGTATGGTTCTTACAATATATGATTGTTGACAATTATAGGAATAGCCTGGTCATCTTTTATAGTATGATCATGCCAAAGAACTAGGGAGGCAAATAAGAACCAATTTTAGCTATGCTTTAGAAGAAATATTTTAATGGCTATCAGATAATATTTTAAAAACATTTTATTCACTGAGCCACTTTCCCAGCCTCAGTCTATATTCCTAGATATAAGCAGGAAAGAGGTCAAGGTTTTTTGTTGTTATTGCTTGTATTTTCACAGCATTGGAGATTGAGCCCAGGGCTTCATGTATAGGAGGTAAGTTTTCTGTTACTGAGGTAGCTATAGTCCTAGGGCATTTTCTTCCCCTCTTCTTCTTCTTCTCCTTCTTCTTCTTCTAATGGTGTCTCTGTATAGCCCTGGCTGTCCTGGAACTCACTCTGTAGACCAGGCTCAATCTGGTCCCCAACTCACAGAGATCTGCCTGCCTCTGCCTCTCCAAGTGCCCTGTTTAAAAATGTGCACTACCACCTCCACCCGGCAAAGATCGTATATTCTTATAACAACATAAAATATGACTTTGTGACATACTGTTTTGGATTCTAGGAAAACAGTAGTGAATGAAGTAGGCAAAATCTACTTTTCTCATCATATCTTCGTTTATGTGTAGAGTATGGGTTATATGTATTAGAAAGAGCGAGAGACAGAGACACACAGAGAGAGACAGACAGACCAGAAGGTGGTATGTGGAAGCCAATAATTTTGTAGTTAATTTTACAATATGTAATTATATATATAGTAATTATATTTTATAAACCATTGGAATTGAATATGGAATAAGGAGCGAGATAGGTCTTTATATTTTATTAAATATGAATGCCAAATGCTGATCAACTTTCTAAGCACTGCTTATTGAATAAACCTTAGTTGTCTATCAATCACAAGTGCCTATTTTGAGCAATTTCTTATGTTTTTATATTCTCTTTCAATTTCCATTTATCACGATATCTTTATTTTATTCCTGTTGCTCAGCAGCCCACTATCTTAGTCACTGTAGGTTTTGGTCTGTGGGTGTAGCTCAGTGGTCGAGCAGAGCATGGATATTCATAGGCACATATTCTTGCCTTGTGCTAGCTATCATACTATATACATGTCTTTAAGCTGCAGTTTCCAAATGGTATTGGTGTGAAGAAAACCATGTATAGATTTGGCCAGTACTATAAACATGTATTGGTGTCCTTCTTGAGTGTAAGCTGATGGCCTTACTCTCAAAAAGGCTTGTTTTGTTTTGTTTTGCTGTCTTATTAACATGGCTGAGAAGCAACAGCCTGAGATGTTATCATGGGCAAAATCAGAAGCTGCAGTTCCAGATACATGAGCAGGCAGAGCTTCTGAAGACACACTTGATGGCAAAACACCACATGCCAATCCAGACTCAGCAGTGAGTGAAAGCTGACCTGGGTATGCATTGGCTTTTCTCAAGCATTCCTTGGTTCAGCTACACTGACAGCACAGAGGCAGTCTCCTGCTTAAGCTATCTATCTATCTATCTATCTATCTATCTATCTATCTATCTATCTATCTATCTATTATCTATCTATCTATCTATCTATCTATCTATCTATCTATCTATCTATCTATCTGCCTACTTAAGGGGAGTAGTAAGTCAGGGTCAGTGAGCCGAAAACTTTACCTCTGCAAGAAGTAAGAGAGAGTAAGTTAGCTCAGGGACAACGCACAGAAGAGCAGGTAGCCAAGGGATATGTATGTCCGTGCAGGTCGGATCCTACTCTGCACACTTGTAGGAGACCTTCACACAGACTATAGTATATGTGTACATGTGTACAAACTTTTTTTTTTTGCAGGTGAGAAAGCTGAATCCCAAGGAAACACCAGTGGTTTAAAATGTAAAGGCCACGAAGGTCGGGGTGCGGAGATCTGAAGTGGGCTGACCCAGTAAACAGCATAGCCTGAAAATTAGAATCCTGGGCTAAGGGAACCTTGAGAACCGTAGGGAACAACCCAGAGGCTTTGTGAGGAAAGAATTCTACAAAGTAGGGGAAAATTAGATGTGTGAAACAGGACCTTCAGATATTTTCGACTACCCACAGACAAACACAGCTCTTTCAATTTAGAGTCTCAGCTTCATGAGTTCCGCGGCTTAGGCCTCTTTGTTCTTTTTGGAAGTCAGATTAAAATCCCTTCCTTGTTAGTAGAAGAGTGTGTTGCTTTCTTACAGCCCCCCTCCCCCGCACCTCCACTTGCTGTTTGGCCATGAAAGAGTGATCAGCCAACTGGCCAAGGAGGTGCTGCCATGGTGTGCTCTTACTGAACCTTGTCCCTGGCACAGATAGTGAAGTGAAGCGACATTAAATGGACCGGTGATCTGAGCTCTTCTGATAAGCCACCAGGAAATAATTCTTGGCCATGACATTTAAAGGAAAAGAAGGGAAAAGATGACTTTTTTTTTCCCCAAGAGACCATTAACAAATAGAAAATATTCAGAAGTTTATCCAAAACTGTAATTATGGACATGAAGGGGGAAAGATGATTTTTTTTTTTCAAGAGACCTTCAATAAAGAGAAAATATTCAGAAGTTTATCCAAAAATGTAATTACACGGGGAGAATGAGTTTTTTCACACTTATCGTAATAAAATAGATGGATGAAAAATCTTTATAAGTCACATTTTAAAAGTGGAGTTTCTAAGTCCACAGAGAATTCAGTATCTGAAAGGGCCCCTGGCTCCAGACCTTCAGGGACATTGACAAAATTCACTGCAGAGGTGAATGGCATGGCGAAGAGCCTGGGCAGTGGAGGGGCACAGCTGACTTAGACAAAGAGTTTCTCCAGCTTTATTTCACCAACTAGTAGATCAGGGCAGCTCACAGCTCAGCATGGTGCTCGGCAGGTGCCCCACTACCCCAAGATCTGCCTAAGACCCTCACTTGGTCATTTCTTTTTTATGACTTTCTTACGATATTAAGTACAATCCAAATAGTGTACTAAGGAGATAGTGAAAAAAAATGTCCACATTCGGTATAAATGCTCTTCTCTAGCTCATTCTTTAATTTTCTCTCCTATGCCCTTCCTGAACAGCATCCCAGATGTGCTGGTTAATTTTTACTGTCAGCATGATGGTACCTGGAATCACCTAGAAGATGAACCTGGACATGCCTGTGAAGGAGTGTCTGGATTAGGTTAGGTAAGGTGGGCATTCCACCTCCAATGGAGTAGGCAACTCCATTACGTGGCCTGGGCTCCCAGACTGAATGGAAGGAAGGGAGTGAGCAAGCATAAGCCTTCATCTCTCTCTGCTTACTAACTACAAATAAAATTTGACCAGCTATCTCAAGCTCCTAGTTTGACGGATTATACCCTGAAACTGAGAGTCATAGTAAACTGTCCCTTAAGTTTATGCCAGCAACAAGATAAGTGACTAATAAACCTAACATTTCTCCTTTCTCCTATCATATCTTATATGTCTGTCACCCTCTCTCCCGAAGCCTCTTCCTTCCAGCATCATAGCTTCTGCCAACATTTACTCCCATGTAAACATATATGTTTAAACCTAAGAACCCATTATAAGAGAAAGCATTCAGTGTTTGTCTTTCTGAGCTTTGGATAATTCACTTAATGTAATATTTTGTTTAAATGAGGAGGGGAATATGAGATAACTCATGAAATGAAAAAGGAAGTAGCTGTATTAGAGCTGCTTATGCAGCTGGTGTAGTTGGGCTGCTGGGAGGGCCTTTTGACTTTCGGAGAAAAACACATGATGCATAAAGCACTTGTGAAGAAGGAAAGCCACTAGCCAAGACGGGGACTTCAGGTGTCAGAAACCTTGAATTATAATTTGAGCTTTGAACATTATCATGTCCTGTTATACAAATGAAGAAGGAGAAGCTCAGGATGCTTGTGTAACCACCTAAGCCCCTCACTGAGCAAGCAGTGGAATAGGGATTGAGCTGAGTTAACACACACATCACTCCTGTTCTCCTACCTTCCCTCCAACCCGAGGTTCCACATGCTCACATTTACAGGTGCTGTCCTCTGAGTGGTTGTTGGTAAAAGCACCCTCATTGGTAGGTCAGGAAGTTAGCGCACAGTCGCTGCATTTTCCCAATGGTCCCACGAGGAAATGGCTGCCTCTAGTCATTGATGGCCCCTCTGAGCCTGTAACCATTTCTTAATATACGTTGTTGAGAGTGGCAGTATTCTCTTGAATGAGTGTAACTGAGTCTTTTAAACTTTGTGAGAAAAAATAAAGCTAATTTTAAATTTCAAAAGCAAAATTAAGGATTATTTTAAAAATAACTGAATAAACTACTGTGGCAGAAATATACCAGACTCACCCAGTATGGCATTATTATTATCCTTGGAACCAGGAGAGGGAAATAGGCATTTTTACCCACTGTTACTCCTAGCAGCATATGGCATGTTCTATGGATGGGGAAGACGTGGATGAGTGTTGTTCCAGTAGCTGTTGGGGACAGGAACAATGCGACTACAGTTCTGCCAGCATGATCCAGGAGTCCTGTGTGTAATCGCTCAAATCAAGAGCTTAGCCTGCAGCATCAGGGCACTTGAACAGGAGAATAGAAGTGGTTGTGGTTTATGGAGCCACAAAGCTAGCTACTTGCACTACAGGAGGTGTGTGCTCACAAGTAACTTTCTCTACTTGTTCAATAATGACACCTAAAAGGAACTTACATCCAAATCACAATTTATAGCTGTATTCCAGCAGTGACCCCATCACACAGCTGCTGCTACCTGTTTCTTATTTTAGGTCTAAATATGGGAACTAATTTAGGAAAAAGTCTGGTGATGCATGAAGTTGCCTCAAATATAAATTTTACACAACGAAAAACTGTATTCATCTTCAAGGTGAAAGTTACATCATTTGCTTTTGTAAATAAGACTGTCATGTCTCTGGTTTCCTCATGCTTCCTGATGAATCAGAGTCCTGAAAGTTATTTATTATTATTATTTACAAATTACACCTGTGTATGCCTGTGAGTTTATATGCATGCTTGTATGTACATGTGCATGTTTGAGATTATGTGTATTTATGTGTGGGTATGTGCACATGAGAGCAAGTGCCCAACGGTGCCTCAAGTGTTGCATAATCTGGAAGTTAGAATTACAGGTGGTCATGAGGTGCCTTATGTGGGTGCTATCAACCTCTATCCTCTGAAAGAGCCTGGAGTGTTTTACCCTCTAAATAATTTCACCAGCCCTGAATCAGGGACTAATTTGGGTTAGTTACAGTCTTTCAAATATATTAGCTATGTCACACTTTAGTTTGCATAGTATTTTTAATAAAATTCTTTTGAGTGGCTTCTCTTTTCCTTAAACTTTAGTTGCATGCAGCCTTCTGCTCCATGTCAGCGTTTTGCAGCTTCTCACCCATCTATTGAATGGGATCAGTTCCTTTCTTCTGCTGGAAAAAGTCACTGTTGTAATTCAGAAGCTTTGCTTTATGGGATGTCTACACTGCTGTCAACCTCTGATTTATTTTTATTGGACTTTGAGTGGTTCCCGGAGATTGTTAATAGCTCTAGGCTCTTTCTTGGATTTCACACTTTGTTGGAGTGTATCTTCAAATTACTTCCTTGAAAAAGGTATGCAGGAGGTAAACTTTCTGTGCACTTTTGTATAAACGATGTCTTTATTTTCTCCCAATATTTGATTGATGTTTTGAGGAAATGTAGAATAAGTGTAAAAACCTTTCCTAAAACATTGAAAAACTTCTTTCTGCAAGTCCTGTAGACTGTGAAATTTCCTATTTCTTTTTCCTGTAAAGTTTTTCAAATACCATTCATCTATAAGATATTTATGGAAGCTGCTTTAAAAAAACAAATAATCGTTTTTCTTCATGACTAGGGGTTTCGTTTCTTTAATTTGTTTTTTTGTCATCATTTAGGTTTTGTTAATGAATGGAGGGAAAGGAAACTTACATGTTCTGCTTATCCTATTTGAAACAAAGAAACAAACAAACTAAAGATCTTTGCCTTCCTCTGCTAAAATGCAAATATTTTTAAGGGCAAGAACAACCATACCACGTGCATTCCACATTTGAGAGAACAGTAATTATTCAGAGCTGTACAGGAACAAGTAAGGTTTCAGGAGTATCTCTGCATATCGGCTAAGGGTTGACACTTCCTGAAAAGATGACATCTGTGGTCATCAACACTTCATCCTAAGCAACATGAGAACACATGCATGTGTGTTGGTATTGTTATGCATATCTTGCTTTTTTTCTTACTCCATAATATCACTGGAAAAATAAAGACCTTCAAAATTTGGTTTTATGCTGTAGTCACTGAAGATGGCCAAACAGCCACCTGAAATCCGAGTTCACTTAACTATAACCTACACACCTTTCAGCTTCTTTTTTCTTTCTTTCTTTCTTTCTTTTTTTTTGAAGAGTTTTGGCTGTGCATGCATGTAGGTGCATGATCTAGCCTGACCCATTGAGATTCACACAGGTAAACCTAGATCACTATGGGAAAGCGATTATTTTCTCAGAATAACTTACCAGTGATTTAGCTGTGTTTGTTGTTGTTTTTGTTTTGCTGTTGTTCATGGTGATGATGATAGGTTTTTGTTGCTGTTGTTTTACTTCGTTCCATGATCTGAAAAGTAAATATTTTGATGAAGAGAAGTGTTTATCTTATTTAAATTGCCTTAGGTACCTAATATTGCCTTCTCTGATGTACTTTTGAAGTACTAAGAAATGAGATTTGATGTGGTCAAGGTATGGTCACTAAGGAAAATAAAAAGCATGGGCTTGTCTGAAATGTATGGCATTCAAGCAGAGATAGTAAAATAACAAGGCACCTTTCCCAGGCTATGCACCCGGACAGAAGCAATTTCGCTTTCAAAAGCTGCAGAATAACTCTGTCCCTGTGACTGGTTTCCGTGCTTCTATCTCTGTAGTAAAAGAATGCTATATCAATTTCCCCCAAAATTTACCCCTTTGGATTTGAGGGCTTATAACCCCAATTCCCACAATATCCCAGTCTCTTAGGTCAATGCAACTGTGTCCATAGGGAGATTTCTCTCCATAGCTTCCTCATAGCTGCAGCCATATTTGACCAAGTGATGACTCACTGATCTGTGCATTCCAATTTTCCTGTGAGAAAGATAATGAGAAAAGGAAATGCCTAGGGGCAAGGAGGAGAGAGGTGGTTTTGGACCTCCTCCTGAAAATAGAAGGAAATGTTTATCTTTTAGGTCTCAGTTTGAAGTAGACTTTGTATCGTAAGAACACCTATTGTAGGTTTTTTTCTTAATTAAAATAAAAAATGAAGACTTTCTGATGTACTTAGATTGTAAACGGAGTATGTTTAGGACTCAAATTACCTAATTTGATTTTATAGAATAGAAAAATGTGAAGCCAGACCCTTGTAATAAATATGTTACCAATTAAATGATTGAATTGTATGCTCCATCTGTGGGCTGATATTATTTTCCATTAGAATAACGAATTGTACCTTACTCCTAGAAAAAGAAAGTATTCACATTTGATTTTGTTGAAAAATATTTTGAGATTTTTACATACACAGAAATAAATTTAGATAAATTAAGATTGAAAACAGAATTGGCATTTGCTGCATGTGTTTTGATGTAGTTGTTCTTATGCTTTAAATTATTTCCTCACTTTAGTCCTTATTATAAGCAAAATGACTGTAAGAAAACTTTAAATATTATACTATGTAATAGAGAATAGGCATACAGTGAGCTGAAATAATTTGTCTCATGTCACTGAGCTGCTAAGTGGTTATACTGAACTCAAACCCAGATTTCTGTGACATCAAATCTGGGTTCCTTCTAATGTTCCATGATGTTTCAGAAACTGAGACAGAAGTGTAAATGATCATAAATATCTGTCACTGGTCAATGGTTTGCAGCCAGGCCTGAAACTCCCTTTTATTGAAGCTGTGAAAAGACACCATTTCTAGAGGTTTTATATTATAGCATGATTGCCTAACCCAAGACAACCTAAAATTTGATTAAGAGTTTGCCAACTTTTGTAGCGCACTGATAGAATCAACATTAGAGCATAGAGGTGCTTTGGAAGCCATTATCGAAATCTCTTCTTTCTTTAAAGAAATGATCAAATTGATAGACGGAACTAAACTGAGGAGACATGTCAGATTTACATAACTTTGTGTGGTAACTTTTTATCACAAATCAAGACCCCTAGGAAATGACATAGTTGAAATCCCATTGAGAGATCGTGGAGGGGAAGACAAATTCAGTATTTTGGTGGTTCTAACTGGAAGTGTTATGGTAAATAGCATGTTAGGAAATGCTTAAGGGCAGTGCCTGGGATGTTTCCTTGGATAGAACTCTGTCATAGAAAGGTGAACAATTGCAAATTTGTAAAGAGCACGAAAAAATAAGCCACAGAAAACATCTGTGCTATGAATACTACGTACCTCTGTTGTCTGTTTTTTCAAACCTCCCCAGTCACTCTTATCTATGCTTCATTCAGACTTGATGAAAAGTCTCAAAGTCAAACAAACAACGCTCTTTGGGCAAAGTTGATACACAATTTATTGGCCGGTATTCGAAAGTAACTGCCATCAATAAGAAAGTATTAAAAAAGAAAGATGTTTTGAAATGAAAAGTATTACACATTTCAAAGGCTAGAAAAAGCCCAGCCTTGAGGTTGCCATTCCACTGTCACAGGTATTTGAGGTTGAGGTAGGAAGACTTCAAGTTCAAACTTGAGAGCTATAAAGTGAGTTCAAGGCTAGTGTGGGTAATTTCCTCTCCTGCAGGCCTTGATTTTAATTCCCAGCAGTAGAAAAAACAAAGACTGAAATAAAGCAATTTGATGGTTTTGTTTTTATTAAAGTTTTGGCAATAAAGAAATAATATTTAAAGACATAAAACTGTTTAGCCTGGTTTAACTATTACACAATGTATTATTAAAACCACATTATCCCACTAACATATTTTTGTGTACTAGTTAAAAATGTTTTCTTAATTCCAGAAAGTATGGGGAAAAGATAGTATGAGATATTGAATTCTAACCCCATCAAATGTTAGGCATGTCCGTGCCACACAAATAGCTTCCATCTTGCTTTCTTGCCTCTGATAGCTGGACCTTTGAAGAAAATAACAGGTTCTGCAAAGGTGAAAACTTTCTGGCTGGAAGGGTCAGGCTGGAACATTGATTTAAATGTAGGAAAAATATTTTGACCTCAAGCTTAGAAAGAAAAATGAGCATTTCTAGTCCCTAGAAGAGGGCCATGTTACACTGCCTGCCTCGGCCTAGGAGCTAACAGCAGCAGCAAACTTGGCAGCACTTCTAAGGAGTGTTGTGTGGCCAGCTCTTAGGGCTAGAAGTGTAATGGTAATTGCGTAATAATGCCTGAGAAAATCAAAGACCAGAGGAGCAATTATGGTTTGGTAGGAGTAACTGTTGAAAGGATGCCCTGAGCTTTTGGGGAGCTGTTCTGGCTATAGATTCTGGGGGAAATTCCTAGTTAGGACAGAGCACTCTGAGGGAACTGATAACTTATCCGTGGTTATGCCAGTGTGTGAAATTGTGATTAGCTGGTCGAGGAAGAACACTAGTGATCAGGAAGAAAAGCCTGATATTCTTGAGCACAGAATCTGAACTAGTCTTGCTCAGTTAGTTGGAGACATAAGAGAGAAAAGATCTTTCTACCGTCTATTGGATGCTTATGTTTAGATATTACCTGCCCTACTTCAACTTCAGCTTCCGTATATCTAGAAAGATAGTCTTCTACAAGGTTATGTTAAAGGTTCTCCTGGTCATCATGCTACACAATTCACAGGAAAACATTGCAGTTTGGAATATTTATGCATTCACATATATTTCATTCTTTTCCCCCTCTTCACCTAGTTAAGTGCTGCACAGAGGCCAACTGATTGTTGGATGCTTGCAAAGGTTAACAACTCCTGGTCTTGCCTTTCACAGATGAATAATTCAATGTAGTAATGTCCTGGAATGTGTGTGATAGAATGTAATATGCATTCAGGTGCCGTTCAAGGAAGGGATGGAAAGTTATAGAAAGTACTTCACGGCTGCTCCAAGCAGGAGTTTGAATCTGTGAAGTAACTAGAGGACCTTTGGGCACTGAGTATAAATGCAAATGGGATTCACAGTGTAGGCTGGGAAGCCAGAGCCAGCACACTGGGGAGGGAGGGACTTGGCTGAACCTCAGAGGAGTGCTAGGTTTTGAATAGGCTCAGGGAAGAGTCGAGGGACAGCCAGCTTGAGGAAAGTCATATAATAATTAATAGAAAAAAAATCCTAGTTTTTCTCGGAAGCACCGAGAGTTTCAGCTGTCCTCAGCCAAATGTTAACCCAGATGGTGTATACAAATTTCATAATTAGCGGCTCATGCAGTGACCACAGGTGCTTCCGTGCAAGCCTCAGCTTCTTGATTTGTGGGGCCCCAACAGAAGAGCAAAAAACCTGCAGGTGGGGAAAGGAGGAGATTAAGAGAGGGTGGGACTCAGGCAATTTTCCAAGAGGAGCGAGTTTGCTTATGTATTCTGAAGCTTCTTGTAGAAGCAGGCTCTGTGTGGTGACAAGAATCTTTTCCTAGGGAGCGGCAGAGAGAACAGGTTGGCAGATGCCTGTATAAGGCAGCACCTTGCCTGGCCCCAAGCTCTTCCTTGTTTCCTAGGCTGAATAATACTTATGCAAAATAGGGTGAGTAACCAATCAGCAGAGACTCGTCATCATCTCAACTAAACAGAATAATTCTTGCATGAATGATGGAAACGACTAAAGGAAGTTTAATTAGCATAGTTCTAAGATACAAGGTTGGAGCCAATGCGGGGGCTTCCTACCTCCCTGTTCCCTGGAGCAATGTCATCCAGAAGTACCCAGATGGATTCTGCATGAAAGGCTTTAAGTAAACTAAAGTGAGCACAGCCTATCGTTTTCGTCTGGTCCTTTTCCTTTACGTCCTTTTTCAACTCCTGTGAGGACGTATTTAGTTTGTATTTTCTATTCTGTCTTTGGAATTCTGTGTTTAAATATATCCTGGATTAAGAAGTAAAATGAGGCACTGGGTCCCAGTCTTCTGATTTTCAGATCATGGCTTTTCCAGAAACATGGACTTAGGCTGGTCCTCTCTAATCTGCAGGTTTCTTACAGCCACGGTAAGGAAGATGTTGCTTTGATAGGGAAAGAGGGCCAGGAAACTGCTGTGCTGATGTCTTGCTATGTCTTATGCTTTTCTACGTTTCAGCCTCTGTCACATAGCTGTGCATAGCTGAGACAAATGGAAAGGAGACAAGGAAGCCAGAAATCCTTCACAAGTAAGGGGGTTACTTCAACAAGCTGCATTGATTGAAATGGTTTTCCCCCTAAATATCAGGAGATGGGATTATCTTTGAATTAGAATTGTGGTAATCCAATACTCTGTCAAGTGCAGATTCTCCTCCCTCAGAAGTTTGCCCTTCGAGAGTATTTCGCCAGTCATGTGCTTGTTGTGTTTGCACACTCATGAAGACCTGAGTTCAGAACTCCAGCACCCACATGAAAAATAGGTATTTTGGTGTCTGCCTTCTTTTCTGACCACAACCATTCTGGATAGAGTGAGATGGAATCTCATTATAGTTTGAGTGACACTTCCTTCACCACTAAAGAACTGAGCATTTTTTCACATCATTATCAACTACTTGTCGTCTTTCTTTGGAAAGCCTCTTTTCAGGCCATTTTTTTTTCATTTACTATTGGTTGGATTGCTGTTTTAACTTCATTAAAAGCAATAATGTATGTCTACTGTGATAACAGTTAAATAAGCTAATACCAGGACCCATTTAAAGCAGTGCCCGGAAAAGGAAAGACTGAAAAGTACAGTGCCTCTATCATCATCTTCATCATCGTTTGAAAGTCCCTCCTGGTGTACACATTTTCCTACTCACCTATAACATTTACATAAAGAATCTCGTGCAGGCAAACACCATAATAGTCATCGAAGGTGATTAAGACCAAAATACTGACATCTAGTTCAAGACATCAAACACATCATGTTGTAACAAATGGAAGGGGTCTGGGTAACTAGAATAGGGGCTGTCTGTGTTTTGGGTGAAAATAATCCCTGAGGGGAGTCAGACACTTATATCAGGAAGAGGTGAGGACAAGGATTCTGGCAGTATATGCAAAAGCATGGACAAAGGGGAAGTATGGCACACTTGAGAGAGCCCAGTGGTCAGCTTCATAGAGTTCAGATGGGCCGGGAGAAGTAAATCAGCCCACTAACTTAGAGACTTGGATGTAATGATAAACACTCAATTGCAGGCATTTGAAATTACAGACACATACTCTTCCTTCAGGGACACAGCCCTCTGTTTTTCTTCACGGTTTGTCTAGTACAAAGTGTGCTGAGATTCAACTCTGCTCTCCTGCAATGATCAACCCGGTATACCGTACTAACACAATGGCTGCTTATGTGTCTCCTGAAAAGTGTGAGCACAGTACTACTCCAGAGCTGAGTCTTCAGGACAACTGTCCTGGGTGGGTCCCATGCTTAGGGAAACTCACTGTCATTCTTGAAAGGTTCCCCTCCTAAGGTTTAGTCTATGAATGAGAGAGAGGATGTGACATCTAGAAGCAGTCTCTTGCTCTTATGGACCACGATGAGGACCTTATAATTCTTGCCCAAAGAGCAAATGAACCCATGCTGAGAATGGGTTCTCAGGTCTCAGGCTTTAAGGCTAATTTGGGGGTGTGAACATGAATGTGTGCACATGTGTATTGGGTATCTTTACTTGTGTTTTTGCCTCAGCTCTCTATGTTACAGTGGGCCTGCTTAGCAGTCTGTATTTTTTTTAAGATCACACCAAAAACTGGGAAGATAGCTTAACAATTAAAACACACTACAGTTTAGTTCCTAGCATCCATTTCATATGTCTCACAACCACCTGCAACTCCAGATCATGGGGGTAGGGGGGGGGTCTGGAACCTCTGGCTACTTTCAGGCCTCACCATGCACATGAACATACTCAAATACAGACACACACAATTAAAAATAATAAAAGTAAATCTTGAAAGCTTTGCCAGAAATGGGCTAGAAGAGCATCAGGAAAGGAAGGTAGCTCAGCCATAGCCAAGAAGAAAACATCAATGTTTGAGACAAAGTGGTGGCTTGGAAGAAGAGAAAAGGAGATGAGCTTGAGATCTATGAGGATAGTTAACCTGTGGATTCCTGGACCAGTTAAGGTCATCATGAGAAAGAGTGTGCCACTTAGGTTTTGTCAATTTGATGCCAACTAGAGTCATCTGGAAAGAGGATGCCTCAACTGAGGCATTGTCTATATCAGATTGGCCTGTGGGCAAGCCTGTGGGGACATTTTTTTTAATTGAGATGGATGTAGGCAATCACAGCTTATGGTGCAGGACAGTGCTACACCTGGGCATGTGGTCTTGGATTGTATAAGACAGCACACTGAGCCAGCCATTGGGAGCAAGCCATAAGCAATGTTCTTTGTGGGTTATGCTTCAGTTATTTCCCTGACTTTCCTCATGAATGACTGTAACCTATAAGGTAAAAGAAATGTTTTTCCTACCACCTTGCTTTCATTCATGGTCTTTATCACAATAGAGATCTGACTAAGATAGAGAGAAGGCTAGCAAGCAGCAATACCCCAGTAATGTCTACTTCAATTCCCCCCCACCCCCAGGTTCCTCCTCTGAGTTTCTGCCTCTGCTTCCTTCAATGTTGGACTACAACCTGCAAAGCAAGTAATTGCTTTCTTTCCCAAAGTTGCTTTTGGTCATTGTTTTATCACAGAACTGAGAAGTAAGCTGGGACAGAAAAGAAAGAATTAAAGATAATTTCCAGGTTCATGACCTGAGCAAATGGATGGATAGTTATGCCAGAGACTGAGAAAGGACCCAGAAAAGGGTATTAAATGTAGAAATAAAGGATAAATGTTGAAGGTTTTATTTCATATGTCTTCCTGATATTTAGCATAAGTCTACATGTAGAAAAATGCAAATAGATCCATATTTATGACCCTACGCAAAACTAAAGTCCAAGTGGATCAAAGACCTTGATATAAAACCAGTCACACTAACTGTTTTAGAAGAAATGTATTAGAAGAAAAAGTGTGGAAGAGCCTTGAACTCAGTGGCACAGGATACAACTTCCTGAACAGAATATCATCAGCTCAGGTTCTAAGATCAACAATTAATAAACGGTACCTCATGAAACTAAAAAGCTTTTGTAAAGCAAAGGACACTGTCAATAGAACAAACGACAGCTTTCAGACTGAGAAAGGTCTTCATCAACCATAAATTTGACAGAGGGCTAATATCCAAAATATATAAAGAACTCAAGAAATTAAATACCAATAAGCAAAATAGCCCAATTTAAAAGATGGGATAAAGAGCTAAACAGACAATTCTCAATAGAGGAATCTCTAATGGTGGAGAAACACTTAAAGAAATGCTCAACATCCTTAGTCATCAGGAAATGCAAATCAAAACAACTCTGAGATTCCATCTTACACCTATCAGAATGGCTAAGATCAAAAACTCAAGTGACAGCACATACTGGCAAGGATGTGGAGGAAGGGGAACCCTCCTCCATTTCTGGTGAGAGTGCAAACTTGCACAACCACTTTGGAAGTCAATCTGGACTTTTTCAGAAAATTTGGAAGAGCTCTAACTCAAGACCCAGCTATACCACTCCTGGGCATATACCCAAAAGATGCTCCACAACAGGACAAGGATACTTGCTGAACTATGTTCATAGTGGCTTTCTTTATAATAGCCAGAAACTGGAACAATCCAGATGTTTCTCAACTGAAGAACGGGTAAGGAAACTGTGGTATAACTAAACAATGGAATACTATTCAGCTATTTTTAAAAAGAACATCAGAAATGTGAAGGCAAGTGGATAGATCTGGAAAAGATCATCCTGAGTGAGGTAACCCAGACCCAGAAAGACATGCATGGTATAAACTCACTCATAAGTGGATATTAGCCATATAAAACAGGATAACCATATTTAAATCCACAGATCTAAAGAAGCTAAGTAACAAGTAGGACCCTAAGGAGGATGCTTAATTCTCAATCAGAAGGGCAAATAGAATAGATACAGGAAGCATCTGAAGAGAGGGAACAAGGACAGGAGCCTACCATAGATGTCCTCTGAAAGACTCCACCCAGGAGGGGATGGAAGCAGATGCTGAGCCTCACAGCCAAACTTTAGGCAGAGCTCAGGGAGTCTTAAGGATGAGTGGGGGGATAGAAGAACCTGGACGGAACAGGAGCCCCACAAGAAGACCAGCAGAGCCAACAAATCTGGGCCCATGGGAGCCTGTGGAGACTGATGCACCAATTAAGGACCATGCATAGGAAAGATCTAGGCCCCCTGCTCTGATGAAGCAGATAGGAAGCTCAGTCTGTATGTGGGTTCCCTAGTAAGAGCAGCAGAGGTTATCTCTGACATGGACTCTGTTGCATGTTCTTCAATCACTTTCCCCTGGCGGACAACCTTACCAGGCCACAGAGGAAGAGGATGCAGGCAGTTCTGAAAAGTCTTGATAGTCTGGGATCAGTTGGTAAAAGGGGAGGGCTCTATTTTTTGAGGAGAGGAGGGGGATAATGGAGGGGCGGTGGAACTTCAAGAAGATGAGAGAGGGGGGTTACGATTGGGATGTAAAGTGAATAAATAAAAATAAATTTAAATTTAAAAAGACAAAAAACAGAAAGGGAGCTATCTGAGAAGAAAGGGTTTGTTAAAACATCGGATGAAGTGACAAGTCATGATAACAGGATGAATTTTTTAAAAAGTATATGATAAAATTGTATGAAATGTCATAGTGAAGCCCATTATTTATTACTGTGAATATTTGCTAATAAAACAATAATGACTCAATGCAGCCAGTCCTGAAGAGACCCAATAGACTAGGATCAGAAGGAAGGGGAGGATGACCCTCCCCTATTAGTGGATGGGGAAGGGGCATGGGTGGAGAAGAGGGAGGGAGAGTGGTATTGGGTGGGGCTGAGGGAGGAGCCTACACTTGGGATACAAAGTGAATAAACTGTAATTAATTTAAAAAGTACATAAATTAAAAAAGAATAATGACTAATGCTCACAGGGGCTCAGATATATTTGTGAAGCTCCTGCTCTCTCCAGGTCTTACTAATTCTCTCTTCTTTCATAAGATTCCCTGCACTCTGCCCAAAGTTTGGTTATGAGTCTCAGCATCTGCTATGTAGAGTCTTTAAGAGGCTCCTTTATGGTAGGCTCCTATCCTGCTTTCTCGTTTTCCCTTACTTACAATGTCCATCCTATTTGTCTTTATAAGCAAGGATTGATCTTCTTACCCTGGGTCCTCCTTCTTGTTTAGCTTCTTTTAGTATGTTTATGCTGTCTTATCTTATAAGTTTATTATCCACTTATAAATGAGTATATACCATGTGTGTCTTTCTGCTTCTGGGATACCTCACTCAGGATGATCTTTCTTATACAGACCCTGAAGTGCAAACTATTCTTATTTTAACCTTACAAGGAGGAAATGGAATTACAATATGCAACTAAGTTCACAAAAGGAACAGACACAATAAACCTAAGCCATTAAATAACAAAGTTCCTAATGTCTGTCTCTACAAACCTTTTCTACTCACTGTTTCATGTGCCACCTTGGAGTCAAACAGGGGCTTGAAAAAGAGATTCTGAAACTCAGGAAAGAGTCAAAATTCAGGAGTCATGTGGGAAGCTGGTGGGGGAAGAAAAGGCCTTGCTATAGAATCTAGGATTAATCATTTAGGCAGGGGTTAGCAAGTGTGATGGTAGTACTAGAGAAAACCCCAGACATATGTGGACAGAGGCTTGAAATAAAGTCCTGTGTGTGGCTATGTGAAGGCTAGAGGCCAGTGTCCAGTATCTTTCTATACAGCCATCACAACCACCATGACCACAACTACCCGCCCCCTCCATCATGAGAAGTGTCTCCACTGGCTCTGGAGGTCACCAATTGGCCATACTGGATGGGTAAGCAAACCTCTGGGAATCCCCCATCTGTGTAACCTAGGGCTGTAATTATAGGCCTGTGTTTTTAGACCTGAAGATGAAGATGGAAGTGAGGTCCTTTATACAACTAACATTTAATCCGATGGGGAGTATTCTTCCCTGCCCCAAGAACAGAGTGACTACAAGAAGAAATAGTAGAAGGGGAAGGCTAAAACAGTCCTTACGTTTGGAACAAGGACACATCAGTGACAGAGGCTTCTAGGCTTAGTTTCAGTGTGGGGTTAGCTATAAAAAGCAGAGAGAAAAGTTTGGGAAAGGGGCTTTAGAAGCCAGGACTGGAGTATTTATTTAATGCATGTCCACAGGCCTGCTGAACTGCATGCTGACTGACAGCTAAGGCCAGCTGTCACCTGCCTTGTCCTAAGCGGAAGCACTTCTTCAGGGTAAAGTCAAGCAGGTGGCAAGTGTTACCCCTGCACCTGGTAAGTGCGTCCTTCCATTTCCTCCCATTTCTGAAGTGTGTTTTGTGATGATCCGTGGGTGTGCAGACAAAGAGAGCCTGCTCGTCTTAATCTCATTGATTCTTCAGTGTTGTCCTTTCCCTACCTTCTGCCTTGTCAAAGATTGCAGGGTACTTTGTTCTGGAACTTGAAAGAAACTTACCTGTCCTGTTTACCTCTGTGTACTTCACAGAAATCAAGCTGTCTGGAGAAGTAGCTGTTAAGGGAAAAACATATTTCCTAGCCAGGGCTCTCATAGCCTGCAGATTATGTGAATGACCTGGGGGCACTTTTTAAAACAGAGATCCTCCTGCTTCACGTTGAAAAATGGAACTTAGTAGGTCTTATGCTCCAGGCATGTATGTATGATAATGTGTTAATGAAAATGAAAATCATTATTTCACATAGTTGTGATATGTTACTAGAAAGTAATTGATCCATTTAAATGCTGCCACACATATTGGTTTTGCATGCATATTACTTTCCATTGAATAATTAATAGTAGCCATTTCAGGGTAATAAAAAACTGATATAATTATTTAAATATATTTACTCACTTAAAAAAATACCCTGGATACCTCTGAAAATATCTGAATAAAGTTTCTAACCCTAATAGCAACTTTAGTAGACTTTCTGGAAAGGATGTAGTGAATATTGTAAGTCTGGTGGGCCACCTTGCCCAGAAGCTGCAACTGCCTATTATTAGAGTATGAAAGTGAAGGTTGGAACATGAACTGGAAGAGCAAAGTTGCATTCTCATAGAAGATGCCAGATTCAAACTTCTCATGTCATGAAACATATTTTGCAATTTTTCCCAAAGCACTTAAATATGTAAAGGCTATTCATAACTTTCAGGGCAAACAAAAGTATTTGGCCATTCATAAATTTGTATCACTTGGAGAAAATATTGACTAAATGGTGAGTAAACAGCCCAGGGAGGGACTCTGTCTCAAAGGAGAAAGGTGAAGATGTTCTCCTCTGTTTCCTGCATGTGGAGGGGGCATCTGTACCACATACACACATAAACATACAAATATAATATGTAAAATAAAAAGAAAGCCAAACTTACCATATATATGTACTTATTTACAATGATACTTATGTATACGTACATGAACATGTAAATATTCCTTGCTTTGCTAAATTACTCGTATGCTTTCTGGGTGCCTTTTGAGTTAAAACACATGAAGATGAACATAAGACAGTTAGAGATTTACAGGTATTACATTACTTATAATTCAAGTGCTCATAGAAAACTGATCACTTTATTCCAGGAAGCTGTCCTGGAGGAAGATGAGTGGGCCTACCACTGTGGACACTTCTGTAGCTTGAACTTCCCTGCATGCATTGCTGATGGCCCCCAATGTTTTTTTTATGTGAATTATAACTGACTACATCCGTTTATGAAATGGCACATGTAATTGGCACATCTCTTGGAGATATTTCTTATTGCAGTGGATTAGAATATTTTCCAGAAGTACTCAAATCTCAGAGAAAGGGATTTTTTTTTTTTTTTTTTGCCTAATCATGTTGTTCTTATCATGAGGCATGCTTTGGCCAACTGGATTATATCAAGGGATCAGAGTCTTAGAAGGCATTTGTTTAATTCTTGTTCCTTTAGGGATTTCCAAACTTCTATAGTAATAGACATTTTGAGTCCTTTTCTGAATATCTGCTACTTCCCTCCATTTGGACTGCTGAATATGATAAACAGAGGAGCAAAGATTTCCCAGCATTCCTACACTCTGCACACAAAAATAGCCATTGCAGCAAACTGTAGACCTGTGACTGGACAATAAGTAATTGTGTTCGTCACTGATCTTGGCGTTGGTTGTTAAGTAAACAAGCAATAGTTAGCTATTGCACTTTTCCAGGGCAGGAACATTCCTGTAAATCTACAAATATGTGTGCCTCATTTAATGAGGTTACTTTTAATAAGTGATTCCAGTCAGTTAAATATTTGGAGCAGATTTCTTCTCATATAAACTAAGGAGAAATATTTATAAAACTGGAAGATGAATTGGAGGTCATTGAGCTTACAACTCTGTTTTGTTTTGTTTTCTTTAGATAAAGAAACTGAAGTTCAGGTGTGCCCTAGCTCTTATAACTAAAAAGAAGTAAATCGCACAGTTGCTGAGCAACAGGGAAAAACCCTGATGGTAGACTATAATGTTAAGGAGACTAAATTGTGTGTGGAAACTAGCTCATTTTATTAATTTCTTTGAAATACGCAGCAAGTAAGCACTGTGTGTTTTGAAATCTCCTTTGGGAAGTATTGCTCCTGCATCTGCTAGCTGCTGTCATACAGAGGCATGAGCTTAGGGCACACTGATGTTCTGATTAGATACACTCTAATGTTTGATTTCAGCTAACTAGCATGGCATATCTTTATTGAGTAGTCAGAAGGTGGTTTTTATACTCACTGAACCTCTGCATTTCTTTTGAACATTGACAGTTCCTAAAGTTGACCTTAAAATTAAAAATATTCTTTAAATGTTAAAGATACTAACTTTGAGTATGTGTGTGTGATAAAATGAATGTTACAAAATTCTGATCAATGTATTTGCCTTGATGAATGAGGACTGAGTATCTTACTCAGGGTCCTCCTTCTTGCTTAGCTTCTTTAGGTGTACAGATTTTAGTATGATTATCCTATATTATATGTCTAACATCTACTTATAAGTGAGTATATTCCATGTACATCTTTCTCCTTCTGGGATACCTCATTCAGGATGATCTTTTCTAGTTCCCACCATTTGTCTGCAGATTTCATGGTTTCCTTGTTTTTAATTGCTGAGTAGTATTCCTTAGTGTAAATGTACCACAATTTCTGTATCCATTCCTCAATTGAGGGACACCTGGGTTGTTTCCAGATTCTGGCTATTATGAATAGAGTTTCTATGAACATGGTTGAGCAAATGTCCTTGCTGTATACTTGAACATATTTTGGATGGATGCCTAGAGTCCAAGTAGATCAAAGACCTCAACATCAAAACAGACATATTAAAGCTGTTAGAAGAAAAAGTGGGGAAGAGCCTGGAACTCTTTGTCACAGGAGACAACTTCCTGAACAGAACACCAACAACACAGGCTCTAAGATCAACAATCAATAAATGGAACCTTATTACAATTTATTCAAATTGTATCCCGGCTGTAGCCTTCTCCCTCATCTCCTCCCAATCTCACCTTTCTTCCCCTATGCCTCTCCCCTAATCCACTGATAGGGGAGGACTATTTGACCTTAGCCATCAGGTCTCATCAGGATTGTCTCCATTGTCTTCCTCTGTGCCCTGGCAAGACTGCAACCCCCAGGGGGCAGTGATCAGAGTCTACCACTAAGTTCATGCCAGAGAAAGCCCATGCTTTCCTTAAAAGGGACCCCACTTGGAGACTGAGTCTATGTGCTACATCTGAGCTTGGGTTTTCAGTCCTCTCCATGCATTGTTCTTGGTTAGGGTATCATTCTCTTCAGTGCACCCAGAGCTCAGTTTTTATGGATCTGCGAACAGAATTTTTAACAGAGGAATCTCAAATGGCCAATACAAACTGAAAGAAACATTTAACATCCTTAGCCATTTGGGAAATGCAATCAAAACTACTCTGAGATTTCATCTCATACCTGTTAGATGGCTAAGGTCAAAATCATAAGTTATGGGGAGGCTCCAAGAAATTGGGGTGACTCTAGCTGAGACTCCTAACAGCTGAGATTAAGGAGCCTGAAGTAGCCACCTCCTGTCACCAAGTGGGAGTTCCAGTAGAAGGAGGGGGACACCAACTTACTCATAAAAATCTTTGACCTGAAATTTGTCTTGCTTACAAAAAGTACACAGGGATAAAGATGGAGCAGAGATTGAGGGAATGGCAAACCAATGCTAGGCCCAACTAGAGACCTACCCCATGGGAGAGAGCCAACCCCTGACACTATTAATGATACTCTGCTATGTTTGCAGAGCAGGAGCCTAGCACAACTGTTTTCTGAGAGGCTTCATCCAGCAGCTGATTGAAACAGATGCAGAGACTCACAGCCAAATAATAGGTTGAGACCGGGGAGTTCTGCAGAAGAGTGGGAAGAAGAACTGTGGGAGCCGGAGAGGTCAACGGAACCACAGGAAGGCCTACAGAGTAAATTAAACTGGACCCATGGGGACTCGCAGAGACTGAACCACCAACCAATGTATGGGTTGGACCTAGACCCTCTACACATGTCTAGCTTGGTCAACATGTGGGTCCCCTAACTCTGGGCGTATGGGTTGTCTCTGACTTCGCTGCTTGACTCTGGATCCCTTTTCGCTATTTGGTCTGTCTTATCAGGCCTCAGCCCTTAGTCCTGCTGCGACTTGAGAAAAATCTGATACGATTACACAATGGAGTACTACCTGTTAAAAAAATGACATCATGAAATTTACTGGCAAGTGGATGAAACTAGAATAAAATCATCTTGAGTGAGATAACCCAGACCCAGAAAGACAAACGTAGTATACATACTCACTTATAAGTGAATATCAGCTATAAAGTAAAAGATAATCGCGCTACAATTTGCAGATCCCAGAGAGCCTCAAGAGTGGTTGCATGAGTCTCCCTGGAAGAGGAAATAGACTAGATATAGAGGGTGGACAGGGGGAAGGTATGGATGGGAACAGAAGAGAACAGGTAGGGCAGGGGTGGAGGGAGAGAGTACTGGGAGAGGCAGCTGGAACTGGGGAGCATTTTGCGGACCAGGTAAAAACCTAGTGCAGTGGGAACTTTCAGGATTCTATGAGGGTGACCTTAGTGAAAACTGCTCGTAAGGGAGGATTCAGAGCCTGAACCGGCTATCTTCTGTCACCTGGCAAGGCTGCCAGTGGAGGGAGCGCAACACCAACCCAGCCTCAAAACCTTGGACTTACAGTTTGTCCTACCTGCAAGATGTGCTGGGGTGAAGGTGATGTAGAACTTGTGGGAGTGGCTAACTTATGACTCATCTAACTTGAGGACCATGACACAAGAGGGAGCCTGCACCTGACACTACCTGTAGGACTGAGAGCCAGAGACTGGATAGCCAGGAGACCTAGGATGGATTAAAACCCAAACAGAAAAAAGTCTATAAAATGATTCTTAATGATTCTACATATATATATATATGTGTGTGTGTGTGTGTGTGTAGTTTATATAAATATACTTTGATATATTTGTAGACCACAGCCTAGCACAATTGTCACAAGAGAAGCTTCATCTAGCAACTGATAGCAGCAGGAGCAGAACATCCAAATATAAGGTGGATCTAAGAAAATTTTGCAGAAGACGGGAAGGAAGGATCATAGAAGCCAGAGTGGTCAAAGACACCATGGGAAAATGACCCACAGAATGAACTAACCGGGGCTCATAGACACCCACAGAGCCTGAACTGACAATCAGGGAGCCGGTATAGGTCTGACCTCTGTGTATATGTCCTGGTTATATAGCTTGGTCTCTTTTCAGGACACCTAACAGTGAGAGAAGGGTCTGTCTCTGTCTTTTGCCTGCTTTTGGGATCCTTTTCTCCCCTACTGGTTTGAGCACTAATATGAGGGTTTGTACCTTGTCTTACTGTTACTTTTTCTGCCATATTTGGTTAATATTTCTGGGAAGGCTGCCCTTTTCTGAAGGGAAATAGAGGAGTGGATTGGGGGATAAGGAGCTTGGGTAGGGGAGGAACTGGGAGAAGGGGTAGTAAAAACTGCTGAAAAAAAGCACCAGGTAAAGCTTACAGTTAAGTCATGAGCAATTAAACCATACTTCCCTGGAAGGGGAAACAGTTTACTTAAATCATTTGGGAAGCTTTTCTACAGGAGCTTCATCCTTTCTTCTTCATTTATTTATCTCTTTCAAGTGCTTATTTACACCTATAGAGATTTGTGGATTTTTTTTTCTGCTTTAGGTTATAATCCAGTGCAGCACTGTTTATTCTCTTGTTCCAACTCTTCCAGTTAGGGCAGTAAGTGCTGTTTTAGTTGGCTTCTAGGCTCTTGTGATAGTTGCCAATCCTTTGTTACTTAAGCCTCTCTACTTTTTGACAGTACCAGGGACTCTGGCTTCATCTGTGTATCCCCCTTCCCAGCCCTTCAATTAGGCACTTCTCCAAAGATCCCTCTTTTTGTTGTTGTTGTTAATTTTATAGGGTGGCATTAGCAACACTGAGTGCAGGGCGTGCTTGTTGCTACTTAGGAATCATCTCCTCACAGACCTTTAGACCACGGTGTAAGCGAGTATCTGAGAGACCCATTTTACATTTAGTGCGTTAGTCAAATCCAAATTTATCTTGGCATATAAAGATCTAGCTTCCCCTCCAAAAGGTTAGCTGATTTAGTGACTGTCATTCAAAGGAAGAACTTTATTGATTTGAAATGCTGTTGTAGAACTACTCATTTTTTAAAGGGTGTATTTAGAAATTAGCTTATTTGTGCTGGGGGAGAGTTAGAAGGGAGAAATGGGGTTACACACATCCTAATTCTCAACAATAAATAAAAACTAACAAAACAACATTTTTATGTATACAATGCTTCTTTGTCTTTAGAGGTTCAATAGTTATTTAGTGTTTTACATTAGGTCTCTTGAGAGTTTTTTATCATGTAGACCTGGCTGGCTTAGTACTATCTGTGTAGTCCAGGGTGGAATTGGAACTCAGAACAGTCCTTGAGCCTCAGTTTCTGAGTGCTGAGATTATAGCTGTATACTACCACACAGAGCTGTTTTTGATATTTAATTTTAATGTTCTTATCGAAGCATTAAGGGTATTGTAGTTTTATTATTCAATTTGTGATTTAAAGGATTCCCACTTTGCTTACCACCATGTGATACACTTGTTTTTGGTCCAGTTTTCTTTACTTGAAGCATATCTGAAAATATATGTATATATGTGAACCACAACAATATATATCTATATATACATGTTTATTTCCAGTTGTTTAAAAAAATTCTAACATTGAAAAGTCCCAGTTTCCTTCCGTGTGGTATTATCATTACTGTTGTTGTTATTTTGTAGTGTAGTATAAGACCTAACACAGGCTAGGTAAGTGCTGTCTCCCTGAGTTACAACTACAGTGCACTGAAGCATGGCTGCTTGTGTGAAGGAAAGCAAGTCATACTAGTATCCTGACTCTCAAGCCAGGGCTTTAGCTCTGAGTCATCTTTACCCTGATAAGCACTTTGTAGTTCCAGAATGACGCATTGGCTTCTTCTTCTTGAATATTATACCTCTTCTGCTTCATACTTGAAAGTATCGGTTGCATCTTCCAGAGTAGTGGAGCTCATAAACTATCTTTCCAGCCCTAATGAAAGTGCCTGCAGTGCTTTCCAGAGTAATGTATTTAACACATGACAGATTCTCACTCTTCGAAGGGGGTTTAAGAGTACACTAGGTTCTGTTTTGCAAGTGAAATAATTAGCAATTTATCTCAGAAATCATATCTATACTTATTACATTTACTTTAGAAAAAGCCTATCAGTATCCCTCTTGTCCTTTATCAATACTATTAATTTATAAATAAAGTATTTTTGCTTTCCAGCTAAGATAGTACTAGGATTCAATCCCTTCATGGCACAGCATCCAGATGAACACAAAATTAAAATATTTTAATTGCTTTTTTATCTATATCATACAATTGATGTGTTGCAAATATTTTGGAAGAATCCTTTCTTGCTACCTACACTAACAGATACTTTTGCCATTGTAGCTAGGTATGTGTTGTACTCAAATGACTTGCTGTCTCTTGATTTATCAGGTGGACCTAATTCTGAGCTGTGGTCCACTGAGTAAATTTCTGTAAACAGTGTCATTTAAGAGCACAGTGGCACTCGACATTTGTATGTTTGTTTGTTTTTTTATCTCTCCCTCCACTACTTACACATTATAAACTCAGAATGACTGAAACATGAACCTCACATGCCTTAAAAGCTTAAAATATTTATCATTTGGATTACTACAAAAAATTTTTTTTGCTAAACACATGACCCACTCTATTTTGATTGGCTAGATATTTGTTCTTGATTCACCTTCCGTAAAATTTGGAAGTATATTTATATCATCATTATTAATTTTACTATTAGAAGCATCACTTATTGAAGAATACGATTTTCCTTCTGAAGCACAAAATCACAGCCTTGTCTACCATATCAACCCAGGTTCATATCTGTATTTAGTGGACTATGAAATCAACTTTAAGATTTATTTTATCTACCTGAGGGAGGTGTTAATGTATATTCTAGAAGTTAAAACTTACTCTTAGTATATCAATTAATATCTACTGAGTGTCTACTATAAATCAGGTCTTTGAGAAGTATGGCAAGAAAATTACCAGAACTGTATAGATAACTTGGTGACCATGTTTTTAGGCCAGGGTTCTGGACAGTGAAAGGACCCAGTCTAAAATTTAGAACATCTTATATAAGAGCCTTATCTTTCCTTCCCTTTCTCCAACTCAGCATTTCCTTTTTACCAGGGAAATATCTCTTCCAACATGGAGGCCTGGCAGCTAAGGTTACCTTGTCTTTGCAGTTGTTTATATTGGTGATGGTTTAGAAGATCTCCCAGGTTCAGCGAGTGACAAATCATTACTGATTGCACGATGTAATTAAAAAACACATGCATTGATTAGCAATGAGCTAAACCTGAGACCCCAAAGTGAGTGCCCTACAATAGCTGGCGAAACTTCTCATTGGATCTGTCTGAAATGGAAGATGTTTGCCCCTGCAGGCATGGCGCAAGGCCCATTGTGCATTTCCATTAGGAGCAGTACTGAGGCTGAGCATGCCGTTAATGTTGGCCTATTTATGAAAGGCTGTTGAAAGAGGCTTCAGAGCTAATTGAAAAGAGATGTTTCTGAGCTACAGTCACTTTAAACAACATGGGTCCAGAATCCATCTCCATAGTTTGGAAATTAGTGTGTTTTCATAATTTGCACATGAAGTTAAACAAACGATTTGAAATGAAGCCTTTGTTGGCATTTAGTAAGACTTGATTCTTTTCAAAATATCAACTGCAGAGTTGGCTGAGCTCATTCTAATAGTTGTTGGCCCACGTCTATCTGTACTTTCATTCTGTTGTCTGTCTCTGTTTTCAACTGTCAAATGCAGTTGGTTACATCTCCCTTGTCTACTGGAGTGGGACATAGGCTGTCAACTACTCTTGATTTATATGTAATTCTTTTCATTTCCAAGAAATACGAAATGTCTCAAAGTCTATTTTGCAAAAAAAAAAAAGGTGATAACAACAACATTCTATACATACTTGACACTCTCAAGGTAGAATTTAACAACAAAACAAACAGCAATGACGAAGAAACTTGAGGCCGACCTACACTTCGCCACACTGAAAACTGAGTGAATTTATGTGAACAGAATGTTAGCATAATTATTTAAAAATGTTCTTCCCCAGGCAGTTTTCAATCAAGATCTGAAAGCATTAGCAAACATTGATTTCTTCCCTAGCACTTGCGCTTATTATTGGACCTGATTTTCTTTCTTTCTGTTTTTAAAGCAGAAATTAAGATAGGATAACTAAATCTGATGTCGCCGAGTTTATAAGGTGCCTACAGGGTTGTGAAGCAGGGCTGACGTATTGCTGTTTCTCGAAGCAGGCAGAGAATCAGGTGCTTTCTTATTATCTTAATTATTTTAATGACTGCATCCTTAATGTCTTAACAACATGTTATTATTATTATTATTTTAAATTAGAAAGACTAATGCCAAGAAGTTTACCAAGTTAGGCGTGTAGTTGGTGCTGAACCAGGAGTAAGAATTTATCACTTGCCTACATAATATTATGGTTCACGGCAAACAATTAGGCTTTAGAAATATAACCATTGGGACTACTAAGTCCCGGTTTCTATGACTGATTGAAGCGGATGTTTAAGACTTAGCTGACACAATACCAATTAGATTTCACCATAACTAAGTTGATTTGACTGTTTCATTCAAGTGACTATATTGCAATTGGTAGGTTGCAGTTACCTTGGCTGTTTCTGACTGCTGTTTTAGCCTTACGACAAACTTGCCTGTTTTGAAAAAGATGTCCCCAAATTAGTCCTCACACTGTCTTAGGAACTTAGTGGCCATTTTATAACAATATGCCCCTGTTTTCGTCTTTGGGGCCAGAATGATGGTGAGGGAGGTTGGGACACTGGGAAGGGTTGCTTGGATGGTAGAAATGTGGGAGAGCAGAAGTGATGTAGTCTTGGGGAAAAAAAATCACTGGCTTAGTGATTCAAAGTTAGCATGGAGTGGTACAAAAACTGGAGACACAGCTATTTTATCTCCTCCATGCAGGCATCCCTAAACTTACCTTTATCTTTCTTTGTAGTATGTGATCTTGAACTACACAGTAGAGATGCAGTACCTTGAACCTCACCTAGAACCATATTACAGGTCATCTGTAGGTTTTTGTGCATAGTGGAAACACTCCTTGCAGCTTTCCTGATAGAAAGATGATCTCTCCCAGGTGACTCCAAGCTTCTCTTTGAGATGGATCCCAAGTAGCTCTTCTGGGCTACTTGAAGTCCACCCTAGAAGTCTGAGTTTCAAGGGAGGTGAGATGCATAGATACATCAATTGTGGGTAGTGACAGAATTAAAAATGAATAGGACCTAATAGGAAGAATTCACACACAATGATTATTTTAAAAATAGAGAAGCAGCAGCTGTATTGACTAATAGGTTCCCCAATTAAGAGTTCCTGGACAAAGGAGAAATATACAGTATAGTTCAACTTAACAGTGATCAACTCAAGGGCTTTTTATATGCTAGTTTCTCAGTAATCTTTACTTACATTACTTTTATAACTGCCTTCTGAAATCCACACCACTATTAGCCCAATAGAGATGAAGAAACACTAAACTCCTCTCAAACCATTCAAAGAATAAGGTTGAAACTCATGGTCAAAATCATGCAATCGATTTCAAGCCCAGTTCCGCTTATCTCAATGAGTCAATATATGTAAGAAAAAAGGTAAAAGAGAGGACATAATAGAAAAAAAAGTGTCATCTGTGATGACTGACTATAAAGAAGAAACTTTGGTAAATCTTTTCCAAATGAGTTGCCCAATATCTTCTGGGCTTGTCTGTGAGAGCTTAGCCTATGGAGGAAGAGTAGGTTGTTCATTTGACAAAGATGAAGTCAGCTTAGCACTGTAGCCCAAAGCCTACAAAAGGGTTGTAGTAACTGAGAAGCAAAGACAAACAAGGAAGTCGTTTCTTTTTGCATTGAAAATACATCCTGAGAACTAAGTTATCTCTGAGACTTTTCATGAACGAGTTTTTCAATGAGACTATCTAGGGATAGTAGAACACACAACTAATATTTTAAAGAGCAGAAGCAAAACCAATAAAGAAAACACCAAAGCCAATCAAAGAAATAATTTTAAAAACCTCAATTAATAAAAAGCACTTTGGCATAGAATTTTTCAAAAGCAAATGATATTTTGATTTTTTCCTATGAAATTTCATGTTTTTATTTCTTCAGAAATTGCACCTACTTTTATCAAGTATTACATTCATGTGTACTAATTAAAAGTGTTATGGTTAAGTATCCATTGCATGGGGAAGCTTTGCTAATGCATCAGATTTTGTCCTTTCTACTTGTCTCAATTAACATTTACATTAGATTCTTGGATATACTTTTTGCATTTAAAAGCAAACACAAAAATATGTCCTATGATATTCTTTATCAGTATCTCATTTTTCTCCTAAAAATACACCCTGGATGTCTGGCATTGTTTTCATATGGATTTTTTTCTTTTTCTTTTCTTTTCATATGTCTTTTTCTTTTCTTTCTTTATTTTTTGCCATGTGGAATTCTATTTCATTGTATGGAATACTATAGTTTACTTTACCAGCTCATTGTTGGTAAGTTCTAGATTTTTCATTTCTTTTCTTTTTATAGTTCTTCAAACAGATTTCACTTTGATCATGGACAGTTGTTGCTATAAGGTTCATGAGTGAAAATGATACCGAATGTTTTTTACACAGTTCGTAACAATAGACCCAAGGTGTTGCTTTTCTCTCTCTCTGACTTTCCGTCTCTGCCTCTGTCTCTTTTCTATCTTCTTATTTCCTTTTTTTTAAAGCAGGGTTTCTCTGTGTATTCCTGGTTGTCCTGGAATTTGCTCTATAGACCAGGCTGCCCTCAAACTCACAAACATATGCCTGCCTCTGCTTCTGTGTGCTGGGACTAGAGGCTTGAACCGCCACCACCCAGCTGGTTTTTTTTTTAATTAAGTGCTGGCCACGTTTTTTCTAGGAGGTGGTCTGTCTGGCAGGGAAAAGGACTCTAACTTGGAAATTATTCCTGGGTCATTATGCTAGGTGACTCTTTCTTCAAATCCTTAAAGATTAGAAGTAGCAGGTAACAGTTGATAAGGTTCCTCCTCCAAAACCTTTGAAAATATAATAGTTTATTCCTATAATTTACAATAATGTGTACATCATGAATTAATATGACTACAATTCTATGAACCAATCTAGTACCCAAAGCAAAATAAACCATCCCAGAGTGCTGTGAGCCTTTTGCTGAATTGAAAGGAGAGTTGAATGGTAGCTAGAATAAAGTCAGACCGTGAGGTGATTTGGGCAGCACACAGTCATCACATTTCACCACAGCTATGATGTAAGCTGCAGACTTACCATGCAGGTAGAAGCTGGACTAACCATCATCAGGGAAATAGTTATGGAACTGGGATACCATTCCTTTCAGGAATCTTCTGCATGGTGTTTTAATGGACAGGCATTGTTAGCCAGCTGCGAAGAGCTTGTCTTTCTTAGTACAAAGGATATACAGTAAAGATGCTAATAGAAAAGAGTGCAAAGGTAATTGATAATTTTAGGAGTAGGCATAATTGCCCATGTGTTCAGGTCAGATGTTGGGGCAGGTAGGTGTTAAGCTTTCAAATTCGGCTAGAAACCTAGGTCTTCATGGCACTCGAATTTTCTTTTGTATCTTATTGCAAAATCACAATTATCTGGTAGCTTGTCAGGAGGTTGATGTTGAAGCAAAACATATTGATGTGGCTATCCTATTAAATGACTTTCACAGACTTTTTACTGTGCTCTGGAAATTTCAGCAATAAAGAAGAAAAAACAAAAACAAACAAACAAAAAACTCTCTGCAAATGACAGAGCAGAAAGATTGGACTAAAATTTTATTTGTTAAATGCCTACTCTCTGTTAAACTGTGAATTAAACTTTACAAATAACCAATGTCAGAAGCTAGGTTTTAGTTTTCAGTGGAAGTTGATGAGCTATTTGTTTCAAAGTTCTGGCTAACCATTGAGAAAGGAGCTAAAGATGAAAATTGAATGCTGCAATAAGTACATACATTATTATATGAGGAGAAGGTATTTATTGAGGAGCTGATGTTTTACATGTGTTTAGAACACTGTGGAGGCAGAAAGTTACCTGTCTCTATGCAGATAAACCTCCCTAGGACACTTCAGTTATCAAGTATCTATCTCTTCAAAGCACTATTCTTTATGGGGGAGAGGGGGAAGAATCACAATAGATGAAAGCTCCCTAGAAAGTCAAACTATCGCCTCTTATTTTCACCTTTACATTTCTCAGGTCTGAAAAAAAAATAACACAAAAAGATAATTCTTTTCATCTGTCAGAAACCAGTATAATTGCTATAGTCTGATGTTCTTTAAGGTAAACATATACATTTACTGCAATAAACTCATCATATTTACATTTTGATTGTTGAACACTGTACAAATTGCACATAATTACCTTCTCTACGGCTATGCTCCTGCTATTTGAAACTTTTGAAAATCTCTCTCATCTGGGATTCAGTAACAGATTAATCTTCCCTTCCAATATGGGGACAGGAAATTGTCTTCTGCAGTTGCATCCTGTGAGGACACTACTAATTAGCAGCCATTTCCTGTTCTCTGAGCACCTTCTAGCAGTACTCTCTGAATGTCAACAAGATGCCACTTGATACTATTTGAGCTGAAGTCCATAGTGGTTTCCTAGGACTTGTCTCTCTGTTGTGTTTGGGTGTGGTAAGTAAGAATCCAAAATCTTTCCAGACCTAGCCTGTCTATAGAGAAGTTTCTTATCCTTGATACTATCAATATTTGGAACCAGAATATTCCTTCTTCTGTAAGGGTTGTCTTATGTATTGCAGGATGTTAAGCAATTTTTCTGGCTACTATGTAGTAGGTCACAGTAGCAGCACCAACAATTTAAAAACCAAATCTGTTGGTCCACATTTCTGAAATTCATAGAAGTTCACAATTACCTTTTTATGAGAACCACAGCTATAGAAGATACTGGGTTATATTAAATGTCCATATGAGGACAAGCTGGATGGCAATATTAAAAATACAGTCTGTTGGATGAATTTCATCCTTATCCTCACCAAAATGTCAGGATGATAGATGGGTATAGACATTAACTTCCTTTCCACAGTTGCTCTCTGGTTTGGGTAGAATAAGAACAGAGTCTGGACTTTTGTGACTCAGCTTCCCTGCTTATAGAATACTGGCCATTCTAGCTTTATTTAAAAATGTGAAGTCTTATATTTGGGTTTCTTTCCAATGTAGTTGGTATATGTAATTAGTAGCCTAAAAACAACAGACGTATTCTCTAGAGTTGACTATAAAATTTATATTTGTGGTTGCTAAGAATTTAAACTGATATATATCTGTCTCTGGGAAGCACTGTAATAAAATATGATAGATGAGATGGATCCCAAATCAACAGAAATTTATCCCATTATTCTGAAGACTGAGAAGCCCAAGATGAAAACACTGGCAGATGTGATACATATGGAAAACTCTGTGTGTAGTGTTTTCAAATGGTGACAGTGACAAGCAATTGCTGTGGAGTGCCTTTCATAGGTCAATAATCTACCCCTTCATACCGTTACTGTGAAGGCTTCAGCATTTCAACATTTGAATTTTAGAAAGATGCAAACATGTAGTAGTTCCCATTTCATGCTTGAATGAGCTAATTAAATTTTAGTTATTATTATTATCCAATTGCTGTACTGAGTGATTGATTCTTTTCCAGTTAAAAGATAAATGATAATTGTCCCTAAACTCTACCTTTAAGGTTTTTTTGTTTTTGTTTTTAGTGTATATACACCCAAGAAAATGAATGATAATATTGCCTGTCTATCCGTCATTTACTTGTAGAAAAATATGTATTTTAATTGTAACACCTATTTATTGTTTTCTGTGTGTCTGTACATACCATGATGCCAATATGGAGGTCAGTCTACAGCTTAGCTTGCAGCAGATTTTCTTTACTTCATGTGGATCTTAGAGATTGAACTGGGGTCATCAAGGTTGGTGACAAGCACCCTTTACCCAGATTTCGCTTGTCCCCAAATGTAAGTTTCTTAAGGCAGGAAATATAATTATCTTATATGTGTGTCCACTTTTTTTTAGTATAGCAACTGAAACATAGTGTGCCAATACATTAAAAAAGTACAACATTTAATTTTGGTCACCACATTTTACAGGAATAGCATGTGCCTGGCACAGAATGAGCATTTGTACATTTGTGGTACAAGCAATTGAGAACCTTCATGGGGAAATGACACAAAAGTTGGCTGTGTTGACTAAATACATGACTTTGTGGCTCTATGGTCCAAATGACAACATGCTAACTTAATTGACTTTGTTTCATCTAGAGTTTAGATGATAACTAATTTGTCTGCTTTTTTATTTGTCTCTTTATAGATAACAAACTTCCTTCTCAAAGAAGTGGAAGCCCAAGTGAGTGCTCACAGACTCACCTGACCTTTTCTAATGTGTATGTGCAAACTCGCATGACAATGATTTCTATTCATGAGCTGAGGTTCCAATATCCAATTCATTTGAGAGGAATAATCCCTTTACTTTATGTGAATCTCTTTCTCCCTGAAGTTTGCTTTAAAAACCAGTTTTAGCATCGTGGCTAAGAGTCAAGTTCTCCAGTCAGACAATCGGGCTCCTACCCTGATCCTACATGTGTTACCCTCCAATAATTTCTTAAGCTGTTGCGCCTTAACCTTCTCGTCTAAGAGATGCAGATGTTTTACAATGGCACCCATCTCACAAAGATGCCAGGGTTATTAAATCAGTGAGAATGGCTGAAGTTTCAAAGTCTTAAATAGTACATAACCTTTAGATGGTGCTTTCTTTGTTTGGGTTTCCTGGGTAAAACAATCAGATTACTTCCAATATTTCTCCAATTTAAATGTGCTTAAATAAATGGTGAAAGTAAAATTCTGCTTGGAAAAAACAATATTGGAGAAAGAATATCCAAATTATTAGCTTTGGAAGGCGGGAGAACCTTTCACCATTACAGAGCTGTAGCTGGCCTCGTGGCTTTAGCAAAAATGAGATGCTAATGAAGGACGCAGAGGGAAGAGCTTTAGGGGAAACAAAGGTATAATGCAGCAAAAATTGCAGACTAGGGCCTTCCATTTTGTAAATATTTGGACTGGTGGAAATTTGTTAATTGAGGCAATTGATTTTCACCTGAAAATGGTAGCAATATCTAATTCATTAAAGCCTGAAATAACATCCTTTGGGGCCAAATGGGGTCATTCCATTCTTAACCTCTTAGTGATATATTAACAGTAGGAAAGCATTTGGACGCATATCTTAAAAAGTGGCCTATTAACAGGAAAATGCAGCAGGAAAAAAAATCTAATTCTGTACCCACACTAGTACAGAGAAAGGGAAATGCTTCCATGGCCTGCAGCCGCTGTCCTCATCCTCGGTAGTATTTTAAGGTCTGTGTTTAATATCGCCAAGCCTACTTGAGTGATAAATGTAACTGTATAAAAATTTCTTATTACAAGCTGTCATGTTGCTTCGCTCAGATCGGCTGGGCTGCAGGCATTGTACATAAAACTCGAATCTCTGCCTTGACAGTGTCAGCCGCAGCGGCTTTAAAGTAAAATGCTTTCAGTCATGAATACAAAACATAATTTACCTTTTCACAATACTTCAGTTTGAAACAAGTTGGAAAGCTCATGTTGCCGTCAGACCTGTGCCTGAGTGGAGTGGACTAAGAGCAAATTCCCACCTGTCACCTCGAACAATCTGTCGCCTTTCCTGCAGCCCTTTGAAGCAAACTTAAGCTGTTAAACTGTGAGGCCTCTAATTTTTAAAGTTGTGTTTGTGTGTAATTCTTTTCTCTTTGCAGCTCTGTGACAACACATTGCCAAGGTGGATTAGCTCATTTTCTAAATTGGTGTTTGTAGTGAAATTCCTGACTGATAGGAGTTTTCTTGAAGATTTCAGGCGCCTTCTACCGACCGTTCAAAAGGTCAGAAGGCATCCACGGACATACACATTCTTTGAAAATGAAGCCTTTCACCCATCTGTAAATAAAGTTCCATTTACCGGGAGCGCCCCCCCCCCCCAGATAGGCAAATCTTTTCAAACCGTGGCTCAGCCTGCAAGTGAGTCGCTGCAGGTTGGGGACTTGTAGTTAAATTCGGAACCTCTGCTTCAGTGAGCCACTGTCTACAACCTGCAAATGTCAGCCAGATGGAAATTGAAAGCGAAGGCTCGAAGGAGCCTCTCTGCAGCACAGCTGATTTATTCTGACTGTTTTTATGGTTAGTCACGATGCATACGGTATGTGAGGACCCATCTGCGGGGGTGTCTGCCCACCAGCCTCCGTGCCACATCGCAAGCGTGGCCCCGACCGAATGCAATGGAAATGGAGCTGCAGATGCCTCCTGTTAGCCCAATTCCTTTTGACAATGTTCACATTCATTTAGGGCCCAAAGTGCTTGTACTTGTCAGTTGGGATAAGTGATGAAGAAAATAGTCCCCCCCACACACACCCCGTAGGAAGTGAAACAGAATGGCCAAAGGAAGGACTTTTCTCTACTTTTAGTGCTTCACTCTTGAGCACCCATCCTTGTAAAACAACTCCTGCATTTATGGCTTCCTTTCCACGTTTCCAGATGAGACAGTTTGCGAAGAGACAGCTGGCCTGCAGGAGTATTCAATATTGTGGCCCATTCGGTTGCGGATATTTTAAGGCCAGGAATACTGATTCTGAAGGAAAATGAGTAAGGTAGAGAGAGGATTGCTGCTCAGAAAAAGACAGATCCCCAGGATGGATGTGGATTTTACAGTGTGTCAATTTGTGTCAACATAACGTCTTATCCTTAGAGCAGCTAATGGTGGTTTTCATCAAAGACCGGTAATATTCTCCTGACTAGAGTCTGTACATTTCCCCAGACTACAGCTCCAGCCTCTCCTGACAGGATTTTTTTCCTCAGTGGCATTACCCTCTTCTCTCAGCTACTTATCCAATACCTGCAAGCTCCCTCCTTGACCTGCCCGATGCAGCCCTTGCACCCTGCGTTGCAGAGGAATCCCTTCTTTTCTCCTTGCAATGTTACCTTCTCTGAATGACAGAATTAGATTTTTTTCGTGTAAGAACAAGTTACATAAGGCATACTAAGTAACTCCGGGGTTTGTCTCCTGTTCCACATCCTCTAGCTGCTTTAGGACCCTTGGAGAAAATATGTGAAGCAAAGCATTGTCTCACACTGTGCCATGTTTCATCCTGCCTCAATCCATTTCAACAAGTATTGACTAATACATATCTTGCCACTGAACATTTTATCCTGTTACATTATTTATTTTCTGCCATTTATATAGTTTATCTTGGGTACCATATGCTAAGTGTGTAGAATTTCTAGTTATTTCCTCTTGGACTTATTCGTATTTAAATTAATGCCAGAATTTCACAGTGTGTTGTATTTGTGACTTATATGTTTATGTGCAAATGCTGATGTATTTTATTGAGCTTAAAGGTTGACATTGATTTTCACTGAGATCTTGAATAAAACCTTAGTATAAGATTGTTATTAGGTGATGGTTTTCAGATTTATACATAATAAATAGGTATAATTAAATATATACATATATTTTATATGTGTGTTCTGTTGAACTCGTGTAATAACACCCTTATTTTCACATTTGTAATTGTTCCATTGTATTTTTTTAATTCACAATTGCAGTGCAGTTTGTAGAGTAGTCTCAGAAATATATTCTTATTGTCCTCACCATAAGCATGTCTTTGGACTAAAATCATCAGAGCATGCAGCTCCATGGAATGCAAATAGGGTCCATCTCTGTGTTCAAAAAATAACCTGTTGAAAATTAAAATTAACCCCAAATCTACCAAACATAAAACATGTATCTTGCCAGATACCAAGGAGGATAGAGCATGGTAGAGGGTGCTAAGCTAAGGATATACTTTTATTTTAAATTTTATATTAAGAAGTACTACAAAGTCAAGCCAAGAGGTGGTAGCACATGCCTTTAATCCCAGCACTTGGGCGTCAGAGGCAGGTGAGTCTCTATGAGTTCCAGGACAGCCTGGTCTGAGGAGTTGAGTTCCAGGACAGCCAAGGTTACACAGAGAAAACATGTCTTGGAAAACAAGCAAGCAAGCGAGCAAACAAACAAACAAAGTCAAAGTACACAGAGGGAGATGATCCAGGCAGTCCTGAGGGGACCTGATAGGCTAGGGTCAGATAGTAAGGGAGGAGGACTTCCCGTATCAAAGGGCTAGGGAAGAGGAATAGGGGAATTGAAGATGGAGGGTGGGACTCGGAGGAGATGAGGGAGGGGACTACAACAGGGATGCAAAGTGAATCAACTGTATTAAAAAAAGTTTCCAGGAAGTAAGGGATGAGTCATGAAACAGCAAGCATAATGTGAATACAGTTTAGAGTAGCGGAGATAAAGGGAAAAGGGGGAGTCAGATACAGTATGTGCTGTTTTGGCTAAGAACTATGTTTAGAAGACTCAGATATTAGCTTCATGAAATAAAAAAGCTTGGACCATGTGGAACATGACCCAGCCGTTCAAGTGGGTTTTGAAGATCTGTGGCTACAGGATAATAGTTATTCAGCTTTCCATAGAAATCAGGGAACAAGCTGAGAAAAGATGTTTTGGCTTTGGGTTTTCATTGACAACATTGCTTTGGTCTATGGGAAGGGAAGCATATCATGGTAAGAGTACATGACAGACCAAATCTGCTCAGTGCAGAAGCAAGAAATGCAGTTTCTCAATCCTCTTCGAGGACAAGTCCCCAGTTAGGACTTTCCCCCAATAGGACTTCCCACTATGCCCTACTTCTTAAGTATGATCAGAACTTCCAATACTACCTCTCTGGGGATTAGATTTTACTACTTTGAGGGAAGCATTCAAGATCCAGGCTAGAACAAAAAGACTCCAAGGAAGCTGGATTTATCTTGGAACTAGTGAGTAAGAATCATACTTTTCTCTTGTATGTTCACGTGCATGTATCTGTGTGTGTGTGTGGTTTAAGGAAATTAATGTACATTGATTGCTAATACATGCTAATTATAGTTCTAAGCAGTTTAAACCTATTATCCAACTGATCTCCTAAAGAAAATGAAGAGTGGGGATCATTATTTCAAATGGGGATAATACTTCCAAGTGTTCCATGAATGCTGAGAAAGAATTTAAACATACTATTTTTCTTAAGTCATTCAACAAATGAGTATAGATCCAGAAGCTAAATATTGGAATATATGTCCCCAGTATTCATGCGTTTAGGAGACTTTATAGATTAAACGTGTGACTTGCATTATGCCTCACTAATTTGTACACAATTACAATTCTGTCAGTAATAATGTTTTAAGCAGACAATTGATGTAGCATGTAACCTAGAGTGGACACTTAGCATCTGCTAACCAATTGTAATATAGCATTGGCTGATTTAAGTGGTAGATCTGGCAAAAATCATAATTATAGAAATTATTCCAAATAATATTTACCTTAGACTCTCATTTATGAACTTCGTTAGTTTTTTAATTAAATTTTTATTTTCCATATTAATTACAGTTTATAAACTTTGTATCCCAGTTGTAGCCTGCTCCCTCACTCCCTGCCAATCCCACCCTCCCTCTCTCATCTCCCATACCCCTCTCCAAGTCCAGGGAGAGGGGAGGTCCTCCTCCTCTTCTATATCACCCTAGCTTATCAGGTCTCATCAGTATTGGCTACATTGTCCTCCTCTGTGGTCTGGCAAGGCTGCTTCTCCCCTGGGAGGGGGTCAAAGAGCCCACCAGTGAGTCCATGATTACGAAAGAGTCAAGCTCTATAGTCAGATATCTATGTATCATACAGAGAAGTTACCCATATATCAGAATAGAGCACTGCATTAGTTACTTTTCTCTTAGAGATAAATTATTTGATGTGAAAAATTTAAGGGAGGAAGGGATTATTTCAGCTGAGAGTTGGAGTGGAGGGAGCCCATCATGGAAGGGGGGTGGGTAATGGTGCCAGGAGTGTGCGGTGGCTTCGGGGTAATTGGTTGCACTGGATCTACAATAAGAAAATAGAGGACTGAAGGAGGAACTGGGCTTTCTGTTCAGACCTTCTCTCAGTGACTAGTTTTCTCTAACTACATCACACATCAAGAGGAACTCGGAACTGGAAACCAAGTGTTCGAACATATGAACATGTGTATGTCATTTCATTCTAAGCATATCAGACACCATGGCTTCCTGGAGGATAGGCATGGCAGACCTTATATTTGCAGTAGGTTTTTTTGGCAGGGGCCTCCTAACAGCATGCCCGAATGTATTCAATTTTAATTTTGGAGTCTGCCTCTCAGAAGACCTCCCTAGATCAACAAAGTTATATCAATGACCCACATCATTTTTTTTGTCTGTGAAAAACCTAATAAGCTAATGTTCAGGGGATGTATTCTTGACAGAAGTGCCCATTGTATCAGCTTCAAATCATTGAATCCTCGTAAGTTCAGGAATAGGCTACATTATTACTTTCATTTTACTGATGAGGTAGTTGAGACCTGGAAAGTGTAAATAATTTCCAAGCAATATATGACTATTCAGCACAACACTAGAAATCAAAGCAAATATGTCTTCTGCAGTGCTAAGATTCTTTATTACAAAAAAAGTAGGAATAGAACACAGTTTTACCTTTTAGTTATTTCTTGAAACCAGGGGTGGGGAGGATCTTTTAACCCAAATGTTTGGGATCATTTTTTATTTTTTTATCTCAGAGTTAGCGTGGTATATAAAGGAGTGGTGCTCCAGCTTGTACTGCCTCACATAGAATTAACTCTTTTGCATATGGACATTCATCTAGAGGCCAGTGACTAAAGTCCATCCTACTAAGATGGGCTCACTTTGTAGAAAGAGCATGCCCTTAGATTTGATCTAACTTAGTTAACATCCTATATATTTTATAGCAACACCATTCCTACTAGATTAAATAATTGAATGGTGCCTTAGCTCCTTCATTTGAAAGATAAAGACATAATACCACTTTTGGGAGTTATATGAAGAGCAAAGAATATAACTTCAGAATGTAAAGTCCATGCAGGATGGTGTCTTTTTTTTTTCAATACTGTGTGTCCATGCATAGCATCAGTTGTCATTGAACATTTGCTGCATGCATGAACGAGTGAACTAACACAGGATCGCACATACGAAAATATTTAACTTATTCTAGGCTTCTTCCACTCAAGCTGTTTTATTTATACTCCTCGTTGTTTAACATTGCCTTTTCTTACCAGATGGAAACTCTATAATACTTGTGTTAACTGCTGATTTCCTAAAGGTTGGTGTTCTCATAAATGTAAACTATACTTTTGAATCTAATTTTTCTTACTCTGACTTTTTATCTTGAGTATATGCTAAATTATCAGTTACATGTGAGAAGAGAAATCAAGAAAAATCCCTGAGTTTCAGGCTTGTTGCCTGGGCATAAAGGTATCATTGTTTCCTGTCATAAACAGAAATTTCAGTTATACACAGGGTAGAAGTTGTACAGGTATTAATGCAGAAAATAAGTGACATGAACAGAACCCAGGCTGATGGGCTTCAATGATAAAAGGACATGGTAGTAGAGATAAGTCATTAGGTTAGGAGTTGGAATGTGAAGAGACTACAATTTCTACATAGGTGAGCTAAAAATTGGAGACATAGCAACAGAAACATGAATGAGAAATGTTGTGGAACATTATTTTTTATTCCAGCTAGTTCCCAAATAGTTGAGACAGAGACCTTATCGGTTTATAATAAGATTTAAGGCACAATAACTGGGCAGGTATAAATCCTCTATGTTATTTTGTTATTTCAGTTAACATTTATTGCTTATATTTCAGATATTACACTTCTAGAGAGCTGTGACATTCCTGTAGTTAAAAAAAAACAATATATAAGAACTAAAATATGTTAATTTAACATCTCTACTCCTGGTTATGATTCCAAGCACAAAGAAATAGTTTCAAGAGATCCAAGATGGTAGGACAGCAGAAACAACGCAGCGACCAGGAGACTGAACTTCGGGACCTAAAACACCAGCATTGATGATTGCCAGGTGAGCGGAACTCCTACGGCGAGGAAATCAAGTGGGAAAATCCTAGGGACACCCAGTTATTCCCCGGAAAAATCTCCAGGTGACTGGCGGCGCACAGCTCTGATCTGAACAAGCAGCCACGCTGGGCGCCAGCAGACACAATACCAGACTGGGTCTCACAGCCTCTGGGCCAGATGGAGGAGGAACCGGATACCGTTTTGACTGACCTGCACACTGGGGGTCCACCAATAACCACCTCAGTCCATGTGTGAGTCCACGGGCCAGTCAGAGAAAGACCCGGTGGGCATACAGCAGGCGCATACCAATCGCGTCCACCAGAAACCATCTCAGTCCATCTGTGTGTGGGTGTGTGTGTGTGTGTACACGACCAGACTGAGAGGGCCTAGGAGACCATTTTGACTGGCCTGCACACTGCGGGGCGCACACTGCTCAGGCCCGCCAGCGACCATCTCAGTCCGTGTGTGTGTGTGTGTGTGTGTGTGTGTGTGTGTCCACAGGCCAGTCTGGGAAGGACCTGGGTTCTGCTTCTACTGGTGGGCATTCAGCAGGTGCACACCAATCCTATCTGCCGGAAACACCTCAGACTGAGAGGGCCTAGGAGACAGTTTTAACCTGCCTGTGTGCGCGGGTCCACCAGCAACCACCTCAGTTCATGTGTGTATCCACGGGCCAGTCTGAGAAGGCCATGGGCACCATTTCAGACAGGCCTGCATACAGCAGATGAACACTGCT
>CM053756.1:19495123-19517892 GCA_028658305.1 Pachyuromys duprasi | reverse complement strand
AACTCACAATGTATATTAGGGTGTATTTTAATGACTTACAATGATATTATTACATAGACAACCGAGAGAGTTGCAACTTCAGCAACTCAGTAGTTGGACACAGTTATAGAACAGTAATCAAAATGTTAAAAAGAAAGAAACATTTTTATGCAAAAATATAGACTCAATAGACAATTTCTGTATGTTTATTTATTTACACATGTGTATGCATATATATATTCACAACAGTAGTTAAAGAAAAGACCATGAAGTTCATAGGAACCAGTTCTGAGGCAGACATGAGAGGGTTTGGAGGGGAAGAGAGGAAGGGGAAAGTGACATTAAATTTTAATTAAATGCAAAAATATTTTTAATAAAAACCACTCAGTATTAGGACTGAGGATCTAGCTCACTGAAAGAAATTTTCCTAGCACATACACCGCCCTGGGTTCAATGATGAGGTTAATCAAAAAAGATAAGTGGTATTAATGAAACTATTTTTAAAACATTGTATATTTAATCATATTATACTATTTAAACCTTGTTTTAAGCAAATCTAATAAAAATGCCATGACAACATTCTGTCTAGGCCATAGTGTTATGACCTCTACTTTAGCATTATGGGACAGTCACAGATTCTAATATTTGGAAATTGCTTTCTGCTGAGTCAATATTAATTTTCAGTAGAAAACATGACTTTCTGTATTATTTACTAAGACTGTCCTCTTGACTGATTTATATTCTGTGAGATAAATTTGGCAAAAACACTTCCCAGGAATATGTCTTATCTACTAGAGTTACATACTAGAAATCAGTCCATCAAGCTTAATGCGCCTTCTTCCCTCATCTCCCAGATCTCACAGTAAGAAATTATCTGCCATCTTTGAACTATTATACAGTGCTTTTTTTCCATCTCTTATTATTTATAATAGGGCTTGGCAACCTGTTTCTATAAAGTGCCAGACCTTTGAACTTTTACACAGTACTTTTTCCAACTCTTATTATGATTTATAATAGGGATTGGCAACCTTGTTTCTATAAAGTGCCAGATAGCAAATATTTTAGGCTTTCCAGGTCATGTGGTCTCTGTTGCAACTACTCAACTGTGTCATTTTAGTGCAATAGCAGCCATATATAATATGTAAACAAATTTGCGGCTCTGTTCCAAGAAATCTTTATTTTAAAAAAATGTAGGGAGATAGGATTTGGCCCATGGCCTTGCCAATTCTGAGTTATAGTATTACTTTGAGCTATATTTAATTGTCTAATATTAAATTATGTTCTCATTGTAAATAAAATATGTATTTTATTAATTTTAAAATCATACCCAACACTTTGAACACTTACTTTTCCCGGCACAATATGAAACATTTTAGATTAATTAACTTACTGAATTCTCACAAAAAAGTGTTCCTTTTATGAGAATTTATAAGGAGAGAGTGCTACAAAATCACTTGATAAAGCCGGGATTGAATCTCATTGTGGTTAACCCCAGAATTCAATTCCTATTGGCTACATTCTGCTTTCTATTATGTAAGTATATTTCAAAGTAATGAATGAGTCAATGAAAAATTTTCCTTTTAAATTGTCTCTTTACAAGGTTGTATTACTAGCTAGAAGTGGTGGTACACACCTTTGATCCCAGCACTCGGGGGTTAGAAATAGGCAGCTCTATGAATTCAATGTCAACCTTCTGGTCAATATAGCAAGTTCCAGGAAAGCTAGGGCTACATAAAAAGAACTTGTCTCAAAAGAAGAAAAATAAAAATCAACAACTTTAAGTTAGTTGGTGTTGCAGGATATTTGAGCCCATTGTGAACCCTAAGATTGTGAATTGTAAAAACATGTTTCTTTTTTGGTTTCCTTAAGCCCTAACACACACCTTTAATCCAAGAGCTTTCTATTTATAGTAAACATGTCATTATGATGTTGTTGAAATAACAGTATTACATACCTTTAATCCAAAAGCTTTCTATATACAGAATTTAATAAAGTTAACCCTATATCAAGAAGCAGAGTAAGAAACCAGCTGACAGAGATTAAAGAGTAGAAAAGACTTTGAGTTGATGGGTATTTAAGACAGCGTGTAGAACTAGAAAGAGCTTTAGGTCTCTAGTCCTTGAGATTTAGCTCTCTGGCTTTGGGGGCTTTTTGAGCTAGCAAGCCTTTGGCCTTGGGTGTTTTGGCCTTTTCCTCCTAGGCTGTCATCTGAGCTAGTAAGTCTTTTGGGGGTTTTTTCATTGGGACATGAGCTGAGAAGGAAGAACAGATGGGTGCTTTCTCTGCCTCTTTGAGCTAGCAGGTTTTCACCCCAGCATCTGGCTCCTGAGTCTTTATTGGTAAAATAGAATGATGGAGATTTTCATTGTTTTATAATAACAGCTTGGTTAGAGAGATAGATCAGTAGTGCAGAACACTTGTTGCTCTTGCAGAGGACTTAGGTTTGGTTCCCAGGCCCCATGTGATATCCCATGTAATCATCTGTAACTTCAGTTCCCAGGAATCAGTGCCCTCTTGTGACTACCATAAGCACTAACCATGTGCATGGTGTACATACATACATGTAGACAACCCACATACCTAAAATAAATACATCAAAAAAGAACTTTAAATCTTCTATTACTCAAATATAACTGTGATAAAAAAATCTAAAATCCACTTATAAACTGTTCTATAACTGTTAATATATTTTCTACATTGAAATAAAATGGGATCTGAACTAGCTATTTAAAAGAGGAGCACTCCTGGATATGAATTGGCATCTGATTTTGAAGATTCTGAAGAGGAAAAAAAATTGTCAAAAGTATTTGCCTGTTTCAGAGAAGGCAATATATATGATTGACAGGAATCACAAATCTCCACTCAGTCAACCATTAGAAACAGCTCTAAGATGAGAGGGTGTGCCAAAGAAAGAAGCCAAAAATAAGCAAGTATAGCTCAGCCACAAAGAACAACTGATTCAGGATCAGGCTTCTACTTTCTAGAACTACAAAGAGAAATCAGACTCTTTTATCAAGAAATTGGGACATTCTTTATATTTCTAGTTTAAGAGTTTAAGAATAGAAACACAGAAAAACTAGGCTAGATGATGAGATGGAGGTCGATCAGTAAGCTGGGAAATATTTGAGCCACAAAAAGATAAGCAATGCTACATAAGAATTTTCCTTGTCAAGAAAAGGTCCTCAGAAGAGTCTGGTGTTAGAGAATTGTGTGATGCCAGAAGCTGTTAGAAGAATGATACAGGATAACAGATCAGTTCTAAAAGTAACAGTAACTTCAACTAGCCTACAGCTCCCTAAGAGTAAAAAGACACTGAGATTTTCTTTTTCCTGTGGTTGTATTGTTTTGATTTCATGTACACCAGAGTAACAACTTTTGTTTTGTTTTCTTATGGAGTTAACACCAACAAAATTTTCAAAAATGAAAAAATAAAAGAGTTAAAAGACATAACTTTCTTTGCATAGCCCTATTTGTCAGTTCCAGGAACTAAATGTATACTAAATAAAATTTACTGATTGGCCAATTGAAACTCCTCTAGGATATGCACAGAAACAAATGGCCAAGTCTACTACCCCATATTTTCACTTCTTTATCACCTGTATTTAATTTTTCCTGACTCCATTTGAATAATATACAAGTTTGCACTTCAAAGACTTCTACCTTCTGCATAGATCAGTACATTAATTAATTCGTTTGAAATAACACAATGTTATCGAGTACATAATTATACATGGCAGAAAGTTTGCTTCTTGTCCTATAGGTTTGAGAGTCCAATCTCAATTCTCCAGCAAATTCAATGGCTTGTGCCTCTCCTGTTCCTGTTGGGTAGATGGCATACTCTCACTTTTTCTCCACATGGAAAAAGCAAGGAGGAAACCTAAAACTGTTAATCTCATTTTTGAGAGCTCCTCCCTTGTGATCTGATGGCCCCCAAAGGTCATACCTTATAGTGCCATACCAATCATGATTAGGGTTTAACATATAAATTTGGGAAAAACTCAAACACTCAGACCAAAGCAATGGCAATCTTTTTTAATAGCTTCTGTGTTGGCAGAATAGTGTTTTTAAGTGGATAAGTATTTCAATACATAAATCAAGTTAGTTAAAGGGTGAAGTCAGTGAGCATAATTCTACCAACACTTTTCAGAAACACGTGACGCAAACCTAGATATATTGTAAAAAGTCACTATTTGCACAACCCCAAGTTAAGGTTTTTTTCTCATAGCATTTTAAGCCTGAAAACTGTCTTTTTAATTTTTTTTTGATTTTTGATTATTAGTTACATTTTATTAACTCTGTATCCCAGGTGAATCCCACTCCCTCATTTTGTCCCAATCCCACACTCCCTCCCTCATCTACTCCCTGCCCCTTTCCAAGTCCACTGATAGGGGAGGACCTCCTCCCCTTTCATCTGGCCCTGGTTTATCAGCTCTCATCAGGATTGGCTGCAAAGTATTCTGTGACATAGGAGGGCTGCTCCTCCCTTCCTGGGTGAGGAGGTCAAAGAGTCCACCATTGAGTTCATGTGAGAAATAGTCCCTAGTTCCCTTACTAGGGTACCCACTTGAATACTGAGCTACCATGGGCTACAAGCAAGCAGAGGTTCTAGGTTATAGCCACCCATGGTCCTTGGTTGGAGAAACAGTCTCATATAGGACCCCTGTGCCCAGATATATTTGATCCTTGTGGAGCTTCTATTCTCTCCAGATCATATTAACTCCCCCTTTTTTCATGTGATTCCATGCCTTCTGCCGAAGGTTTGGTTATGAGTCTCAGTTTCTGCTTTGATACACTGCTAGGTAGAGCCTTTCAGAGGCCCTCTATGGTAGGACCCTGTCCTGTTACTTGTTTTCTCCTACATCCCATTTGTCTTTCTAAGTAATGATTGATCATCTTACCCCGGGTCCTCTTTATTGTTTATCTTCTTTAGGTGTGTAGATTTCAGTATGTTTTTCATATCTTATAGGTCTAAATAAGTGAGTATATACCCTATATGTCTTTCTCTTTCTGGGATACCTCACTCAGAATGATATTTTCTAGATTCCCACCATTTGCCTGCAAATTTCATGATTTCCTCCTTTTTAATTGCTGAGTGGCATTCCATTGTGTTAAAACACCACAATTTCTGTATCCATTCCTCAGTTGATGGACATCTGAGTTGTTTCCAGCTTCTGGATATTACAAATAAAGCTGCTACAAACATGGTTGAGCAAATGTCCTTATTGTGTACTTGAGCAACTTTTGGATATATGCCCAGGAGTGGTATAGCTGGGTCTTGAGGAAGCACTGTTCCTAGTTGTCTGAGAAAACTCCAGATTGATTTGCAAAGTGGTTTTACCAGTTTACATTCCCACCAGCAATGGAGGAGGTTTCCCCTTTCTCCACAACTTCACCAGCATGTGTTGTCACTTGAGTTTTTGTTCTTATACATTTTGATGGGTGTAAGGTGAAATCTCAGGGTCATTTTGATTTGCATCTCTCTGATGGCTAAGGACATTGAGCATCTCCTTAAGTGTTTCTCTTCCATTCTATATTCCTCTACAGAGAATTCTCTGTTAAGCTCCGTACCCTATTTTTTAATTGGATTGCTTGATTTATTGTTTTTTAACTTCTTCAGTTCTTTATATATACTGGATATCAACCCTCTGTCAGATATAGGGTTGGTGAAGATCCTTTTCCAGTCTGAATGCTGTCGTTTTGTTCTGACAACACTGTCTTTTGCTTTACAGAAGATTTTCAGTTTCATGAGGTCCCATTTATTGACTGTTACTCTTAGAGCCTGTGATGTTGGTGTTCTGTTCAGGAAGTTGTCTCCTGTACCAATGAGTTCTAGGCTCTTCCCCACTTTTTCTTCTGACTGATTTAGAGTATCTGGTTTTATGTTTAGGTCTTTGATCCACTTGGACTTTAGTTTTGTGCAAGGTGAAAAATATGGATCTATTTTCATTTTTCTGCATATAGACATCCAGTTGGACCAGCACCATTTGTTGAAGATGCTATCTTTTTTCTGTTGAATGGTTCTGGCTTCTTTGTCAAAAATCAAGTACTCATAGGTGTGCGGGTTTATTTCTGGGTCTTCTCTTCGGTTCCATTGATCCTCCATTCTGTTTCTATGCCAGCACCATGCAGTTTTTATTACTATTGCTCTCTAGTAGAGCTTGAGGTCAGGGATGGAGATGCCTCCAGATGATCTGTTGTTGCAGAGGATTGTTTTGGAGATTCTGGGGTTTTTTTTCCTCCATATGAAGTTGAGAATCCTTCTTTCAAGGCCTGTAAAGAATTGTGTTGGTATTTTGATGGGAATTGCATTGAATCTGTAAATTTATTTTGGCAGTATGGCCATTTTCACTATGTTAATCCTACCAATCCATGAACAAGGGAGGTCTTTCCATTTTCTGATTTCTTCTTCAATTTCTTTCTTCAGAGATTTGAAGTTTTTTCCAAACAGGGCTTTCACTTGCTTAGTAAGAGTCACACCAAGGTACTTTATGTTATTAGTGGCTATTGTGAAGGGTGTTGTTTCTCTGATTTCTTTCTCAGCCCTTTTGTCTTTGGTGTACAGGAGGGCTTTTGATTTTTTTGAATTGATTTTGTATCCAGCCACTTTGTTGAAGGTGTTTATCAGCTGAAGGAGTTCTCTGGTTGAATTTTTGGGTCAGTCATGTATAATATCATATCATCTGCAAATAGTGATACTTTACCTCTTCCTTTCCGATTTATATCTCTTTGATCTCATTTAGTTGTCTTATTGCTTTAGCTAGGACTTCAAGCACAATGTTGAAGAGATATGGAGAGAGAGAGCAGCCTTGCCTTGTCCCTGATTTCAGTGGGATTGATTTAAGTTTCTCTCCACTGAGTTTGATATGGGCTAGAGGCTTGCTGTATATTGCCTTTACTATGCTTAGGTATGTGCCTGGTATCCCTGATCTCTCCAAGACTTTAAACATGAATGGGTGATGGATTTTGTCAAATGCTTTTTCGGCATCTAAGGAGATGATCATGTGGTTCTTCTCCTTCAGTTTCTTTATGTGGTAGATTACATTGATGAATTTCCGTATGTTGAACCACACCTGCATACCTGGGATGAAGCCTACTTGGTCATGGTGAATGATTTCTTTGATGTTTTCTTGGATTCTGTTTGCAAGTATTTTATTGAGTATTTTTGCATCAACGTTCATAAGAGAGATTGGTCTGAAATTCTCTTTTTTGGGCGGGGTTTTTGTGTGGTTTAGGTATCAAGGTTACTGTGGCTTCATAGAATGAGTTTGGTAATGTTCCTTCTGTTTCTGTTTTATGGAATAGTTTGAGGAGTATTGGCGTTAGCACTTCTATTAAAGTCTGGTAGAATTCTGCACTGAATCCATCTGGTTCAGGGCTTTTTTTGGAAGGGAGACTGTTGATGATTTCTTCTATTTCCTTGGGGGATATAGGTCTATTCAATCTTACTACCTGATTCTGACTTAGTTTTCGTAGATGGAATCTATCTAGAAAATTATCCATTTCTTTTAGATTTTCAAATTTTGTGGCATATAGGCTTTTGTAGTAAGACCTAATGATTGTTCGGATTTCCTCAGTGTCTGTACTTATGTCCTGTTTTTCATTTCTGATTTTGCTGATTTGGACCGTTTCTCTCTGCCTTTTAGTTAGTTTGGCTAATGGTTTGTCTATCTTGTTGATTTTCTCAAAGAACCAGCTCTTGGTTTCATTGATTCTTTGAATACTTTTATTTGTTTCTAATAGATTTATTTCAGCCCTAAGTTTGATTATTTCCAGCCGTCTGCTCCTCTTGGGTGTGTTTGTTTTTTTTTTCTAGGTCTTTCAGTTGGGCCATTAAGTTGCTTGTATGAGATGTCACAAATTTCTTCTTGAAGGCACTTAGTGCTATGAATTTTCCTCTGAGCACTGCTTTCATTGTGTCCCATAAATTAGGGTACGTTGTATTTTCATTTTCATTGAATTCTAGGAAGTCTTTAATTTCTTTCTTTATTTCTTCCTTAACCCAGCTGTCATTGAGGAGCAAGTTGTTCAGTTTCCATGTGCGTGTAGGCTTTTTGCTGATTCCATTGTTGTTGAGGTCCAGCTTTAGTCCACAGTGGTCAGATAGAATACAGGGGATTATTTCAATCTTCTTGGTTGAGGCTTGCTTTGTGACCAATTACATGGTCTATTTTGGAGAAGGTTCTATGAGTTGTTGAAAAGAAGGTACACTCTTTTGAGTTTGGCTAAAAAGTCCTGTAGACATCTATTAGGTCCATTTGATTGAGAACCTCTGTAAGTGCCTTTGTCTCCCTATTTGGCTTCTGTCTAAATAATCTGTCCCTTGGTGAAAGTGGGGTGTTGAAGTCTTCCACTGTTAAGGTGTTGGGATTGATATGTGATTTAAGTTTTAATAATGTTTCATTTTGAACGTATATACTTGTCCCTATTCACTGAGTAATTTATTTTTACAATAATTTGCATCTCATTTACGGTTTTATGCATGTGAGGCAAGTGATCTTCCACCGAGTTAGACCTCCACCTGCCTTAAATGATATTAATATAAAGATTTGTTCTAAATTCACTTTAGTAACCAACAATTTAGGACTGACTTTTTTTTAAGTTTCATATTTTAGGAGAAAGGATGTAGACAGAAATCAAGTAAATATGTGAAATTCGTGTTTCAAAACATAGAAAAATATACAATCTTACAGAATCGAGACTGGTTCTAAAACAATAAAGTATTTCTCCTGCTCTCAGCAGTTCTTAGTGGCCTGTAGTTCCTGTGTAGGGCTGAGGCCACATGATCTTTGCCTTAGCTACTTTGGCATTTCTATTGTTGTCCTTGTTCATCTCGTGTTTAAGCAATCAAGCTGGTGAGACTTAATATTTGTAGCTACTGACCTTCCTAAAAGCCACAATGTCAGAGTAAATTTGTTGTTCCAGTTCTTACAATCTTTCTGTCCCTTCTTCCACAATGATCCCAGAGCCTTAGGTGCAGAAGTTGTATTGTAGGTAAATCCATTGCTACTGGGCTCCAAAACTCTGAAATTTTATCGGTGTGGTTTTCTGAATTCGTCTCCTTCTGTTGCAAAGAGAACTGTCCTTTATGACGAATGAAGACAATACTTATCTATTTGTATAAGCACAAATATTTAGAATGTAGTTAAGAACCATACTGATTTACTAAAGTGGTGGTTGAAGGTCCATGACTTGACTTACTAACCCTGGGTAAAGACAACTAAGGAATACTGAGAGTAGGATAAATAGCCTTTCCCAGGGAAGAGCACATCAGTTCATTATCCAGTACCAAATTATTAGCCCTGAAAAAACGTATCAATGGAATTTTATACAGACTAAGCAGTTTGTACTTATATATGTATGTATGTATGTATGTGTGTGTAGCAACAATATATGTATATATTATATGCTATATATTATATAATACATTATGTCATATATTATATGTAACAACAATGAAAAAAGACACTGAATTTGAAAAAGAGCAAGTAGCAGTTCAGAGAGGGAGGTTTTTGAGAGAGAAGGGATGGGTAAATGCTGTAATTAAATTAAAATCTCAAAAAGAAAAGAAATAATCTGAAAATAAGGTAAATTAATTTAGCTCACTTGGATAAAATAAAATAATCCAAACTACCATTGTTAAGAAAAATCAATCTGCTAAGAGTAACAAGTATGCAATTAGCCATTGTTTGGCATCAGTGCATTTTTCTTCTAAGTATTCTCTACTTGACAAAATAACAATGTAGTTGAAGAAAGCATTTGATATTTATTCAAGTAGGGATCTTGATTCTGCCTCCGGAAGCAAACAGTCCAGCATGAGCTAACAATATTAGCTGAGGAACCACTGAGATTATTCTGGAAATATCTCTCAGATCGTGAGAAGGTTAACTGCTGCTTGTGATTTTAATAAAGATAAGAGATCTAAGTAAATAAAGACTAAAAAATCACAGTCACTTGCAGAGATGGAGAACACCACATGCTTTGATCTGGGGTCCCGGTTGTGCCTCTAAAATCATTTGTCTGTCTATAATCATTTGTCTATAACCATTTACCTTGAAATGGTAAAGAAAGAACTGCAATGTGGGACCCACAATATCTCACACACAGGATGATATAAATCTCAAGGCATTAGTTTAGGTTAATCAAGGATTCAGACACCTGACCATGAATAACATGAGACTAAAAATTTGTCTATGGATATATTTGAGGAGGGTGAAAGAAATAAAGATTAGGAAGAGGAATTGTGTAAGCTATAAAAATCTTCATAGAACCCTAGTTGATGGGCTGTATCTTCATTTAGGAAGTAAAACATAATCTAACAGGAATTGGAATTTCAAATCCCACAGGTAATCTACTGCTTGGAGGTATGCTTTTGTCCTTCCATGCTTATATTCTGAGGGAGTCCCATGATGCCAATTAACTCATCATACACAGAAAGCTTATTAATATGACATTCAAAAAATCAATAAGAACAACAGCCCCAGTGCTCTATTTCCCAGAAGAAGATTATTGACAGTATTGAGGTTCAGCTAAGGAATGAGATAACCATGGGCTCAATAAGTAACATGTGATTAAGAAGATCATAGGAAAAGAATGCAGCTTACATAGAGGCTTAGATGATTAGTTGCAAGAAGGGTCTAACAAAGGAAGACTGAAAACAAAAAGAGAAGAAGGAAAGAAAGAATGTGACCAGAGAGAGACAAGAAATATTTACATTGACTTTTAGCCTCATGATCAGACATAACATCAATGCCATTGCTCTTGTCTATGTAGTTCCTAATTCACACATGTCAGAGCACAGTTTCATTTTATTTCCTAGTACTAACTCTTTGGGGTATACCACATAATGTCATGTGCCAGCTGTTCTAGCAGTTTATTTTCTTTTGTATACATTTGGTTAAGGAATGGTTACGTATTTATACTTTGACTGGGTATCTCTTAAACTTACTTTTTAAGGCACCTGAAGTGAAAGTTGAAAGCAAATACGGCAGAGCAAGAGTCTCTCCTGTAATATGGAAATGTGCTCAACTTGCTACCCAAACCTCCAGAAAAAAAAGAAAAGGCTGACACACGGGACAGTCAGGCTGCTTCCACAATCATGACTCTTCGTGAGCTGTGAGCTGTTTGTAGCAAGGTGGCCAAGAAGGTTGCACACACATGGGTTGTAGCACCTCCTATCTACTTAAACAGAATTGATATTTCCAAATATAACTGAAAATACTTCTAAGGGTGGGTTTATTCACAAAATTCCTAATCCATCTTGTAGATCTTGTTTTTATTTCTTCAGATGAGGGCATGAGATGAGGGCCATACCCAAGCTTTAGAAATAGATCCAACCTCTGTATCTGTTCACCTGGGCCTAGAATGCTTTCAGCCTCCTACATTTACTGCTGAATATGCTCCTCCCATCTAGTTCTTTCTGAACTCTGGCTGACTGGCTCAACTCAGCTGTTCTGACTCAAAATTCTCTCCAAGCTGACTGATTCAAATTTTCAAATTGACTTATTTTGTCCTCTGATTGAATTGCCCTGAAAACAAACAAACTACCTCCGAACTCCATAAACTGAACTGCAGGGACTGGGCAAAACAAAGGGCAACTGCAGAAACTCAATTAAACTCAACTAAACTGCACTGAATCCAACTCAACTCTCTCTCCCTGCACACCTCTTAGTATCCTCTCCTTCCTGTCTATTATGATTCTTTCCCCAACTCATTCCACCAAATCTTTCTCCTATTCATCACTTTGTCTGCCCCTCTATTAGATGTCACTGTTTAGAATTAAACAGACATGTCTATATCATAGCCAGAGAGATTATAGGTGTGTATAAGTTTGTTTCTATATTCCAGCTGGATCACACAGACCTAGGTCTTTGGATGTAATTCCTTGACAGAGCAGACATGTTGCTGGATTAAAATTCCTCTACACCATTCAGATCTTTTAGGCCCCTTTGAGGAAGAGCGTAAGTTCATAAAATCTGTTTTTTAAAGGTTACAGTAAACTGGTTTGATGTTTGATGGCTGGAGAGAGAGAGAGAGAGAGAGAGAGAGAGAGAGAGAGAGAGAGAGAGAGAGAGAGAGGCAAGGACAAGATAGAAACCTCAATTATCACAAAGCCTCACAGCAAAAATGTGGAAAGAGAAGGAAACTTCACAAATCCACTCTCAATAAGCAGCTCAGACTCTTCTAGGAGAAGAAGCATAAGGATCTATAGTTGGATACTGCATATTCAGCCCTCAGAAAACAAACCAAAAACATCAGTAAAATGAGAAGCTTATTTTATTGTAAACTCAATTAAACTATACGCTATACTATTAAACATATACCCTCAGTAAATGTAACTATGTATCCTAACTCTCATAAAATCTTCTGTGTACTCATTTTCACATCCCTCTCCAAGGTGTTTGCCTTCTGCCTGTGGGGCACTATTGGTAAATCCCAAAACTCAATGGAATGGAGACATCTGAGTATTGAAGTACATTTAAATTACTATTATCTTTATCTCACAGAACTTCACAGCTGTGTTCTAAGAAAAGAAAGATTTCAAAACAAACTCATGTGTATACAAAGAGCCCAGTGATTCTGGATTAAAACATCCGTGCATCATATATAACCTATCATGCTTACCTTTAAAAAAATGGAGTTAGCCAAGCATAAAAATGATGTTTCTTTAATTTAGCTTCAGTGTGGTACCTTTTCATATATCTCCATGGGGGAGCACGGGAGGGTGCTTGATCTCTGAGGATAGAAAACAGCATATTTATTTAAAGATGAAGGGTAGCTGGTTCCTTCCTCCAGCAAGCCTATTGTGTGAGCCAAATGTCCAGTGAACAGCAGTATGTGCTTCCCAACATAGGTAATGAGAATCTGTAGTGTAAAAGCAGCAATAACCATTAAGGACTTCATTTTACTAAATATGTAACTCTTGGAACAAATAAGCCCTTGATAACATTTTAGTTAATTAAGAAATTCCAATTAATAGTCTGGTGCAGCTATACAAACCACAACCATGATCAGCACAGCAAATAATACCCAATGATGCATCAGTGACACTTGTATTTTGGTGGTAACCAGAAGATGTCTAATTCGACTTGAGGACCTGTGAATAGAAGAGAGTTACTATAGTCACCTACCTATAACTAGTGAGATCATATACACTAGAGAATCACCTACTACAGCCACTTCTCTAAACCGGTATAGTTCCCAACTAAATTCTGAATCCCTATATTCATATCTGAACATAAGTTAAGTACTCACCCCTCAACAATGAATTTTTTTTCACAGCAGATGTAGACTATCAGAGAAATCTGCAATTGGTCAAAAATGCATAAAATTAACACAATGCCTACACTTAAGGCTCAGGAAAAAAATCATAAAAGAGGAGACAGAGAGAATGCTAAAAAGCCAGGACTTCTGCTGTAAAATGGTATCTTCCTTATATGACAGGGAGACAGACCTGTGAAATTTCAGCACTACAGCTGCTTAAATAAGACCTGTAGCGTGACAACACCAGTTGACATTTCAACGTAAATAGGGTAAATCTTACCAGGCCCCACTCCTAGTTGAAGACCTACAGGCAATTAATGGCTACTAAGAGAGCGCAAGTCAGTGTTCTCTGAGGACAGCTCCCCAGATAGGTTATCCAATTTCAAGTGGTTAGTCCTAAACACATACACACATAATAATGCTAAATGGAGTTGGTGGGTTTTATATATATGAATACCAGTAATTAAAGAGAGGCTAATGTTTTTCCTCTTCTTTTTTAAAATTAATTAATTTTCTATTAATTACAGTTTATTCACTTTGTATCCCAGCTGTAGCCCCCTCCTTCATCCCTTCCCAATCCCAAACTCCCTCCCTCTTCTTCTCCTATGCCTGTCCCCCAGTCCACTGATAGGGGAGGTCCTCCTAAAAAATTTGAGAGGGAGGGAAAACACAAAGAAGAGTTGGAAGGGGAGTGGGTGGGATGGGAAATGAAGAAGCAAACTATTACATACTAATGCTGTAGCATGAAAAGAGAAGTTGCCTCTCCACTGGACACATGACTTTGCACAAATCAGGAACCCTAACGGGCTTCATCTCCTAAGGATAAGCAGTGGGTTTTAGTCCCATTTTCCAGAAAAGGTAAGTTAGTTTACATTGTAATTAAGTGAAGGACCAAAGGTGGAAAGTTCATAAAAATTAGTATTAGAGACATCATCACTGGTAGTAGAAATTTAAATTTAGTTTATAAACCACACAAAGGACAAACTTCACTACAACACAAATATCAAGAAGCAAGAATGATATGACCATCACAGGAAGACCTTTCTTTTTTAATTTTATTTTTATTATTAGTTACACTTTATTAACTCTGTATCCCTGGTAAATCCTGCTCCCTCATTCCCTCCCAATCCCATCCTCCCTCCCTCATCTACTCCCTGCCCCTTTCCAAGTCCACTGATAGGGGAGGACCTCCTCTCCTTTCATCTGACCCTGGTTTATCCAGTCTCTTCAGGACTGGCTGCAAAGTCCTCCTCTGTGGCCTAGGAGGGCTGCTCCTCCCTTGCAGGGTGGGGAGGTCAAAGAGCCCGCCAATGAGTTCATATCAGAAATAGTCCCTATTTCCCTTACTTGGATAATGAGCTATCATGGGCTACAGGGAAGCAGAGGTTCTAGATTATATCCCCACATGGTCCTTGGTTGGAGAAACAGTCTCATATAAGACTCCTGTGCACAGATATATTTGGTCCCTGTGGAGCTCCTATCCTCTCCAGATCATATTAACTCCCCCTTTTTTTCATATGATTCCCTGCCTTCTGCCGAAGGTTTGGTTATGAGTCTCAGTTTCTGCTTTAATACACTGCTACGTAGAGGCCCTCTGTGGAAGGACCTTGTCCTGTTACTTGTTTTCTCCTACATCCCATTTGTCTTTTAGTGGGATCTAGAAAATATCATTCTGAGTGAGGTGTCCCAGGAGAAAGACACATATGGTATATACTCAATTATTTAGATCTATGAGATATGATAAACATACTGAAATCTATAAACCGAAAGAAGATAAACAAAAAGAGGACCCGAGGTAATATGATTAATCCTCACTTAGAAAGACAAATGGGATGTAGATCTTTCTAAAGTTAAAATAGTAGTCCACTGAAGACTAGCTTCTTATTTCTGAAACTCAATTACAATAGATTATCAAAGAGAAGTCTGAATAATAAAATGGGGATTATAAAAACCTTCAGTAATTTGTAATTATCTGTAAATAAATTGTAAAAGTAAATTTTTTAAACAAATTTATACTAAGGTATGGCACTTGGCAAAGTATTGCACTATTATATTATACATGTACATTTGACTTTCTAATATAGGAATCAGTGAGGTTTTAAAGAGTCTGATAAATATATAAGTTCTGTCAAGCATGGAGTTTTTGGCACAACTATTAAAATCAAATATCATAGACCTAAAGTAGACAAAGACATTATATAAGGTCAAAAGGCTGGCTGAGTTCCCATTAAACTGTAGTCACAGTAATAGACTATTGACTAGGGGTGACCCACGGTCTATGATTTTCTAGCCTCTATTCTAATGCGTTTTGATGCAACAAGTCAGCATTACTATTCTTATGATGTTAGAATGATTGGTAAGAGTTGAAATACATTATTGTCCAAGACAACGTGGTTTGCTGACTTCAAAATCCATCACAGGAAAGAACTTTGAAAAGAATTTTCCAATCTTCCCATGTTAATGCTACTTATACCCTTATGCAATTTAATGTCACACTTTACATGTTTCATTGGTGTATAAAAAACCACCAAGTGGAAAAAATCCATTAAATGATTCAAAGTGGAAAACTCAACCAATATAGTTTATCTCCAGAAAGATAATACTAAACCTTATCTATTTACATTTATCCAGGGACATATAGTTTTATTGCTTACAGAATAAAAACATAGAGTCAAACTAATGATGAAGCTGTTTAAGTTTCCCTTTGGGTGGGTTTATAGTCAGCCAATGTGGAGTTCGCAGCAATAGGCGATAACAACCCAAAGGAGAAGACAAGCGGTGCAGAGAAAAGTGACAAGTTTCTCTATAAATAAGCCATCCAATTGTAATAGGAAGATGGGATTTCACAGGTGATGCTATGAGTGTACAGTATACTTAGACATAGTCTGGTAAGGTAATCCCTAGAAGGTTAGCCTTTGGAACAGTTTCCAGATAACCTTGTTTGTTTTCTTTTCTTTTAGATGTACAGCAAACCTAAACACATTAGGTATTTTTCTTCCTGCTGGGACAAAATTTCAGAAGCAATTTAAGGAAGAAGGTGGTCATTCTGGCCCACAGTTTCAAAGGAACTGTCCATCATGATGGGGAAGGCTTGGACCAGTTATGTCTGCAGGAAGCACCAGTGTCTCGTTACCATGGGGCAAAACAAGAGGCAAAGAGTTAGAGCGGAGCTGGGGATGAGTGTAACCTTTAAAGCCCTACCTCTAGTGACTTCCACCATCCAGGCCTTCCAAAAGTTCCACAGTCTTCAAAATAACACTGAAATCAAGCCTTCAAAGCATGTAAGGACATTTGATAATGAAACAATTACAACGTATTTGCTAACATTTCTCTATAATGTAGGTAGTTTCCAAGTGGCTATAGTCCTTATATCTATCACTAATATGATTGTATGTGTATAAATTTTAAGAATTCTCCACACTGTTTAAAAAAAAAAGAAATCGTAAATAGGTATATCACAGATTCTCATCATTTAATTTTTCTGTCTAAAAATCTTTAGATAAATATTCATTTTTCAACTTTATGCCCTTTCTATCCCAATATAGACCGGGCCCCTGCGAATGAACTAAAATTTTTCTGCAGCACACATTTATAACACTTTGCTAACAACTGGGTCAATCCAATTTAGCAATGTGAGGAGCTGTCTCTGACACCATTATATGTCTATTTGGAAACTTCACAGTATCCAGGGAAGTATTCAGCTACTTTTATGTTACTACACACTTGTATTTCAATCCTAAACTTGTCCCTTGGGGGTTTTTAGGTGGTTATTGCACTATTACTATTTGAAGCAGAATTGGCATACTTTTGTAGTTGCTCTGGTAAATTATATCAATGGTAAACTACTCAACCAACTACTTTAATTAAAGTAGGAATTTTCTTATCCTATATTGAGCTTTTTGACCTGCTCTTGCCTGTCTCTGAACATCTTTTCTTGACCCTTAATGGCTGAAAGCTTGACTATCCTATAGACTTCTGTGTTCAGGTATTCCCTGTAATCTAGTTTGTGTTCTCTCATGGATATCTTTCCATATGAACTCCATCCATGAGTGACTTTTCTATTAAGCTACAACAAATTATCCCTGACTCACATGTCTTTAAAAAATTGAATTTATTCACTTGCTAGCTTAAAATCTGAAAATCTAAAATCACTTTCATTGAACTTGAATCAGTGTCAACAAAGCTAATAAGTTCCGGTTGGAAAATCTATATTCATGGCTTTTGTAAGTTCTTTTGCTTCTGACGTCCTTTGAGTCATAGCCCCTACATCCACTTTCATAATATCTCATCTCAATTGCTGATTATCACATCTACATCTATGTATCCCCCTTCGCAACCCCCCCCCAATAAGGAGACGTTTAATAACAGTTATGAAACACTCCAACAATCAGGGCAATCTTTTCACTGCAAGATTCTTACTTAATCTCACTTGTCGAGTCCCTTACCTTCAAGAATAACCTTCAAGGTTACAGAGACTAAAACCTGGATGTTCCAGAATGCATATTGCTTCCTAGAATATACACTCTGCACCCAAAGAATTCATGTACCTCTTCATGCAAAATACCTTCACTCCCATTCAAACATTCATAAAACAATCTCAATGAACTTCAGCTTCTCTTCAACTATATATTAGAACTGAGGACAGAGTGGGGCCTCTAGATAGTGCCCTTTCTGTTCACCTCTGGCTACTACAAGCGCACACACACACACACACACACACACACAAATTCTCTGGTCAATTTTTCTCTTCAGTTTTTCACAACTATTTTACACATCTCTTCTTTCTCCTTCAACTGTCTGCCCTGCCATTGCTACTTCTCATATTTTATCTCTCAACCATTGTCCTGGTGGTAACTAACTTCCTCTAGAGCCTAAGATACTATGAAGCTTTTAACTGATATCCTTGCCTCTAATTGTTGTAATCATTCCAGTCCAGTCAGGATGCTCTTGAGATGAGGCAGGCAATGATGAAATCCTGAACTGAAATACTAGAAATAAGACAAAAATGATAAGACATATTTCAGTGTTCTAAGAGAATACATCTGGGGAACAGGCACTGACTGTGACATGAACTTATCACGTCCACCTGAGGTGGGGAACACCTTTACCAGGCCACAGAGGAAGACAGTGAAGCCACACCTGATGAGACCTGATAGGCTAGTGTCAGAGGGAAGGGGAGGAGGATCTTCCCTATCAATAGACTTAGGGAGGAGCATGGGAGGAGATGAGGGAGAGAGGGTGGGATTGGGAAGGGATGAGGGAGGGGTCTACAACTGGGATACAAAGTGAATAAAGTGTAATTAATATTTAAAAATTAAAATTAAAAAAGAAAAAAGATAATACATCTAAAGTAGTCTCACCATACACACACTTTAAAAAATGAGATTAAGCTGGGTGTCGTGGTGTACGACTATAATCCCAGCACTCAGGGAGACAGAGGCAGGCAGATCTCTGTGAGTTTGAGGTCGGCCTGGTCTACAAAGCAAGTTCAGGACAGCCAAGGCTACACAGAGAAATCCTGTCTTAAAAAAAAAAAATCAAAAGCCAAGAGTGAGATGGTAGGTGTAGTAATCATTTAATAGTACATATCATCTTATCTATATCATCTTGTTTTATACATTAAATATATATGTATGTATAATTTTGTCAGACATTGTTCAGTGAGACTAGACTTTTTAAAAGTGATAATTAGGACAAAAGATTGAAAAAAACTAGAGGTGGCAACAAGAGAGGGAATTGGAAGAATACACAGAGACTCTTCAATATCCAGTTTGAAAATTGAGATGCTCAGTATGTTCTCAAAGAGAACTAAAAATGTGATACAGGAAAAAGCACAGGGGATGTGACAAATGCATTTATTTTGAGTTTGGAGATCTCAGTGAAGAGATAATATCAGTAAGCCCATGGTTTCTTTGATGAATCAAACCAGCTCACTAAGACTGCCAATGAAAACACAGAACATCTGAGGAACTATAGGAGAGACAGGGATATGGATGCATCCACCAGCCTTTTGCACAGCTTTTTACTCTTACCAGGTCTTATTACCCATAAAATCCTTGTTTCGGAGATTAAGAGTCATGCCTAGAGCCAAGGGACTAGACCAAGGAAAATAAGCCATCTCTTCACTCAGGTCCAGGGTGAAGGGAGATTTGAGGAAATAATGAGGGGCACGTAAATGGAAACCAAGTCTTCAAAGACATCAGGATATTTCTGATCCTTCTACAATTTAGCAACCCAAGGTTGTTTTTCATTTTCCTAATGAAGCTGTCCTTTAATCTTTCAAAAAGCAAGAAGCACTTGGCTATGTTGTTTTAATGCTCAAAATAGAGATCTGAGGTAAAGATATCTATATGCAAGTACTCATCATCCAAATGTAGGTAAAGTCATTAGCCTAAATGAACTCAGGTGAGTACAAATGTAAAGTGGGACGAGAACCCCTGAAATAAAAAGTACCTATCCCATACCTAAGGAGGAGGAGGAGCTCCTAAGAAACTCCAGGATATGACAGAAAGAAAATCTCATGGAAGGAGGTTAAGATTATCCAGTTACCCAGACCTGTTCCCTGTCTCCATATAGCAGAATGGTTCAGAATCCATCAGCCTTCGTGGTATGGAGAAGTCAGAAGATCAACAAGAAGGGATCATAGAGGCTATAGATGGTGAGGACGCAAGTACAGTATCTTCAGAGAAAAAATAACAAAGCTTAAAGATAAAAACAAGGAAAGATGCAAGATTTCTAAAAGTCTGACCATTTAAAAAGAATACTTTTAGATACTTTTAAGATACGTGAAATCACATTTGCATAAGTAATAGGAAGGACTCAAAAATCAGGAAAATATTTGGTTTGGTTGAGAAAGGAAAAAAAGGGTAAGGGAGGTAGAAAGATTAAAAGGATCTGTAATATGAGCAAAATTGATTCTGAACATAAGTACAAACCTGTGTTTTTGTAAAAGAAGATGGATAGATAATGTTTTAATATTAGTTTGGATCTCAAAGAGCAGATAAAATCCTGTGCAAGAACCATGACTGTCTCTATGAAGCAAGAAAAGGTCAGTAAATCCAGAAAAAAAATGTGAAGATGTAGAGAAGCTACTCTTCAGAATTATTTCAGATTCAGAATCTCAGAGTGGAACTAGAGCATTTGACTCCAAAATAGAACAAATTGCAGGTTTGCATAAGGAAACTCACAGTCATGATTTTTATCCTAGCTTATTCTGTGATGGAGAACTATATGGTTTTCTGGAAATATAGTGCGGAACAAAGTTCACAAGGAGAAGAATATATTGAGTAGAGAACTCTTCCTACATTATGTCACTTACTGTGATGAAATTTAGAAGGACTGGGGAAATTCCTTCATATATCTGAAGGGATCTCCCAATTCTTCCATAGTTTTGAATATGGAATGCCCCTCACTATGCATTTCACTAGTCTGTTAGATATTAAAGATTACATTCAAAGTATCTCATTAGAGAACCCATTTCTTAGGAGTAGCTGCTGGAAAAGTGACCAAGTACAAACCACAGATGGAAATTTTCTGTTTAATTGAAAAGTACATAAACTTTAGTCCCAAACTTATTTGGCTGCAACTCAAGTATGACACTGTCTATAGGGAAGTATAAAAACACTCTCACCTTCCTGGTATAAATTCCTTCATCTACATCATAGAAATCTGAAAAAAAAAAGACGAATCTTATTCAGTTTGCATAGATGGTATGAAGCTGAAAAGCGGAGCTAGGGGAGAGATTCAACAAACAGCCCACATTAGTAGGGACAATTTTATGCTTTGTCAGAGAGAATGGCTTAAAGAGCCAAGAGACACATCCAATGTGTGAGGTTACCACCTAGAAGAGGAAGAGATACAAGTTAGAGATAGAAATCACTCAAGCCAGCTTTTAGCCTAGGGCCAAACCAGTTTGCTGTGTGTGGTTGGAGATGAGAGAAAAACCCTCAGCGCAATCCTGACTGAATTGCAGTGAATTGCATCTTCGGGTATGACAACCGAAAAGACTCACTTTGCCAAGCTACATGATGCACAGCAACACTGGTTCACCAGGATAATGCTCGTTTTTCAGCGGCATAGCCAACTTCATTCAGAAGTCTCCATTGTCTCTCCTCTGCTTTGATAACTTTTAAAAACAAGCAAAGGAAAAGCTACTACTTTTGTGCCCGGTGATGGTGGCACACCCCTTTAATTCCAGCGCTTGGGAGGCAGAGGCAGGTAGATCTGTGAATTTGAGTCCAGCCTGATCTACACAGTGAGTTCCAGGACAGTCAAGACTACACAGGGAAACCCTTTCTCAAAAAACAAACAAACAAAACCCTACTCTTTCCATGTTATTTCCCTGTTGGACAATATACTTTAATAATTGCTAATTTTGAGAAAACAGCATGCCTTCCACATTCACAAAAGGCTTTTTCCTCCTACATGTCCTTGAAAAGCCCTGAAATCTACAGCTCACCAAGAAATGTTTCCATGAAAGAAAGCTGCTTTTTTTTTTCTTCCTAAGGGAACCAAAGCATAGCCTTGAGACCACCCTCCCAAGTGTAAGATGAAAAACATCAGGAACTTTGGAGCATTGAACTAATCTCCATGGTAGAGCAGTGAGAAGCTATTTAGCACAGGTGTTTAATTATGATGCATTAGGGAAATGGGTGGCGCTCAATGGCCCTCAAATACACACCTCCACCTGTGCGGTGGCTGTCCATTGGTTTGCGCAGTGATCACATCGAGAAAACTGATTCTGCTCCAGCCCTGCTCAAGGGCCATTCTTGTCTTGGTGTAACCAAGTTCAGCGCCAGGAAACCGCAGGTTTTCTCCACATGAGCGGGCCCATTTTGCAAGTTTATAATCTGCATCTGGGTTGTCTCCCCTGGAATTAGACACTTCTGAAAGCTAGTGAAAAATCAGAATAATTCAAGAAGTCCTGCGGGGAAATTCTCTCCAGGTGCTTTCCACAGCTGAATTTGTGGAAAGCAGGGGGAATAAAAATACTGATCAAATGACCAGGAAAGATCATGGTAATTCATCCTGAAATAATAGTCTCTTCTCTACCGCTGGCTTGGTAGTTAGGACTGCTATTTATCGAGCTGAAGCTAGCCCAAGAACTTTTAAAGTATTATCTCAAATTAAATCTCATTGGAAAGATACTATTGCAATTACTATCATTGATACAAGAGATGAGCAAGTTTATCAAGAAATTTTACATTGTCTCATACCAAAGTTAATGCCTATTTTTTTCCTTGGGCTATATGACTTTCTCAGATGCTGTGAATAAAATTCTAGAGCCAAGATAGAGGGTAAGTGAACAGTAAAGTGGGCAATATTTGTTTTCTGAATTTAACCCGCTCATTCTACCTCAGCATATGTAGACCTCAGGGATGGAATTCAGGATCTAATCCAATAAAGAGGATACAGAAGATAAAGGATATGGGATAACCATCCAACAAATTCCAAGGAATATTTGTGGACATCATGTTTCAGAAGTGAGGAGCTGTTAAGCACAATGTAGGGATCCAGCACTGTTCACTCAA
>CM053756.1:19452043-19494623 GCA_028658305.1 Pachyuromys duprasi | reverse complement strand
ACCTCCAGATTACAATATATCTTATAGCTAATTCTGAGGAGGAGTCTCAGTTACCATTTTTTTTTTTTTTTTGCAGGGGAGTATATTTTGTCTGAAGAGTTTAGCTAGCTTTGAAAGATGGAGATTAGCATGGGAATTGGTGAGACACTTCTTTCCCAGGAGAAGACACATTTGTTTTTATAGGGGAGGAATCTTGTGTTATTACTTCAGAACTTAAGTCCTAAAAACACTCTTCACTGAAACAGAGAAGAGAAACGCAAGAGATAATGGTGCGGTTGAGATGTCCAAGTTGGACTACCTACATACCTGGTCTTTAGTAGTACATTATATTCCTGTATGTTATACCCTTGGGAGAGTCTGCTATTTTTTCCTGGGTCTGAAACTATGAGATCCTTCCTTGCTTTCATTATCATTCTGCCTTATTTGAAGTGCTGTGGTACCAGAACACATTAGCTTATGAATGTTAATCACTAGAGTCAGACACTAGTCATAGTGTGTAAACTTAGGCAAAGGATTTCACATCCTTAGATATGGGTTTCTGTATCTGAAAATGAGATTAATTTGAATATCTCCAAGCTCTAAAATTATATGGTTTTACTTTAGTACTCCAACTGCAATCACTGCACTACTGTCAGCTAGTATGAATGCATTATTATTCTGCCATGCATGTCACCAGAAGTAATATGGTAATGTTGGTGGTATCAATCTTATAATGTTAAAAAAATTGTTCTAATGAAGCAGATTAAGGCTACTTACAATATATGCCTCCTTGGGCTTGGAAGGACTAGGGAGGAAATGATCTACTTGGATATGAGAAATGAAGTAGCCAGGGCATTGAAATCCATAACTCACCATGGTTAATGAATCTTCCATTCCCTAACCCAAGACCCCAGGCAAAAGATAGGCATTGGTACCTATTAAATAAGAGCTAGGAGAAAGGAAATTACAGTCAAAACCTTCTTATGACATTTTCAAAGAAGCAGCCAATAAAACTTCTAAACCAGGAAATCTTCCTTGGAGAGAAATGGAAAATCACAGGTACGGTGCCATGCAAATGTGGTCATTTCATAAATACTGTTGGATGAGGAGGATGATAAGAATAACTGCATGCAGGAGGGAAAGGGGAAAGCAGGAACCCTTAAAGGGACAGTTACTATCTTTTCTTTTTTACTTCCTTTCTTTAGCTTTCTTTCTTTCTTTTCTTTTTTCTTTTTTTAACAAGCTGGATTTGTACTCATAGAAATACCATAAGGTTTGAGAAAGATTCATAATGTATCTTTTATTATTATTATTTTTGGCAGCTTACATATGCGACTTGTTGATCAATGTAGCTTTGTAGACATAAGAGACACATTTTCATTTTATGTGGAGGAGCTGTTCTTTTCATAGTTAGAGTCATTCTTTGAAATGGAAAGGGATGGACTTCTCTTTTCCTATTTCATCTATTACTCAGCCCTTACCTTTTCTTCAGTGGCAGCAGTGATGACATTCAGAGTAGCCAAATGATACAATGGAATAAACGGCTCTTAAAGCATTCTTTGAGAATATTTTAAAGTACAGTTTAGAAAAAAACATTTTAGTATCATCAAACCCATTTCTCAAGATATACTGAAATTGACGAAATTTGTTTGGGGACCCTTATTGCTCAACAATAGAAAAAGAGATAGAGGTGAATACTGATATACTCTACCACATCTTGCCCCATGGTCAATAGGTATTCATATTACTGTAGCCAAAGTCCTTTCAATCACCACATATGCCATCACATTCCAGACCTCCTGGTGGTAGCCACACAAGATACAATGATCTTTAAATAAGAAGGGAAAGGTATCCTTATGGCACCTAAAGGCACAAACCACTTGATGAGAATATAGTGCCTGCCAAAGTTTCACGTACTAGAAAGCAAAACTGCAGCAGAGATTGCCAAGCAAAGAGTGTTTGAAGGAGAGGAGAGGAAGCAGTCTCAAGAAACTGTTCATACAAATTCACATTGAGACTGGATATTCTTCAAAATTGCACCAAGGTAAGATAAGGAGCTAGGATGAGCAGTTTGGGGATTTAGATATCACTTAGAAAGTAGCACAGCATTGGATACGGTTTGAGCAACTCTTTAGCTGAAACAATGTTCAAAAAAACACTGCTTGAAGGAATATTTATTACTGACAACATCTAAGAAATTAAACACTTTGTTGTAACTAAGAAGAGAAGTTAAAGCAACCTGAACTCCAGTTTAGGATGTTGCATAATGCAATAGCAATTGGTACACAATAGCCCCAAGACTCCTGTGAGCAAATGATCAGTGGAGACTTCTTTTAACCACAGAAGTAGTTTGATGAGATCTTTGGTTATAATCTCTGAATGGAACTTTTTACCATTTCCTTCCACGGTTCTCGTCTCCAGAGAAGTTTGGCCTTGATTATTATCATTCATCTATACTCTAAAATACATAATAGGAAGTCTTTTCTTGGGGATGTATATATTTAGAAACTATATTCTTCCCCTTTAAAGGCATGGAGAACATGGGGTTGTTTCAAAATTGAGTAGCTAGGGGTTCCTAATATCAACATAATAGGGTTTTTAAAAAGAATTCATCCACAAAACTTAAGAGATTTCTGATTTGTTTTTTGTCTGACCAATTCAAGGTACCATCACTATTACTTACCATCAATATTACAATATTTCTTTCCTGAATATCAACCTCAAATATGACTTATTTTCCTGCTTCCCTACATCATGTATCTATTACCTCTCAACGTAAAGTTACCTGCAAAATGTATTTAGCTTTACTTAAAAGACCAACCTGTTTCCCAAAGCTGGATATTAACGGCCTTTTATTTATCAAAAAAAAAAAAGAAAAGAAAAGAAAAGAAAAGAAAGAAAAAGTATAAGTATTTTCCTTCTCGTTTTTCTGGGGTCTATAAAATGTTTTCTCTCAATGTTTTACCATGTAGAATTTCTTTCTCCCTTCTGTTGTATTTTGGATAATGAATCACTTTTATCATGACTTAATCTAATTTTAAAGTTATTTTTTCATATACAGTCAATATATCAAATACACACTAGTACTGAACAACCACCTTCTTAGGAATTTCCAGTTGAATACATAAGCTCATTCTCATGTATTTCAGGTGACAACCTTATTTTTCATTACTTAAGTGCAACAGGATGCTGTATATGTTTTGATGCCATATATTTTATGTTTTTAAGATATTTGTTACTATAGCATTCTATTTTGAGCTACCAGTTTACAGGTTTGCCATAAAAGGCTAACCATTTTATCCTTGTTAGTACTACTTTTCATACTATTTTATTTAGGTTCCTTATGCCTCTTTCTTCTTTCTCCACCCCAAACCTTTCCAACACCCCAGCACCTGGTAGGAAGGAAAGATGCTTGGTGAGGAGAAGGGGCATAGTTTTCTTTAGCTACTTCCTGCTGGATAGGGTTGTCAAGTTCCTTAGGGCAAGAAACCATGAACAATGCTCGTTTCAGGGTATCTCGAATTACTTCTCATCTAACTTCATCAACAACAATCAGGAGCAGCGTGGGGGAGCACCAGTAGCCTTCTTCATTCTCGGAGTCCTCTTTTCTCTCTGAGCCCTGGCATTTCTTCCCTCTCCAGAGTCTCCAGATTTAAATTATCTGCAGCTGGCAAAAGGCCTCTCCTAGAGCCTGCACCAGGCAAAGAGTTTGTTGCTGTGGACAATCTGAATCAGTCCCATATCTTACACCTGGGATCAAAACAAAAACATGTTTACATCCACAACAGATCCTTGTGACCTAATACTATGAAACTATGTTTCTCCTATATATCAAGAACATATACATATCAAGTCTATGCCTATTAATTACTGATTTATGTACAAAGCCTCCTTCAATATTTGGGCATTGTTTTCAATGTTAAGTTTCTAGGATTCTCAGTAAGAAGAAAAAAAAAACAGCAACAGCAAAAGATGGAATATAGGAGATTCAAGAGAGTACATTAACTTTAAAATGCTAAGCATTCCTTCTGCCCACTCTTCATTTCCTATGAGTCTGTTGTATGCTTCATTAACACTAAGAATGTTTGGAAATGTAGACATGTGTCCGGATTAAAGAAGGCAACTTCTTGATAGGAGGTCAGTCTTTACCTCCAGATGTGTTGAAACAGTTATCAGAAACCAAACAGTAAAGAGCTTTGTGCTTCTCTACTAAAGAAACAATAAGATTGAAAGGTAATTTTAGTGACATAGGTGAAAGGAGAAAACAAATGTGGGTTATAATAGAGATGAAGGGTGCAATAGTATAAACTGAGAAGGAAGATTCATAGGAATACTGAATGATTTTAGGAGAGGAATGTTCTAATATTCAAGGAGCAAGGTTTTCCTTAATGTGTAAAGTGTTAAAAAACTTCAGTGTGGTCAAAACAATGAGCTGGTAAGAGGGAGACCAATAGCTGACATCATGAAGAAGAGAGCAAGAATTTTGGCACTCAAATGTTGGAAACAGTATCTATGACAAATGAAAGAAAAATGTGTTTATATGTGATGTCAAAGATATGTTTGTGTGTTAATAATAACCCTATTCATCATAGTTAAGATATTGAAATGATTCAAGTGTTCACCAGTAATTGAGAGAGGCAAAGTGTGTTGTAGAATATATATATATATATATATATATATATATATATATATATATATATATATATATATATATTTGTACACAAACTCCAGGATAGAATGGAGGGATGCATCTTTGAATCTGACAATTACAAAGTCAGTTAGGGCCAGTCCAAAATAGTAACATGGTAGAGGTGAGAGCCAACTTATAGTTGCTTGGGAATAAAAGGAATTTGAGGAAGAAGACTGTATCATGTCACTTTAAGAGGCAGTTTATGGTGGAGACAGCTGTGGTGAAATTGGGCATGGAGAGTACATTGGTGTCAAATTAAGAAATATTTGTGATCTTATTAAGGAATATTGAAATTTTTATTTTATTATTGTGATTATAATATAATTACAATTTTGCTCCTTTCCCTTTTCTCCCTCTAAACTCTCCTATATATCCCCTCCCCATTCTTCAAATTCATGGCCTCTTTTTTCATTAATTGTTATAGGATGCACATATGTATGTATGTATATATATATATATATACTACTATTTTAACATGTTATTTTTGTATAATGTTACTTGTATTATGTTTTCACGACTGTCCCTTTGGCACTGAACAACTAATTGGTATACTCTTCCTGGAGACTGCTATAGATGTGGTAAAAGCCTCTTGAGAAAGCTGACCTATTAATGTCTGTGTCACATAGTTACTGCATTGGAAAACATGCTTTAATAATATTTATTTAACAAATTTATAGATTGGTTGGTTTAATGTTATAGTGACGATTGGCTTGGCTAAGCCTATAATCCACTGATGTTTTCATGTATGTACTGTGGCTCCAGGAGAAATGACTGACCTCTACTACGTTCTCTGTGACCGTCTCAGATGCTGCTGTCCATTTATTGCCTCAAGGACACAGAGTTTCAAGGGAGTGAGGGGAGATATACAAGGCAACTTGAGGCCTGAGTATATAACTCAAACCTCCAGCCCCTTCTTTTTACTCTTTAGCCAATGAAAGCGCTAAAACAAACCCCAAGTCCAAAGAGAAACAGTCATATGCCAAGAGGGAAGGATTCTGTGAAAAGAAGATTTTAAGTTTAAATCAACATACTAAAATATTAGTTCTATTATGGCCAAAGATAGCATGTGAAGAGTATGTTTTCATGTTGATTTCTTCCTTTATTTGTTGGTACCCCAGCATAAGCTTTTCTTAGTTTGGTTTCTTGGCTCCTGGACAGTCTGGGTGTAGAATAGGAGGTGATAGAGTAGGTCGTGGTTTTGAAGTTTCCAACAACTACTTACTTGGTATTCTGTAAAACCAAGCCCCAATACCTCTGTGGATTTGAGAGAATATTTTGCTCATTAGTGTCAGTTATAAATGAAAATAATAGTCAGCTCAGAATTTACCAGTAGATAACTGAAATTATCTCACCAGAATCCAGAACTATTTAAATATAGATCAAGTAGCAGCTTTTCTGTTATAAATATCAAATATCCAATATGCTTTGCTATGACTCAACTGGTTGGCATATGCTGAAAAGTATCACAGTGACCTAGTGCACATAACAGTGGAGCGTGTTGCGGACTGTGCCTGAGATCACAGTGTCCTCACCTCTTCTATTACCTTCCTCACTTTGTTTTTTGTCTCTGAATGAGATATGCTCCATATTGGTATTCAATATGGATACTGAGCCTGCAATTTATTATGTTAGACTGAACACTGCCTGTAGCAATGCAGGTTTTTATAGCTGTGGATTCTCCAGCTCAGATTGCTTTGAGTATCTGTATGTTGGCAAAAAGTTCGAAGTTGGATGGATGCAGAAACCATGAGTGGACAAAAGGCACCTTTAGAAACTACAAACCAGCAACCAGAAAGCCTTTCAGCTGTAAGTCAGCAGACTTTTATGTCAAGCTTGGCTGACTAATTATTGCTTATAATTTGCATTAGGATTAATTAACTAATTAGAAAGGAATGTCTGAAGGCAAAGTTATGGCTCTGCTTGTCAAGCTGAGGACTTTAATTATTCTGATATTTTTAATTATAATCAGCCACTGAATGAGTATTACATTGTCAGCTACTATCACTGAAAGTAGGCTAAGCAAGGGGGCTGAGGAAGCAGGCCTCGCGCTGCTCCCTTTCTTAAATGAACAAAGATATGGTCAGGCCATCACAGGAATGAGACCTAACAGCATCAGCCTTTGACACGCACACAGAACTATATGAACTGTGATTCAGATTGGCTTGCCACGGGAGGCCTAGTGGAATCTTCTCCTAAGCATAATGAGGCATCAGACCTGTTCCCATACCTGCCTGAAGCTGGCAAGATACCTAGTCAGATGAGCACAGTAACAGACTGGGTTTAGTTGATTGGCCAGTTTCTTCCAACTCCTAATAACAGTTTCCTGGCTCCCTTTAAAACTGGGGTGCTCTGCCTTGTTTCTTTTTCTCTGAATGGCACAATCAGAGGCTTTGTGGGTATGCTGAAAACTGCTTTGAGTATTTGAAAGCAGGTTGATAAATATGCTTTCCATGTTGTCTATAACCAGTTAAAATTTGATTGACTAAACTGTAGTGTGTTGGTATATAATACACAAGAATCAGAGAATACAGAAGTGTTTGTAACAGCAGCTAGTTTCACAAGATATCTGTGAATTTTTGCCAGGTTATCATGGAAAAGATTAATAACGCACTCTTTCTCAAAGATTATTTTGAAACAATGGTCAGAAGCTCCACAGAAATGAATTTTTACAAATAACTCATTGAAACAGACAGTACAACAACATTTCCATTGATTGAATAGCTAACACCCTTTTTATTCTCCTCAGATAATGACAACAAATGAAGTCAAAGCTTAAGCGATGTTAAAGGTTCCAAATGACTCACCGACCGGCAAGGGCCTGCAGACTTAATGTCAAGGCACCACACAAATGTTGCACTGATTTCTTTTGTCTTCAAAGATGCCCAAAAGTGGATTCATAGATTCTCAATTGTACAGATACTCTGGGAACCTCATCAGCAATCTTTCTTTGGAGAATGTGGTTTAGGAACCGGGGAAGTCATTTTGCATTTCGTAAATGCTAAAATGTCCTGCAGTTAGCTACTCTCTCTTTCCCACATTTGTACAGTGGGAAGCCAATAAGGGAATATGGCTGTTAATAAAATCATAGACTCTTGAGACCCAAAAGGGATCTTTGAGATGAGCAGTGGTCTGTGTTATGCTTTGGTGGCTTGAGAAGCTGTTTAGAAACTACTTGCACGATTGTTATCTTGAGGTTAGCACTATTTGAAGCATGCTTAAGTGACCTAAAGTTCCCTCGTGTTGCTGAAGCTCAGAGATTAAGGAACTTGCCCATGCTTGGTGGCACAGCTAGCCACAGTAGGGCTGGTAATTGAACCCATGACCCAGGGGGCCATGCTCAAAGCATCTGTGGATACATTGCCTCACATGTTGGTGCTTGGCTCATAGCCTCTCTGCATCTTTTCTGTCTTCATCTGTCAGTGTGGAGAATGATGGGACTTCCTCGTGCGGTTGTTGAGAAGAGTCATTGAAGTCAATGGAGCTGAAATATAGTACATTTGTAACATTTGATGCTCAGTTAGATAGCAGGTCCAAGTTTTTCACATTAAGGAACCAAAGATCTGTGATCATGTGACCCATACAACTTCACTACATCAATACTCTCCATAGTAAGATAAGTCAGGTCGCCAGATGCTCCAAGGTAACTTCCTCTTTCTCCTCGAATTTCTCAGGATTACTAATATGTCTTCTAATCTATGCTTGGGACTTTTCTATTTGTAGGATTAGGAGGCAAGTAGTTTTATAGTCTAGTAAACACTGATTTTATTTTGCAGTTGCCAGGTAATTTCGGCTGACATTCAACTTCATTGCAAAAAGTTGCCTACTCTTGTGGGAAGTCCACAGGTAATTTCTCAACTATGCCAAACTCGGATGACAATTTCCAGTGTTCTCTAAGTTTAATCGTGAGTAAATATTGCCACTCTCAGAAAAAATATATGATATGACTGTAAGGGGAAAACCAACAGACTTCTGCTTTTGTGACAGAATCCATAGGAGAGAATCCAACTTGCTCCTATTGTTCAGCTAACTTAACATAGGACAAAACTGCTTTCTAAATCTCTGGGCACATACCCACAGACAAAAGCTTCTGTCAGCTCTAACCAGAGAAGCCTGTCTTGGTGATGACAATGAATACAGACCCATGGCTGCCCAAGATAGTGACATAAGTGATGATGAGGTCTCATCCCTAGATAAGAGATTTCTCTTGCCTCCTCTATGGCTCAGAAAACATTAGAAAGGATGGAACAGGAAAAATAAGAGAGCTGAAGGACAGACAACCTGCAAAACGTTATCTTCTTAGGCACCACCCACCTATTGCAATCACAAGTTCACAGCATCTGTGGATACCTGCCTTCACAAAACTGGTCACGTCACAATCAACCATGAAGTGGGGGTGGGGAGGCTCATGGAGCACTGCCCTTTACTATTGAAACATTGGCCACTGGTACATTTTGAGAGGTGGAGAATTGTTGCCTTCTTCAGGTGTGTGCCCATGGCTGAGACCACTAAGCTATGGTATAGAGCTGCAAACCCAAGTTCACACAGATAGTCCTGCTAAAGCACAGTGGACAAACAAAACCGTAGATGTGAGAAAGAGACTCAGAACAAAGAGGGTATGGAGGGATTGGGAACATATAAAACAAAGAGTGGGGTGTGAGAGTAATCAGTGTGCATTATATACTTGTAAGGAATTATTGAAGGATAAATTTAATTGTGAAGGAAAAAAATAATTTTCCACTTTATTCCAAGAAGTGAACTCATTATTTATTAAATAAAGTTTGACAAAATCTTTGTTTATCAAACCTGCCTCATTTTTCTTATCCTTCTCCCAAGATAGGAAAGAAGAATCAAAGCTACAATGGAAATGTGACTAGAGCCTGTTTCTCCAGGATTCAGTAAACCTGCTCCCCCACCTCCCACTTTACTTTTACTTTCTAACATTTCCTTCTTCAGTGTCCCTGCTTCTTACAACGCTTGTGACAGCCCATTTTGCTCCTGAGTTCTTCCTGAGTCATTCTCCTCACTCCGGACCTTTGAGGAGAAATACCATTTATGCCCTACACTAGGCCCACATGAACACAGCCGACCTGACATGGGCAGACCTGTGTGAACGTGTCTGGTGATGCCGAGCTCAGGGGAAAGTGATCCTAGTGCCTGGTAGGAGCTTGAGCCTTTGAGAAGCACACGCTAGCTATTGTTGAGATTGCAAAAGCCAGCTCTGGAGAGGCTAGAGGGGGGGAGGGACATGGGAGGGTCATCTTGAAGGTGGTGGTTGGAGCTGCAGGTTTTCTCAGATGGTTATGATTTGGGCTTTGCCTTACAAAGGGCCTTTCTGCTCCAAAGGAAGCGGTACTCGCCAGCTGACTGTTCTTTATTAAGGAACATCTGTGGGGAGTATTTGAAGTGCACTGCTTCTCTGGAGAGAGTGTCCACGTTTATGCTCCTGCATGCCATTTGCATCACACTGTCTCCTCTACAAAATAATGTTTGAAAACAAAAATCTCAAACTGGCTGCTTTATTTCTTCCTCATCAGTCAGCATTCTTTAGCTTGAAAGGGCTTTCCTCTCTAAGGCTGCCAGTTACCCACCCACTGCCCTACTCCTGAGGAATCAAAAGCTACTTTGTCAAGCTCAGGCATCAAAATGAACAGAAACATAATGAGACTGTCAATGTTCAATGACTAATGCAGGTTTATTGCCATGATGCAGATACAGGAGACAAGTGTGGACATACCTGTAATTGTTTCTAATAACAGTGGGCAGATTAACATTACTTTTTCTGATTATATGATTAATGAAAATAGAGCAGAAATAAAAATAGGGCAGGGAAACTTAGAAAAGAGCAGAGGTACCCCCCCCCCACACACACAAAAGGCATGTCAGTGTGCTTTATGCGTCGTTTTGTTTTTATGTCTGAGGTGGTAAAATGAAGTAGAAAGCACACACACATACATACTCTTACCAACAGGACACACTAAATGAGAACAATAGCTTTCCATACTTACAACAGAAGAATGTAAATAACTAGGAGAAGGCAGTGGTTTCTCTGAATGCTTGTTTCACTTGCACTAGGAATACTGAATTCAGGACCACCTCACTGATTAGCCATGGCAGTGAAGAAAATGTCTTAAGACAGTGAAAGACTATTTAGTGAGGCTGTCTTTATTAGGGGTTCTACGTCTGTGATAACCACTGTAACCAAAAGCAACTGGGAAGGAAAGGGTTTACTTCAGCTTCCAGTTGCAGTGAATCATCACTCAGTGAGCTCAGTGCAGGAACTCAACGAGGGGTGTGCATAGGAGAACCCAGAGGCAGGAGCTGATGCACTATGTGTGGCTTAAGGAGCTGCTCTTCATTGCTTGCTCAGTTTGCTGTCTTATATCATCCAGAATCACCTGCCCAGACAATGGAACTACCCACAATGGGCTGGGTTCTCTCACATCAGTCATTACTAAAGACCATACCCTACAGATTTACCTACAGGCCAATCTTATAGAGGCATTTTCAATTATGATTACCTCTCCCCAGATATGTTTGTGTTTATGTCAAGTTGACAAAAACAAGCAGCAAGGGGGAGGTATTTGTTTTAAGTTTGACTCGTTCATAGGATTTATCACTCATGAGAATGCTGACCATTTATAGTAGCCACCACCTTGGACTCTTACCCAGAGGTCCTTTTAATGCCTATCAATGTGCACATAATAATCTGTTTATACTGTCAGTAGCCAAAGGCTTTATACTTCTCTATTCCAGACCCTGTGTGTTTGTCAATCATCTTTGCATCTTTTGTTGACCATTATCATTTTATGAGCTATATACATTGTTATCATTATGCCTGACTCCACAGGACTTGTAGAAGTTTCGATTATCTCTTCTATTTTATTCTCTTTGTTTATTGTAAGCTAATACATCATGCCACCATTACTTGTAGATTTCTGGCTAAATGGAAGCTCCAAAAGGTATGTAATAAATGATTCACATAAGCTTGATGATAAGAATTTAAGCCCAGAAAGGCTTCTACCACAACTTCCATAGGACTTTCACCCTGTTCCAGATAGCTGGTTGCTAGAGCACTGTATTTTAGTAAGTAAATGCCTCATTTTAAAATCACTTTTTGCATATGAAAATTCCAGTGGTCTGGATAAATTCCAGTATAGCAAGGATCCTGATTTTCACTTTTTAACTTTTCTTGTGCTACTACAAAATGGTTTCTTATATCAACATTGGGACTCAGTGGATTTGATAATCACGGAATGTGTCACATGAGGCTTCTGAAGCCTACCTCCTCATTTATAATGAAATAGATTTTGTCTCCATGAGCCATTCTGTGGGAATATGGAATTGATAAAAAAATAAAGTTATTCTAATATGAGTAGCTAGATGACAATATATAAGGATGAAACATTCTTTCCTTCTTTCTAAAATAATATCCATCTTAATCCATAATGCTAAAATAGCCTTTTCTTGTTGAAGTGATTGCAATAAGTGGGTACTTTTTTAACATATCATTATTATGACAAAATAATTCATTGGCCTGTGTCAGTACCTCAAGTCAAATAAAGACTATTTTTATTTTGTGGAAATCTGATAAGTGTATTGCACAAATAAATCTAGCTATAGCATCCTGCATACGTTTGCTTTTTAAGCAAATTAAACCATGTCAACTCCCAAAACAAGGTATAGGATGCATACATAGACAGGTTTAGGATGGATGAGTGAAATCGCAATAGGCGCAAGCCCTGATGCTGCAACTCAAGAGTCACTCACCTGAAACTAGTGGCATCTGCATCTCATGCTGAGGCTGCTGGCAAGGCAGCTTTGCCTCTCCCTTCAGGAGATCATGAGGGTATGGGGCACTCAACTGTGTGTCAAGGGCCACAGCCAAACTCACTTCAGTCTGCAGTACTAAAGGGACAGGAGCTCAGAAAACATTGCAACCCCTTGAGAAATGTCTGGGCTGCCGGCTAGGAACATTTCATCAGGCTGATGTTTCTTTCAGGCCACTTTCTACTCCTCATGTAAGGAAATTGCCCTAAATACTGAAATGCATTTATTTTTACTCAATGTGTATTTATTCAGTAGGATGTGTGTGCTGTTTTTCTTACTTAAATTTTAGGAATTTAAATATCCATGGCCTCTGAGGAATGCACACTTTGATAAGAGAAATGAATACCCACTGATAACTATAATAGCTAAAGGAAATGCAAGGATGTTGCAAATGTGGTCAGGTTTGCCCACATCCAAAGTAGGTTCTTGGGAGATGAGTCATAGGCAAGCAAGGCAGACTTCACTAAGGAGGTGACACTGAAACTGGCTACTAATGCTGTGCAGGGTGACTCTGTTGTACAGAGGAAGGCAGGAAGCAGAATGAAGGCAAAAGGAATGGAACAGATTGTGGCTAGAGTATCAGATGTAGCTTTTGTGGGGTGGAGAGGAGGGGGTTAGCAACAGGAAGAGGGACAGAGAAGGCTTCATGTTTTTCCATAGGTTTTCGTTTTCATGAAGGAGATGTGGTGAGTTAAAGCGCCCAGCTTACCTCTGTTTTCTGCTCCTCCCTTGACTCCTGTAGGATCAGGGTATGTCTGTGATGGATCAGTCTTGAGCTGCTTCCTTTGTATGACAGATGGGGGGGGGGGATTATGAAATATCTCTATTTAACAAACAGGTCTTCACAGAGTTGCCCAATTATTCTAATAATCTTATAATCTACTCAGGTATGTATGAATTAAATACTCTGTCTACATTCTGTGTCTTCTAATAGCTACTTTTATGCAAGAACCATGTTCATTATATATAGATAAAATTTTGGATTGATTTAATGAAATTGGTGACAAAATGTGACTTTAGTTTTTTACGAACAATGGAATACCATTAATGCACAGAGATGGAACCTTGCAATTTTCAGCAGGGCTTCCAGAGACTGTCATCAGCCGTCTGATGCTGTCTGGCATTCACAGAGGCCCACAAAGCAGAAGAGAGCAAAAGATAGGCAGTTGCAAGCCCTGGAGAGACATACCAGAGTCAAGGGATTTGCATAGTAAAATTGAAAGCATATTTGCATTCAGGAATCAAACGCATGCATTACCACTGTCCTGGAAATAGGCTGACTCAGACCATACGACTAAATAAAAGAATAATGTTTACTCAGAACTGATGTACTTGTTTAAAAAGTTAATGTTTTAAGCTTTCTGCCTTCTAGCAAAACATTGCTAATCTAATTAGAGTGTTCCAACCCCACTTGGCCTGCAAGCAGGCCTGCAGTGCATCGGCTGCTCACCAGACAGGATGGACCCCAGGCCCTTTCTCTTCACCCCCACAGTTTAAAAAGTTCAGCCCTACCCTCACTCTCATCACCAAGTGTTTTCTTCTCATTTCTTAGCCAGCCACCAGGCACATTCTAACACTTTACACTTTTGAGAATCCCAGAAAGCAACTTTATATGGGTGATAGGTCCTTCCCTCTAAGACATTCTTAGAGCACCATGCAGCAGATATCTAATTGCAAAGGCACAGAGGGTTTTGCAGCCACAGAGGGGGTTTTATATCATTAAGGCTGCTTCCAACAAGCCTCTTTAAGGCTCACAAATCAGATGTCAGCAACTTAGCTTTTCCAACCTTCTCCCCATCCCCGACTCTCACACTGAAGCTGTCTAGCTCTTATTAGAGACTGGAAGATGGAGGGCATTAAAGGTTATATCCATGATGGAGTATATATATGATGGGGTTTCAGATTGAAGTAGAATTAGTTATACATAATCGCAGTCTGAGTCTAGATTACGTTTAATCATTCAAGATTCAGGTAAGAGTAGACCCTATGGGTGTTACACATATCATGAAATAAAAATATCAATGCAAGATTTTGCATAAAAAGGGCATTAGTCATATCCCTGGGTGAGGACATGAGACCGGATGCTATGCTTGAGACCCTTCCAATTCCCACAGTTTCTAGCTTTGTAGCTAGAGAAATGGAACAGTTTAGTGTTAAGCCCAGTGGTAATGTAAAGGCACATTGCAAGGTCCATACAGTGTGAGAATGTTCACTGATCTTTTTCTGACTCCCTGTTTACACAATCCAGGATAAGCCACTGTGTGGCTTTGTGGTATTCTCAGCTTACAACAAGAATCAGAGACAAGGAGTGGACAAATTGACTAGTTGATGACATGGAGCTATTTCACACAGGAAGTGTGATTAATAAGCATCTTCACCAAAGCCTGGAATGTCTTTGTTACTTGATGTATGGAATCTCTGTGGTTTCTCCTTCTAGATAAATAGGTCCACTGAAGTAAAATAAAAGGGAGGCAAGAAAAGGAGCATCTTTCCCTCATCTCAGTGTCACTCTCCATCCATTTTGGAAAGGGTGAAGAACATATTTTGCGTTTATTATGGGTCTGTTTGAGCCATAGTTAAATCTTTGGATCTCAGAACTCAATATGATTTTTTTATGCTTTCCAGGGGCTCGAAAAATACTTGCCAACGCTCGAGGAAAGTCTGTGTCCACTACTAGAAACATTCGCTTGGTTTAATGTTTTTGTTTTTGTTGTTTTTTTTCCAGGTCATTTTCTAGTCCTCATTTCAGTACTGCCCTAAATTATGACATTTGGCAACTTATTCATATGTCCAAAAGGGCATTTGGCTCTCATGATTACTTAAGCATAAGGTAACATTGAGATGGCTGAGCCCATATTTTTCCACGGAATATGAACCTGGTGTTAAGTCTTACTAGGTAGCACTCAATAACCATGATGAGTCTGGGCTATTATACACTGAAATTATTATATTAGTTTTCCAAAACCAAGACATAGCAAGCAAACAAAACAAGAGTATTTATTGTTCAATGTTTTACTCAAGCATGTTAATCTTGAATGGAATTTCTTTTATATAAAACTTTTATATATAACTCAGTTCTGCATGGATTGTTTGAGTTGATTTATTTCACTGAAGAAATAAAGAAGAAACAAACAGAAGCTGTGATTCTATTTCCTACCTGATTTATTAATTACCATCCGTGATTAACACTGCTATCATCTTGTGGCTCATATGCCATATTGCACAATAGTTTCATTGTAACGCAGAACTCAGCCATCACAGTTGCAGAATAGGGGAGATTATATCACGAGTAATGTTTACAGGGTACTAACAACCTCATAAAGATAAACATCAGAAATCCATTTGAAAACCTAAATCATTGTGTCAGTTCCTAAGTTTGCACAAATGGCTTCCTTATGTATTTGTCTTTGTGCTGGTGCATACGCACTTATAAAGACTTTCAGCAGGCTTCATCTCCGACACATATGTGTAAGGGTGTGGCCATAGCCCGTGAACATAAAAATGTTAGTTTCACATGGCTCCCTCCATTGCTAGATACCCAGAGAAACAGGACTCCTTTGTGAAGCAAGTAATAGTGAAGCAAGTAGCTGAAACATGTCCCCAGATAGAGTACAAGAAGACATTTTTCCAGTGTATGATTATCCTACATCGGAACTGACCGGGAAGGACAACCTTTTGGCTTGCCTCTTTGTGCTCTCATTTCCAAATAAAGGGAACACAAAGTTGAGGGAAGACACTCTCTAGGGGAAGAAGCTTCAGAGCTTTGAAATCATAGAAATTTTACACTTTGAACTTAGTCCATCACTTGCTAACTTTTAAATCTTCAGCAAGTTACTTACCTTTGCTGAATTTTAGTTGTCTTTTTGGTGAGGATTAAATAATTACACATACATATCTAGTCTAGTGCTTAATATTAAATAAGTTAACAACAAACTTTAATTACTATGATATCTGCCACCTTGGAGGACCACCTACAGGCTTGCTGCAGAAAACACACATAAAAATGCAAGGGGAAGTCTTTAGCATAATCATTGGTCCATGGCTGTTGATTTCTTAGCATGGGAAATAGTAAAAACAAAAGGTCTGTAGTCTTGCTCAAGAGGCAGGTGTGAGGTTCTCTTTCAAATGCAAATCTCATTTCTGTTTGCCGTTCCTTTGTTCTGACATACATTGGGTAGATGGGCCCATTTCCAAAGCTGAAATGTCTAGATTTGGTCAAGAGTCAAAACTTTGTAGTTTATCTTCTGATCACTTGGGTTACTCCAGGAAACTAGAGACCACCCTCAGACAGATTTGGCATTCAAAGAAGAGCAGCATCCCCTGGAGATGAGCACCCAGGTACAGTACTGTATGTCTATTGATGTATAAATACACAAGCAGGAATAAAGCCAGGACTCTTAGCTGGTGATGAGTCAGCCAGAAGCCCAGAGGCCAGTGGGACTTGTGCAGATCCCAGACACCTCTAGGCTGAATTTTGATAGAATTATAAAGTCTAAGTATCCTTCAGCAGGTAATCCACATAAAAATCCCATAGTGATCTATTAATTTCAAACAACATTTGTGTAGAAGAGTATCTCATCGCACATTCTGTAACATAAGCATGCAAAGATTCCTCTTCCTTTTAGAACCTGTAGGTTTTCAACTTGTAGGTTATGAACCCTTTGGAAAACCTCTGTCTCCAAAAATGTCCACACTATGATTCACAAGAGTAGCAAAAATTACAGTTATGAAGCAACAACAAAATAATCGCACAGCTGAGGGCCACTGCAAGGAGAGGAACTGTAAAGGGACACAGAATCAGGAAGGTGGAGAACCGCTGCTTTAGAAGGAGATGTGAACCCAGGGAGAGAAACTGGTTTCTGACGCCAAATGAGCTAGTGATGGCTTGGAATGTGAAAGGCAGTGCCAATGTCTTGGAAAGAGCACCTAAGACAGACTGCTACTGAAATGGTGGAGTCAAAGAACTTTTGAGTCATGTGTTCTCGATGGTCCCTTCACTCTGTGTTCTTGTTTCCTCATCCCCAGCTCTTGTTGCTTTACTTTGGGGGCTTTTTAATTGGCTTGCAACTCCATTTCTGATGGAAAATTTTCTCATGCCTGTAAACCAGATACCACCAATATTGCTACTTCAGTGAAATTATTTTTACGCTTTTGAGTTTATTAGATTCATCTCTGCTGCTTGGGAAAATGGACTATAAATCAAACAGAAATTGGGTGTTGGTCTGTCGGTCTATATGTGTGCGCACCACGTACATGCCTGATGCCGCTGAAGGCTAGAAGAGGGCTGTGGATCCCCTGGGATTGGAGTTACAGAGGATTAGAGCTGCCATTCAGTGCTGTGAATGGAACCTGAGTCCTGTGAGTTCTGTGGAAAAGCGGCCAGTACTCTTAACCACTGAGCCATCTCTCCAGCCCCCAAACTTATAGAAGGTGGAAGCAAAACATGGGAAATGAAACTTTGTTCTGGACTCTCTTCAAAGAGAAATTTTCAAAAATTTTCTTTGACCCTTTCTCAGTATTTTGAGAAAATTTCAAGAGAAACTAACTTGCTTTTTGTTTGTTTGTTTACCTCTTTTGAACTTGTTTATTAGAAGGGGTTCCATAAACCTGAAAACATTACAGGCTATTGGCATTGCTCTTGGTAACCCTCTGGAACTTGACGATAAGATCCTGTTGCTAGGGGGTGTCATGTGCTCTGAGCTGGAGCATAGGCAGATGCTCATCACTGGATGAGGAACACAGTAGAGAAGAGTCTGGGGGCCTTGTACTGTTAACAGTTAGCCAGGAGCAAATTTTCACTGGATATTCTTGAGGGTACTCAGACAGGGATGGGAGTCATGAGCTAGCAAAGTTCCTTGGGTGTTAAGGTTTGAATGTAAAATGCACCCCCTATGGCTCACATGTTTAAATGTTTGGTCCCCAGCTGGTGACCCTGTTTGAAAATGTTGTGAGACTTTTTGGAGGTAGAACCTTGCTGGAGGAAGTAGGTCACTATGGGGTGGGAGGCCCTGAGGGTTCACCAAAAATAAAAAAAATATAAAAATAAAAAGACCCTATTGCTAAGAGTTAAGTCATAGAATATGGAAAAAGTGAAGCTGGTACTCATGTGGAAGCATCATACCTACTGGCTAGCTCTCATAGTGCTGGGAGGTGATATGTATGCTACTGGAAGAGAAAAATAATCATCAAGATTAAATTGTGAACCCTGCAAGCCATAGTAATAGCCAACCTAGCAAGATATGCTTCTGAAGCAAGAGTGGAACCAACGCTCTGAGAGTAATCAGCCACTTTTTTTTTTTTTAATTTGGATTCAAGGTTTGCTAATCAAGATGAAGCTCATGTGCGGCACTGTTTTTGAGCTCAAGACCCTGTGTCTACATAGGTCCAAGGTCCTAAGGGAGGTACCAGTATCGTGTTAAGTGGACACAGTCAAGGGACTTTTATCTTCCCTTTTATCTGTCATACGTGTTTACTAGTATTTTATAACACATTGATTTTTTGATTATAAAATAGAGATTATGTTGGTTTTCTGTTGCTATGTAAGAATCACAAATTCAGCAATTCAATGAAATACTTTGTATCTGCTCGCAGATCTATAGGTCTGAAGTCTGAGTATGGCACCGTTGCCTGGCTGCTCAGGTCTCCCAAATCTAACAGAGCATCGCTGTCATCTCTTTCATGTTCATGAGGTTGTGATAGCCGCTGCTTACTTGTGGTTATAGGGATGGGTGTTAGGCAGAGGAGGCTCAAGTTTTAAAAGACCTAGCACGTTTTTGTTAGGACTTTGGTAGAGGTGGAGTTTGTGTTTTTCAATATGGTAGATCTTCTCAGTTCATGATTAATGAGCTCTTGAAACATGACTAATGTAACTGAGGAGTTCGATTTTCATCCAAGGATTTAGTTAATGTGAATTAAAAAAAAAAAACAACTATGTGTGGATATATCCACTGTATTAGACAATGTAGCATTAGGCCTTCTATGTCTCTGGCCATGCATATTGTCTCTGTGAACCTTGCATTCGGACAGCCTTACTCAGCTTTGGGGGAGGTGAAGATTAGTGACACATGTAAAGGGAGAAATGTTGATGACTATCAGTTTGTAGGATCACCATACAGCTAGACGCAATCAGGCACTAGAGTAGGATTAAACTGGTTTTATGAGAACCAACTGTGGCTATTTTCATTACACAGAATTAGTTGCTATCATACATGATCAACATGAGAAAATTTACACCATGGAAACCCACAGTTATTACAAATTAGAAATCTATACTCCTACTCTAATCCCACAATCCAGTTCTTAAACCAACATACTCATGACTCAATGTTATAAAATAAATTACATTTATTTGCAGTTATTTGAAATACCGATTTCTGATACCACAATAAACTACAAATTGAGTTCTTTAACAGTTATTTTTCCTTTCACTATTTTGCATTATTTTGTTTTTTCCCTGTCTTTCCTGACTTCCACAGATGAGCATGAGCCTGTGATTCTGTTGCTTTGGAGAAGCTGTGCTCCAGGAAGATTGTGTGTGTTCTTTCTCATTTACCCTTTCCTCCAAGGGACCCTGCAAAGTTTTAGTTCTTCCAGTTTGCCACTCAAGGATAAAGGAGTGTGATTGTTACATAAGTTAATCACAATGACCTAGTGAGAGGATAAAAGACCATATGTTCCTCTAAATTTCTCTACAGCTCACAAGTGCTGTCTCTTTCATCTTCAGATCTTTGCATTCTCAACTGAAGAATGGATAAAGAAAAGGCGGTACATTTTCACAATGGAATACTACTCAACTATTAAAAACAAGGAAATCATGGAATTTGCAGGCAAATGGATAGAACTAGGAAACATCATCTTTAGTGAGGTAACACACACCCAGAAAAACACATATGATATGTACCCACTTAAATGCAGATATTAGCCATATAGTACAGGATAACCATTTGACAATTCATAGACACAAAGAAGTTAAGTAACAAAGACAGCCCAAGGGAAGATGCTTATATATCACTCAAAAGGGAAAAATAGAATAAATAGAAGTGGATGAAGAGAGGGAACAGGGTAGGAGAGAGACTGGGAAAGGAACTGAGGGTGGGGATCAGATGAGTGCAGGAGCAGAAGGCCAGAGGGCTTGGAGAGAAAGGAGAAACTGAGGGTGGGAGCATCTCTGAGACAAGCTGGAGACCTACAACAGGGTGGACTCCTGGCAAGATGTGAGGGTGACTCTAGCTAAGACTCCCATTAGTGTAGGTCGTGGAGCATGACAAGGCCGCCTTCGAGTCAGACAGAACTTCTAGCAGAAGGAAGAGAACACCAACCTACTCACAAAAACTTCCACCTCAAACTGACCCAGCCTACAAGTTGGGAAGGGATAAAGACAGAGCAAAGTTTGAGGAAATGTCCAACCAATGTCTGGATCAACCTGTGACCCACCCCATTGAAGAGAGCCAACCCCTGACACTATAAATGATACTCTGCTATGCTTGTATATGGGAGCCGAGCTTAGCTGTCGTCTGAGAGGCTCCAACCAGAAGCTGACTGAAGTAGATGCAGAGACTTACAGCCAACCATTAGGCAGAGCAGAGGGAGCCTTATAAAGAAGTGGGAGGGGGGAGAATGATGGAAGGACCCAGAGTGGACAAGAACGCCACAAGAAGACCAACAGAATCAACTAACCTGGGCCCAGCGTTGCTTACACAAACTGAAGTACCAACCATGCTTGGACTGTACCTAGGCCTCCTACATATAAGTAGATGATGGGCAGCTTACTTGTCATGTGGATCCCATAGTAAAGGGAGTAGGGGTTGTCTCTGACATAGACTTTGTTGCTTGGTTTTTGATCACTTCCCCCTGCTGGGGTGCCTTGCCAGGCCTCAGAAAAGAGGATGTGTTTAGTCTTGAAGCAAATTGATATGCTGGTATGGGTTGGTGGGTGGGCTCCCCTTTTCTAAGGCGTAGAGGACAGGTGGTAGAGGGAAGAGGGAAGGAGGGTGGGACACGGAGGATAAGAGGGGTGTGTTATGATCAGGATGTAAAATGAACAACTAACTCAATTAATATAATATAATATAATATAATATAATATAATATATAATATAATATAATATAATATAATATAATATAATATAATATAATATAATATAATATTGGGAAAAAAGGATTTTGCATTCTCCCCAAAATGTTTTATAAAATGTTACAGGTTATTTCCAGGTGTTTTAGCTGATGGTGTTTCAGCTGCAAGAAAGATTCAAGGTGGGTTTTTTGTTGTTGTTGTTTGTTTGTTTTGCTTTGTTGTTTTTTTTCTTTTTCCCATCAACACATTCTTTAAGACACAATTAAAATTTGAAGTCGCTTGGCCCCATTGTAGCCTGGGACTTGACAAAAAAAGTAGGTAGTTTTTTTGCTTAAACCTCTTAATGATGGTACTGAATAAAGACCCTTTTGCCTCCAGAACTGCGCTGACGCAGTATTGACCTGTATTGTTAATATTGAGTTGTATTGTATTTGAGTTCACACCTCTACTGGCAGATTAATTCTATTTAGCTTCACTGCTGAGATTCCAGTTTGGCAAGCTCTAAGAAAGTATAAACCTGTTGGATTTAAGATGCTTAATAGCAATGTTAAAGAACTGGCATCCTTTCTATTAAGAAAATTTACAAAGAAGTCCAGCTTATAAAACAGATAAATGCTTAAAGAGTTATGGGCAACAAATCTCAGGAGTACAGAAGAGACTTTAATACAAATGTTGAAGGGATCTGATTTGTTTTCTAAAAACAGTTCTAATCTTCACTGAAAATATGCATCCATTCTGTTGATAATCGATCTTTATAAAGTCTGTTTTCTAAAATCTATAAATCTCATGAACATGCAAGTATTGAACCTTATATAACAATCAAAGAAGCAAACAAGCTTTAGAAATGCCTTTTACATCTATCATCAGTCTATCTATCTATCTATCTATCTATCTATCTATCTATCTATCTATCTATTCTATCATCTACAAAATCAATCACCTATCTATTATTGATCTACTGAACATTTATTTATCTTTATAATCTGTCATCTATCTATCTATTATTATCTATCATCATCTATCCATCTTTTTATCTCATTTCTGGGCATTGAAGACAAAGTCTTGTACATGCTTGGTATAAAATGATGCACTGATCAATATCCAAGCTCCTTTAACTTTGCTGTCTTTTGTGATGTCTTACTCAGTTGCCTTAGCTAGGACTTGGACTCACTCTGTAGCCCAGGTTGAATTTGTAGTCCTCTTACTATGCTCTTAAATGGGGACTGTGATTACATGCATATTTCACCAGGCTTGTCTGCTCCAGTATAATTTTTGGAACTCTGCAATTTCATGGTAAAATGAATCAAACACACCACAATACTGTTTGTACTTTCATGATATCCTTACCCTGTGAGTTTCATAAGTAAAAACCAGTTTATGGGATAAGCTGTGTGACCTCAATATTGATGCTCAATTATTACTAAGGTGCAAAACCCACATTTTTACATAACCCTCAGGGGCTTTGGCATAATTCTCTGGGGGAAATATCACCCAGTAACCTAAGAAAAATTTCCACTAGCCTAAGATAGAAGTCTTAGGAGTTTGCAATAGATATTGGAAGATCTGGATACATGCTTCTCTGTCTTTTGATATGCTGATGATATAGTTTTGCCTTGAATGAAGAATGTCCTCAGCAGACAGCTGGCCAGGCCATCTCATTCTCATGAAAATAATGACTTGCAGTCAACAATGCATAACAATCAAAGGTATTACTATAGTTTCCTAAAGTTGATTGCTTCAGCATATTAAACGGGTACCTCAGACTCACTTCGCTGGTCACTGGGGGTGATTTTATTGGTGTCTATGGAATCAGAGACCAGTTATATGCTTCATAAAAGCCGAAGAAAATGTTTGTGTAGAGCAAGAGAATATATTGATCTCACATTGCAAAGATAATACTGCTTGATTAAATGGGTAACCGTTGAACCATCTCCCGAAGATAATACAATGTTAACTAATATAATGCCATTCTCCACTGTTATATGTCAATATAATAACCTTTAAAAGAAAAAAAGAACAAATGAATTATTTATTCTTCATAAAACTCAAGATTTGAAAATGTACAAAACCCTTTAAGACAACTAATAGGGAATAATACGTGTAAAGTCGAATGTTGATTTAATTTAAGGATTTAATTTATGTGAAACTGAAATAAGAAAGACCCAGAAAAAGGCTTTTAAAAGTTTCTGTACATTTAGCAATTCATTCAGTTCAGCAGTTTCATTAGTCTAAAACAGTTCTCAGAATAATTATCTACATCAAATATTATCAGTGTCAAAGTTCACTTGGAAACACCTAAGAGTAAAGAATCTTAGGCATTTAATAATTCGTTGATTTATATGCTAGCACAGAAACAAAGCTGTTACTGTGGAGTCACCTAATTTCTCCACTTAGATGTCTGTGGCCCAGAATGCTCAAACAGGAATATCGTCTTTGCTAGACAGTTGTGTTTGAGTTTCTTGATTAATTTCTGTAATAATAAATTACCTTCTTGTATTTTTCTGAAATCATGCATATTTACCCTGCCTCCTGGTTTATATCAGGGATGCCAATGATAGCAATGACACTCATATATTGTTGCAGAAAACACACAGATCTGCCCATTCCTCTAGATAGAATTGCTCCTCGGGAATTCCAAGACCTAGGGTCAACTATTGTGGTTAGGATACAGGAGACTTATCAGCTCTCTAAAACTGTAGAGGAAAATACACACACGTGACTGTCATTTTCCATAGAGAAGGGCTGTGAAGCCCCTCACTTTCTTAAAGGGGTCCACATATAATGACAATGATGAAGAAACTATACCTTAGAGTTGCTGTTTTGAAAAGCTAAACTACCAGAAGTTACAGTCAGGATGGCAGCGTCCTGAGCCTCAGCCTCCACTTGCCTGGTTACTTTACTCCCCTCTTGTTGAGAGGTAAAGCTGCTGACATGGTTTCAACTGTGAACCCTGTGTCTTGTAATAGTTTAGAAAAACAGATGTGTGAGATCCTTAGCTGCATGTGTTTGCCAGGTCATTAAGGACACTGCCTATGACATGATTCGGGGCCACATGAGAAGATTTCTTTAAACAGAATCTTTAAGAAAGTTGTCACTTCTTCTAGGAAATGGACAATAATTCCCTGTGTTCTGTTTGTTGTTGTTTTTGTTTTGTCCAAACTACCTGAAAGTTCATAATAGTGCTACAATGGCACTTCCTTCTTTCATTCTTGGTTGACATCCAAAGCCGTTGTTATTTTAACTTTGTATGTGTATTTCCTTTTGTTATACATCACCAATGTAAGTCTTCTCAAAAGAGTCAAAGGAAAGGAAGTAAACTTATAAACAGGCCAATTGAATTTCATTGAACTGACTACTCCAAAGTGACAGAGTTCATCCCATGTAAAGTTGATTCTCTAACCCAGGCCTCCCACATACTGGACTCTCTTTAGCTAGTTGGTCATTTAAATGACTCAAAATATGGACCATGGGTAAGCAATGCAACTTGAATATAGATTTGTGGGAGACACTCCCCTGGTCTGAATCCATCAGCACTAATTTCAAAGCAATATGCAATTTAACCTTTAATAACACTTCTTTACTATATGCACCATAATTATTGCTTTTTGTACTTATCTACTTGCAATAGGCAAGTATGGGTGTAGCCTCAGAGTATAAAACAAGAGGATCAGGGACTCCGCTTGCATGAGTTTCAGCTGACTCTTAAATATGCCTGGAGCAGTGTAACACTCATAGTCATGGGCTCCAGACATGGAGCTTTGCACTCGATAGTCATGAGACCTAAGGGGAATCATTTACCCTTTCTGTGATGAAGAGGTATAGTTATCATTTGTTCTAGCTATGTGTACACACAATAAGTAGGGTAGTGATTGTTATAGAGGGTGAAATTGGAGAAGTATTCCGAATTTTCATTATGACCAGAATTGTGGCTTAATACTACGCAAACTTCATAGAAAAAAAAGGTCTCTTGGAGAACACAGAAAAGTTAATTCTCCTGCATGTAAGTAGAATTAAATGTAGATTTCTCCAAGCGACTTTATTTTGGCAAAGTCACTATGACAAAATACATGCAACACAGACTAATTTAAGAAAAAAAAGAACATTTTTGCACTTGAATAAGGACAGAGACGGCATTTACACTATTCCTCTAGTATCTGCTCAAATCCATTTTTGGTGAGAGACGAGGTAGCAGAAGGGACCATGGGGAGAGCCAGTTGAATGCACAGGTTGTTGTTCCAGTTTTAAAGATTGGAGAGAAGCCACCTGGAGATTTGGCCTCCTATGTTTGTGATCCTATGAAATTTCCCAGCATTAAAGTTGTGCTCCAGGGAGTAGCAGAAAGTAATGATTCCTGTGTCTGTAAATAAGGCCGTTGCTATGTGTGAGTGGCAGAGTTCCATAGACATTAGCTATTTTCGCTTTCTTGTGGTCCACCCATGAATTACAAAGTGCAAAGGGGTGTTTCTTCTCCAGGAGAAAATAGCTTTTGGCAGGACTTCCTGACCGTTTTTTTCTGTGAGCCACAGGACCTGTCACCTCAGTCATTTTGCTTTCTCTTTCATCTTCTCAAAAAAGTGATTTTTAAGGAGGGAAGGTAGCTGAGTAGTTGTATCTGAGGGACACCTAAATGTGTTAATACTAATCTTCGAAAAACCTGAGATAGCTAGATGCAAACGAGTTTTAATAGGAGTGAGGTAGCCTTCTGAAAACATTTATGCTCACACCCAACTTGGCCTCTCTGCAACTGCCCCTCCATTTCTTCTAATCCTAAAAGCAAGCGAATTGCCAGTATCATTACGATTGATGGTAATCCCTCATTTTAACCCAATCTACATGACATACCAACTCATAAACATTCACTCTTGGTCTCCTCGACTCCCCAAAGAAGCAATGACTGTACTCCCAGCATACACCTAATCATTGAACATTTCATGTGAATTTCAAAATAATAAAGTTCAAATGTCCCAACAGACTGGGCCATAGCTGCCGAAAACAAATGGAAGCCTAAGAAATAGAATTCTTAGGAAATAGACTATTTCCTAAGACATGGTTCCAGATGATTTACATGGCTCCAGATCAATTAACTCTATTAATTGATTTAGATTCCCATCTAAACTCATGAACTGGGTGCTGTCATTGTTTTGTAGACAAAGAAGTTGAAGCACAGAAGAACTAAGAACTGAAGAAGTTGAAGCACAGAACTGCCTGTGTTTGGAGTTACTGAGAAATATGCTCAGACTCAGACTTAGGCTATTGTCTCAAGGTTTTCCCAATGAATGAGGAGCTTGAAATATCTGGTGGGGAGAGATTATTCTGAGAGTTAGCAGTGAGAATTTGCTGGGGCTTATTCTCCTTGCAGAGCAGAAATGTAGGAGGTTGACTTCAGAGTGGTTTAGATCTCATTAAGGACCAGGTACACCATGTATCTTGTAACTTGGTGTCAAAATATGTGTTTCCTTTCTTTCTGTCTATACCTCATTTCTTAAAGCACAGATGTTGAGTCAGAGTATATTTCCCTGGAAAACATTCTCATAAAGTTCTTCTTTCCATTCAGTTGTGGCTCCCATTTTTGAGGCAGTTTAATTACTGGATCATCCTACCTAGTTAAGTAAGAAGACAATTAGGATACTAGTATTGAACCCTGATTGTAAGATTTCTTAGTTTTGTGGAACCAGACAAAACCAATTATTCTGGAACCATCTATTCTGTTATCTACACACTGTGTAATATGTGTCCCACACTTAATCATATCGTTGGGTTTTCTTAAGCCTGAGGCATCCTAGCTTTCTAGGACCTCAGACCAATAGCACAGGCAAAACTGGTTTCTAGAAAGAAGAGAGACTGAGTTTGGAATCTGCATTTAATAAAATCACCAAGAGATTTGTGTCCATGTTACCAAAATATATGCATTAAAAGGTTCAGACCCCTAACACACAGGATATAGAGTCTAGCTACTTCTATTTACCTCTTTCCTTTCCTCTTTTTGTTGATCTTGGAGAGAGGGGGGGTGCATATGTGGGAATACACACACATGTATTTATAGGTATATGCACCATGTATGTACTTGATGCTTGAGGAATATATTGATTGCCTTTCTCAGTCATTCTGCATTTATTTCCTTGATATGGGATCCCTCAGTCAACTTAGAGCTAAGCAAACTCTCTAGATCCTCCTTTCTCTGGACCTGTAGTGTTAGGGTTACTTAGCACTCCACTGGGGTCTGCGGTAATGCCTTCACATAAAATTCAAGGGCAAGTTCACTGAGTGGAAGAGAGATGATGAATAGCTTTTATCACCTCTATTTTAGTTTTGTCCTCATGGAGGAGGACCAGGATAGAAACTTCCTGATTTAGGAAGGATCCATTTCCCATCCATACTTGCTCTGTCCTGTACAAAGCTTGAGTAGAGTCAACCAGAGAGAGAGAGAGAGAGAGAGGAAAATAAAACATCTGAATGGAGCCTCCCCAGCACATTTTGAGATACCATTTGATACCACGGATTCTATCAGCAACCCTGACCTTGAGGGAGACAGACAGTTTATGGAAAAAAGAGATAGCTCATTATATTCTCCATCTTAGAGTGTTAAACCCATGGAAGACAGAAATGAAAGAGGCCTAGAGCCCCCTTCTGTACCACACAGAAAAATCTATGGTCCCTAAAAAGCAGGAGGTAGAGATTTTATTTTATTTCAATCATCCAGAAATCATAAAGACTTTAACAAAATGGAAAAAGACCTCCTTGGTTATATTGCTGATGAAGTGCTGTGATAAAACTTATCATAAAATGAAGGAACTTTGCCTCATAACATGGTACTCTCCACTTTCTATCCCTTTTCAGGATTCCCTAAATTCATTCAAATGCTGTCTTAGGCCTGCAGCTGACAGAATGTTCAGATCCTTCCTTTAACATGAATCTCTTTGAGGGAATCCTGCTGAGAGAAAAAGGAAACAGGGGAGAGGAGCTACCTTACTGTAAGTTCCTCAACAATATTTCAAAAGTGAAAGATAAACATCCCCTGCTAAAGAAAATGGACTTCATAGTGCCTGCAAGGTACAAAGTATAGAAAAATCTTCCCGGTTCAAAAGACTTAGTTCCTGGCTTCCTTACTTTTTCAAGCAGTAGAGAGGACTTGAAAACCATTATCCTCTATTTCCTAGGTAGGAATGATGCTGAAAAACTAGACCAAGTAGGAGTAAGGCAGTTTTGCTAGGAATGCCAACCTATCAGTTCAAGTCTGCATTATTTTGTTATCAAGGTAAGACTCTCAGCTGCAACATTAAATCCATTAAATCAGCATCAAACCTTTGATGATTACATCCCCATGCTACCAAGCAGGAAATAGTTATTCAGGAAAGTTGCACAAATTCTTAAGGACCATTAGAACCCATGTTTAGGTAATTCCAAAATATGTCTCTTCACAAAATATGAAGTTTGTTTTCTTCTAATGCTTAGGATCCAGGGTGTCTAGGGTACAGAGAATGATTTCTGTGTAGCAGGGCAGGACATGCTACTTTAAGTGTTACACATGGAAAAGGTGATGGGTGAAATGGAAAGTGGAGTGGCGGGGCTAAGATTCATGCCCCCACAGAGGATGATTTATGACTGCTTTTCAACCTGCCTTCTATCTTGCTTCCAGGGATATAAGTGAGATAATCATAGGATTATAGTGATGAAATGAAACTCCTAAAGCCATCCAATCTATCCCCCTGCCCCAAGGCAGTAGTTCATTTAAACTAGACAATTTTCTCCTTTTGTTTAAAGATCTTAAAAGGAGGAATTTCCAAATCCCTTAAAGATATCTATGACAGGGCCTTACAGGTCTCACAGTGATTAATCTTTTGTGATTAATTATTTTTCAAGCATATATTGAGTCCTTATACCATTCTCTATTCAAAAGTATTCACATGAGTGCATGCTAAATATGTTTTAGTGGTCATTGGATTTATCCTTAGACTTTTCTTAGTTTTCTTGGTGAATAAAATAATACATTTTCAAAATTTAAAACCCGGTAGAATTGGTTTTGACATTAAAAATCTCATGTTCATTATTAACATCTGCTGCTGTCATAAATTGTCCAGGCCCTCTGTAAAAGTCATAAGGATTCACCCTGATATGTGAATTCTTTTCTATAAAGTAGAGTAGTTATGGTTCCTTTATCATGATCATCAGTCCAAGGAATACAAGTTATTAGTGGCAAAGGCTACGGCTGATGAAGAGTTCAGAAGGGAAGCAATCCTAAAGAGTGGGCTTGCTAAGGTATAAGAAGTAGGAAGGACATCAGTAGGCTCCAGAAAGTCAGAGAGTTGTGGTCTGGGAATAAAAAATATACACCAGAGAAATGGTAAGGTAGGACTGCCATTTGACAATCAGCCAATGGGAAGCCGGATGAAGGTCCAGAGTAGAAGGAAAGGAAAAATTCATATTACCTAAAATTCTGAGAGTTGAGTGTATGAGGTTTCTGTGTTGGTATAACATCAACACACACATACACATGTGCTTTAAAAAGGAAAAATAAAGGAGATAAAAAATTACAGTTTCCTATATTTCTTTATGATTCCTATATTTCCTTAAAATATATTTCCTATATTTCCTATATTCCTTAAGATTGCTGCTTTAAATATGTAACAACTCCTATATCATCTAGAAGGCAGGAATTCATCTTACTAGAATTATGGTTGACTCTAGGCTGAAATAAGGAACATACAGATAGCACATGAAGGGATGGGGGAGACTACAGAAGTTCTTCCTCATCAACACAGGTATCATCCTATACCCTGAGGACCTACATGAAGCAATAGGCTGAAAAGATTCTCACTCTCCCGTTGACCTGCATCTTATCCTGCCCTCAGGTGGGAAAAGTCCTGGGTCTCAGGCCTCAGGCCTCAGGCCTCATCAGCATGCCTGAACCATTTACTCTCCTGATGCTTGATTTTTCCAGCTTGGACTAGAACTGCATTACTGCCTTTTCTGGTCCTGCAGCTCTATGTGCAGTGACTTAGACCCTATGGAAACATGAGCCAACCCCACATAAGGAGCCACTTCCTGAGTAGCCCCTCATATCAGCCTGGTTCTGTGTCTTTGAACTAATACACTTCCCCTACAGATGATAGAACAAGAGTCATAAAAATCTACATAGCTGAAAGCCTGAGATTTCCATGGGTCATGTGAAGTAACAAGTGGGGAATTTCGTGAAGCACTGAATGTAGTGTCATCTGAAGTTACAGAGCAAAGCTTATTTCCTCAACTGACAATGGATCAGAAGATGCTGGTGTAAGTCATGTGAGATTGTGATATGGAAGCAGTGCTAGAGAGAGAGACAGAGAGACAGACAGACAGACACATACACACACACACACACACACACAGAGAGAGAGAGAGAGAGAGAGAGAGATCTTCGGGAATTACCTGCAATGAGCAACAATTCAAGTATGAGGAAAAAATGCATGATGATAGGAGAGGATGAATCTCTTCCCAGAAAGAGGTGGGGAATGCGAGTAAAGCATACACGTCAGCAGAAAGATGAACAACAGCCAAGTAGTGGAGGAGATGGTGATGCAAGAAAGTGTGAGAGAAAGGTGCGCGGAGCCTGTGAACCCCCACTTTTTAGTGTTCTGACAGAGAAACTGGTTTGAACACACACACAGAGGAAAAAAAAAACAGATGATGCTTTAATTTTGCTTGTTGTTTTGTTTCCGCATTATTTCAGAGAGCTTTTTCTTTTACCGTTTCTTCAGAAAAATGGGAGAGCTATGATCCTCAGCTTTTCTATATTTATGGTTGTGAGCCTAGCCCTTAACAGCTGAGCCATCTCTCCAGTCCAATCCTCAGTTTTTGTTTTGTTTTGTTTTAAGAGAAGAAGTATATTTCCAGGCATTGTTCTGATACAAATTAATATCTGAAAGCAACATGCTTTCCTAGGTTTCTGTAGGTTGTTAATTGCTGAAACCTTTGGACAGATCTCTTGGAGAATCCAAGCATTCATTTAATATCTCCTAAAGCTCCTTCCATGGGACAAGGGTTTGTGCTAGGCCTTAACTCTGCTGTCTACTCACCTCCAAACTATCCCATTGGTGGGTAGCCACCATGCCCCTGGACCAGTGACACAAGCTACTGGCTAAAGCCCCTTCACACTCGTGCTTTGCCTCCACGGTTTGTTGAGACAGGGGATAAACTGCACTTCATTTCCAAACAGCGGGGCCCTTGCTTTCATAAACAATTCCCAACGGAATGACAACTCTTGCACAGGAAGACTCTCTCCCCAAGGCAGACTTTCCTGGAGCACGGGGCTTTGCTCCTTTCCCTGTAGAGATCATCTGTTGGGATCAGGTGGGTGTCTCCCTGGAAATCAATACCCTGAGCATGTCTAGGGCAGGAGGGAACAGCAGAGATACTGCTCATTCTCGACTTTTCTTGCTTTGCTGAGTTCTTTCACTTTTCCAGCTGAGTGCTTGCCCACCTGCTTCGCAAAAATAAAGCTAGTCTGCTAGGATTTAGTACAGATTTAATTATTGACTGTGTGGCCCCTCTTCCCTTGATAATCACTTCACAGATAATAATTAGGAAAATCACAGTAGCGTCTTCACTGCCGGTATCTCTCTTCACCCCCAGCCTGTCTGTGCGACATCACTTTTACAGATGGAAGCTTTTGTATTCTGTATTTCTTCATGCATGCAACCGACTATAGAAACAGGAAAGGAAACAAAAACCTTTAAAAATATTTATCATCTTCTCTTTCCCCTTAGTCGTATGAAAATGTCCTGTATTTTTGTCCATGTAAATGCAGAATTATCCTTCTGTGAGTTGAGGTGGTGGCAGTTCCTGAACACAGTTATATTTTGCAGATAACAGGATTAGCTTGGATGTGGGTAATAAGTTGGTGAATCTCCCCCCGGCCATTTCTCAACACTGTGAGAGCACTAATCCTTTATGCTTTGATGTCTTCTAGTTTTCCATCAGGTGCGCCACGGACTATTTGTCCTGGGGCAGTCAGCTCTCTTATAAGATCTCATAGTGTCCTCATTAGCTGCGCCTATTTACCCAGCCAGCCTGTTGAACCCAATTTATAGTTTATGTGATTAATTCCCAAAGTACAGCAAACCCTAGCTCTGAGGCTCTCTATTATATGACTGCATCTCCTTTAAGGGCAAACACAAGCTTCAGCTCTTTTGCTATATGACTGCCTCATATATAATACACTAATAATTTTACTCTCGACGACACATTAACCATCTTTCTATACACTTTCTTTATAGCACACAGCTCATAAAGAAGAGAATGTTCCACACTGGGCTATAAAGTGCTAACCATATGAAAGAGTCATTTGGTTTTGGGCTTTAGAAAAATTATTTTGGCTGAAATTACCACATGGCACTCTTGCAAGGATGAACAGTGAATTGGCAAGTCACGTTACTGTACAACTCTTTATCTACTGAGTTATAAGTTTGAAAAGGCTTCAGAGACACTGTGGCAGCACAAACCCATGGGCTCCTTTTCATCTTTAACATGCAGGCTTGGAAGATAAAAGGTTTAAGTGTGTGTGTGTGTGTGTGGACAGAGTGAGACAAAGGCAGAAAGCGGAATGAAGACCTCAGGTCTACAGCAACCTATGGCAAGGTGGTGATCTTTTTTTTTTTTTTTTTTTTTTTTTTTCCTTTAGCAGGATGAAATATACAGGGAACTCACATTGATTTGATGTTACAGAGAATAAGTACATTACCAGTGCTTCTCATCTGGGGGAGTGTGGCCTAGACACACTTGGCAATGTATTGGAGATGCTTCCTGTCAGTACGACTGGGGGTATATAATGTTGCTCCTGGCACTATCTGGTAGCACGCAGTAATATTATCGAGTATCCTACAGGTAATGCTTTGTAACAAATAACTATTCTTTCACAATGTCACTAGTGGGTTGAGAAAGCTAGTATAAACCTTGGAAGGTGGAAAGTGAAGCATAGAACTTGATCAATACTGTTCTTACATCTTGTCTGAACTCAGAGTTTAAAAACCTTAAAGAAATTATTGGTATTTGACACATACTTTAAACTTTGAAAAGAAAACAAAACAGGAGCTGGTTGTTTTTTTTTTGTTGTTTTGTTTTGTTTTTTACTAGCTTTTGTTATCTTTTGTTTTGCAGTTTGATGCATAGCAAAGCTAATGGATTTAGTGGGAAAAGCAAATGTAAGATATGAGTCTACTCCCTGACCTTTCTCCTTGACAATTCTAAAGACACATTTCAGGGGCTAAGATTTGCAACTGAATGTCTTGGAAACTGTCAAGGAATATGCCATCTCATATGCTTATTGTTCGTCAGTGCTACCTTTAGCTTATCTCTACCTTTCCACCATACCTCCTCAGTCCCTTACTGTGAGAGTAGAAAACCACAGACATGTACTGATGTACCCACCTATACTTTTTCTTTGAGATATTTTTTCTAACATTATAATATTCATTTACAAATGAAGCTGCTTAGATTTGAGGTCACTGGGCTCATAGGGGCTCACTGAAACTGAACCACTAACCAGGGAGCCTGCATGGGACTGACCTAGGCCCTCTGCACATGTTACTGCTATGTAACTTGGTCTTCTTGTGGGACTCCTAATAGTGGGAGCAGAAGCGGTCTCTGACTCTGCTGCTTGATTTTGGGACCCTTTCTCTTATTGGGTTGCCTAGTTCAGGCTTAATAGGAGAGGATGTGCCTAGGAGTTCCGGGGGGGGGGGGAAGGGAGGATGGAAGGAAGGTCAGGGAAGTGGGGAGGTGGAAGGGAGGGATGGGAGGAGTGAAGGGAAGGGAAACTTAGTCTGGATATTTAAAAGAAAAAGTAAGGTTGCTAAAGCATCACAAAAACCACCAGGCAAATGCTGTAATTGTGTGCAGGCAGGGTTTAGGGTTGCAATCCTCACTTTTTATTTGCCTAGTTGCCTTCTCCCTGCTAGCAGAAAAACTGCAAAATCTTTGAAAATTATGATTTTGTTGTGAATTTCATACATGTATAAAATTAAATATTCTCATATCCCTCTGCATATTCCACTGTACCCCTCTCAGTTTCATGTTTGTCTTCTTCTCTCTCTCTTCTGATAGCAGTGTCCAACTAGTGCTGCCCATGCGTGCATTTGTGTAGGGTCATTTACTAGTGTATGGGACAGCTACCAGTGACCATAAGTTCAAATAAAAACAAAGATTCGTTCTCCTCCAACATCTAATAGTTGTTAATAGCATCAACTAGTAGCTGATGCCAACAGTTCCTCATTAAGGGGCTGGAAACCACCTCCCCGTCTACTCTGGAATTTTGAATGGCTTGATCTTGTGTAGATCTTTTGCTGATAGCCACAGCTGCTCCGAGTTCATGGCAGCAAAAACTATCTCCTGTACTAAAGATGGCATCTCCTAGCAACAGCTCATTTCCCCAATTCTCCCATATTTCTGCCTCCTCTTCTGTGATGTTCATGAAGCCTTGGATGGAAAAAAGACAGAGGGTAGAAATCACTGGTAAAGAACTTCATTTACTGCCAACAGTTTATTCTCAGCACTTTGACAAAACTTCAAACTTTATACCTAAAAATCAATAGACAAATGCCCAAATAATTTTAGGATAGTGTTCCTTTCTGAACAGGCTTATGCCACAGTTTCTCTGTAGATGATATCGTCAAGAACTGTTTTCTCTACATATTTTATTTATATGGGACTACTGAAGCCACTTTCATCAGCCAAGGCCGATGAGGGCATTAGTATACTGTTGTCTTTATCTGCTCACTAGCAATCTTACTGAGCAGAGCTCTAGGCTCCTTTAACTCCCCAGCCTCTTAAGAGTTAGAAGGTCTGCACTTTTAGCAGCTCCTCTGAACCACAGGTTATCTGGTTATCCATGTGGCTGCAGTGTGGAACTTTGATCTTGGCCCATTGTGAAGGCTATTATGTAGGGAGTTGGTAACTTTTTCATTACAATAAGAGTGCATACATTTGCTAGGTGCTCTAGGACATGGATTGTGTGTCCTACCTAGGAGTCTGAGTGGTGGTCTTCACACCACACGTAGAAATGTTGCCCTCCAGAAATCCCAAAGAAAATTTCTTCAAAGACAGTGAAACTTGGTATGCTGCCATTTTGGATTATCTGGCTCTGGGTATTTTCTCTTTTAGAATGTTGGTAGGAAAGATAGAAGAAACAGATATGTTCACGAGGATGTAGGAGGGATCATTCATAAAACATATTGTAAAGTTTTTATGAAATTCCATAGTGCTATAATAAATTGGCACTTGACACCTACTTCTGAAATTCTTTGATTTTATGATGCTAAACAGAGAATGATCACAATCTGTGAAAATTCACTTGGGAACAGAATGTCCTTAGGCAGAAAATTATTCTGAGTAAGTGATGGTGCATATTTCTGGTCCCATTTTTCACAATATAGTCAGTTCCTGACTTTTCTCATAAGTAGAAATAGAGATCATCTCACAAGACTTTATTGCAATTAATGACATGGATTAGACATTTAGTATTTGAATCGGCTTACAGTTCCAAGCATAAAGAGATGATGGATAATATTGATGAATCAAGGTCTTACTGTGTCCTAGGAATCACGCTAAGCTTCCGGAGTTCTTAATCCCTGCAATGAACTGATGCAATGAATTGCTGTTATTGTCACTCGTTTGTATATGACTCAGCTGAGGACTACAGTAGCTGTGTAACTAAAGACATTGTGAAAGGCAGGGAGGGGACACACACTCCAGTATCTGTGTCTGTCATCACTCCATTGAATAGCATATTGCTTGGAACTTCACTGAAGATTTTCATTTGAGAGATATACAAGCCATTTTTCCCACTATGGAAGCATGCTGGATTAAAGTCTCTTGAATGAGAACCTCAGGTATAATCGTTTCGAAAAATTACAAGAGTTAGAAATTAGCACTTACAAAAGTAGACCAGATCCAGAGAAACGGTTACAAAGTATTTTGTGTGAACTCTTCTACTTCTTGAGGAAACTTGGAGAATGCAAATTGTCCTCAAATATTTCAGCATTGTGGAACATCAGTAATATTTTATAAAGTAACACTTCTTCCTGGAGGATGGTGATATTGAATCAGTTAGACTTGGGCTCAACAATAACAGGACTAGGTACTGAGTAAAACTGAATACAATGTGTGATATTAATAATGGTAACCAGCAAAGATCAAATATTGTCTTTTCTTTCTTGATGCCCTTAACAAACTTTTCCCCTTATCCTCCTCAAAAATTTCAACACTAGACACCATGCATATGATTTCATTTCTCATGTTCTTTCCAGAGTAACTTAAATTTGTAGAAATTAGGTTGCATATTACTCCTGAGCTGTGGAGAGAAAAAGGGTAGGGAAGGAAGTAAGAAGGAACGGAGGGAGGGAGCACAAAGATGAGAGAAAGCAATGATAGTGTCTTGTGGCATCTACTATATAGGCCATGGAAATGGTAGGTGAGGGTAAAACCAGTGGCTGAGGTTGATAGAACTCTTCACCATGTTGAACTCCAAAGGGACATGGGTGCCCCAGACACCTGCTGTAACTCAGACTCCTAAAAGATCAAAAGAGTTCCTGATTTGAATAACTAAGACTTTCACTTACTGACTGCAGCTAATATAATTGAAGTCAAGATTGTGTTAGAGCTCCTGCTTATGGACAGGTAAGATTTTATTTAAAATAAGAAAATAAGCAGCATGTGATGATAGACGCAGAGTATGGTAAAATGACAAAACTGAACATAAGTGTCCATAAGCTTAAATTCTGAAGAACCATATTAAGGAATCAAATAAGTAAAAGCGACAATATTAAAACTCAAGGGAGTAGTAGAGGGCCAAAGCCATTGTGGCAACATTGGAAACTGTGATTCTCTAGGTGACAATTCCTCCTTCCGGGAAAAAAATGGTAGATAAAGAAACTAATAAACTCCTCTCAAGCTCTGTGTGTGTTTGGTGTGGGTGATGTCATAAATGTCCAGGAAATGCCACATCAGTTAAGGCTGCCCGGGCAGCGAAGATAAGGAGAGAGGACAGAAAGGCATCTAGAATCAATTGATGATAAGGGGAGGGTTAAAGCGAAGAGGGGATTTTGAAAAGATATGCTAGGCAAATGGAAGTAGTCAGAGACAAAGCTGTCTGGAGTATCTTACAAGGCTCCAGAGCTCAGAGGTCGCAAGTTCCGATTTTAATCCCAACTACTTTGAGATATGAAGGCAATGACTTGATTTATCAGTGTCTGAGCTGTCCTTTTTAGTGAGAGTGATGTGACAGGAGCCTGCTCTCAAGGAACGAGGTGGAAATGTGTCCAGTATTGATACCTCAAAGTGCTCTGAAAAGTTCCAGCCTCTCCCATGCCATTGAAGCTACCAGTTTTGGCTTACCCCAAAATACATATAACAGAGCCTTTAATGCAGGGTTCACAAGCACTTTGCATAGGATAGGTTTTGAGTTTGATTATGGTCATCCAGAGAGATAGAAGGCAACAAAGGGATGGGAGGAAACAAGCGGAGCTTGGAGGTTTGTACTGTGTTTACATCACTTCTGCCTCTTCCTCTCTATGTTTCAAATCCTCTCATGCCTCCCCACTCCCGCCCTAATTCATTACCTCTTTTTACACACACACACACACACACACACACACACACACACACACACACACACACACACACACCTTGCTGAACCCATTTAGTGTTGCTTGAATGTATCCATGTTTAGCACTAACCAACTGCTATTGGCTAACCCATCAGGGAGGTTATACTTGGAAAAGACTGATTATTCCTTTCTCTGCACTCATTGATTACTGGTAGCGCCCCATCTGAGGGTGGGTGCCTTGTGATATTTTCCTCATCTGTGTTGACATGTCAAAGGGTGATGTCGTTATACAGGTCATATTTAGGCAACCATATTGTTGACATTTCATGGGTGCAGCCTCCCAGCTGTGTCTAGAAGATCGTATCTAGCATGAGAAATCCACGTCTTCTGTCTCTTACAATTTTTCCGTCCTTCCTTCCACAATGTTCCCTGAGCCTTAGGTGTAGAAGTTGTATTGTATATGGATGAATTAGGGTGGGAGCGTTCACAGTCACAGTCTATTGTTCTCTGCACTCTAACCAGTTTGGACTTCTGTAATGCTCTCTTTCTGTTGCATAAAGGAGCTTCCTTGATGACAGAGGAGAACTATGTTTAATGTAGTATAAGAATAAGCTTAGAACACAGAAATTATACAGGTTTAGAAAAGTGCCAGTAGTAGGGTCTCCTCTAGGATGTGTGACCTCTCTAACCACAGGTAATTGTTTTAGAATACGAGATACAAATTCACTCCTACTGAGAAGGTCCTGAATCCAACTGAACATCTATTGTCTATGCCCAAGTTACAAGTGCCACTACTGAACCACTTGGTATCTTTCCAGGCAATTTATTATTGAGACTCTCAGAATTTACAGCTAGGTAGGACTGCTGATGAGTTTTCTCCCTTACTAGCTTTCATGGCATCAGAAGACAGTATTATCTGGTAGTCAGAGAAGAGGCTTCCAGGTCCTACTACCTTGCCTTTCCCAAACTTTTTGACTAGAGTGCTTTAATGAATTTACTCTATCACACCTTCACCATCTACTGTCCAATTGCAGCGAACTACAGGGTGCTCTGTTCCTTCACATAGCTAGGAGGCACCTTTCTTTCTGTTCAGTCACATTAATCTGGTGATTCTTAACCTATTTACTTAGTCTTTTAATACTCTGTATGTAATATGCTCGTTATGTTGAAAATAAACAGTGTTATCAAAATAATTTGACATTCTCTGCTTCCTTCAGGTTGAACACCTGTATGTATATAAGATATGGAATGTTTTGATTACCGAAACAATTCAAAACATTTTAAAGAGTCTTTCTTGGAATAGTGAAATACCAGATGTATATTGCCTAAAAAAATAGATAAGCTTAGATGTACTTCCAGGTAAAATTAATTTGTAAGTCGTGTCAGTGAGTGATTGATGTTATGAAAAACAACTCACTTAAATATGTGGATAAGGACTCTGTTACCTTATTGTTAAAGCATAGATATATTCATTTGGTTTTAGGGATGAGCAATGACATTTTCATGGCAAGAATTTACTATTCATGACATAGTGTATAATCAAAATTCAATGCCAAAAAACTTGTGAAAATTCTCCAAAACTTTAGCATTTCAAAATTGGGCAAGGTCAGTTGTCACTTTTGAGGCAGAGTAGTGCAGAGTTGAGTGTGCAGATTTTGGGATCAAATTATACTGATATAAGCCTTATGTTTGTCAATTATTAGTTATGTGGGTTTGGGAAAATAAACATAGTTTTCTCTGCCTCTCTTTTCTTCCTAAAATTTTAATTTGCACCGTTATTTCTTCTAGTGACTATATTTTTTGTTGAATTATACTTAAGTGATTTTTATTATTTAACTCAATAGTATTTTTTGTGGTTTTCATTAAGTGATTTATTCATATCCTCTTTAGGGTCCTTGAACTGTTTCATACTTGCTATCTTGGAAGTCCATTTTGTGTGCTTCTGCTATATTGCTTTTCTCGGTGCTGACTGTAGTCAGGTTACTGGGTTCTAGTGGAAGTCTATTGTCTTGGCTATTCATGTTCCTTTCTTTGCACTGGTACCTAGGTGTCTGGGGTTAGGATGATGATCGTGGTGAATCTGGGTGTGAATATCTGGTCTTGTCATTGTTGATTTCTGTTGCACTCTCTGGATCTTAGGAAAATGTGATGGCTGTGGGCTTCCTGGTAAAATGTGCTTCTACTGGTTACTGTGAGACAGAAATTAATGTGGGCTAAGAAAAAAAAAGGCTGAGTCCCAGCAGGCTGCAGCTACTAGGAATCCCTGATACAAAGTGTTTCTAGCTCCATTTTCTTGTTTTAACATTGCAGATTCTGGTAAGATTGTCCCAAAAGTTAAGCAAGCACACCTGAAATAGTTAAAGCTTACAAATGATGATCCCCAGCATCTGCTACCCAGCACTGCTCATCCTGCAAGAAGGCTAGCATCAAGTTCTGGTGATACACTGGTCCTTAAATGTTCTCATCCCTGTAGCCCACAACCACAAGTCAGATTTAGCAACTCTGTATATAGGTAGCTTTTTTAAAGGTACTCTGATTTACTGAGGTGGGAAACTCTGAAGGAAATTGACATGAAAGCAGGCAGGAATCTAGGTAAATGTTTCTTATGAAAGACCCACTTTGAGATTCCATCTCACCTCAGGATGGCTGTCATCATGCCACAATAAATAAAGAAATGAAAAGACCATAAGTGCTGCAAAGGTTGTAGGGGAAGAGGAAACTTTCTTCACTTTTGATGTGAATAGAAACAGATATAGCCAGTATGGACACCAGACTGGAGTTCTAAAACAAAACAAGCAACCAAATCTAAACTCTAAAAACAGAACTACCAATACCCAGCTACACTATTTCTGGGCTCTTACTCAAAGGACTTTATATTCTGTCAAAGAGGCACTTGAATATCTGCATTTTTATTGCTGCTCTTTTTACAATACCTAGGAAATGAAATCATCATAATTGTCCATCAGTAGATGAAACAATAATGAAAATGTGGTACATATACAAAATTAAATTTTATTCAAATGTAAAGCAAAATAAATTTTGACAGTTGCAGGAATATAGGTAGAACTTAAAAATACCACACAAAGGAAGGTAACTAGACTGAGAAATAAAAATATCACATGTTATTTCTCTCATATGTAGATCATAGCACATTGTTTTTTATATGTGTGTGTATTTCATAGTGGCAGTGGGTAGAAATCATGAAACTAGAAAGGGGCTGTTAGAAAGAAGTTGTAATAAAGAAGGATGGGGAGGTTAGGAGAACATCTCTGACATTAACGTGAAAAAGAGGTTAGTGGGGTGGTACAAAATGAGGGCAGAGGGTCAACCAAAAAGAATTACGTATGAAAATGGAACACTTTACATGTTAATTTAAGATACAAAATAATTTTTTATCAATTATATTTCCAAAAGCCTCTTGTCAGACACAGGATATATGAGGGAAAAATGTTACTTTCATAAATCCACAGAGTACCTTCTTAAACAGCCAGGTACCCCCAATGTTGTGTCAGTAGCCAGCAATAGATTTGGGTCTGTTATCACTTTAACATTTCTATATTACCGATTCTACTCTTTCCTGCCAACCTCAACAACATTAATACTCTAAAAGGATGCCTATTTATATGGTGTAGGAATAAAACAAGATTATCTGATGAGTTAGAGACTGAAAGTCAGTATCACATTTAGACAGAGGAGTTCATGTGCAAATAAAACTGCGATTAAGCCGGGCATGGTGATACACACCTAGAATCCCAGCACTTGGAAAGAAGAGGCAGGTGGATTTCTGTGAGTTTGATGTTAGCCTGGTCTACCTAGTGAGCTCCAGACCAGCCAGAGTTACATGGTGAGACTGTGTCTTCATAAACCAATCAACAAACATTGCTGTTTAGCAGGTAACATAGTGCTTAGTTAAATAATGACTGTCCTTTGGGCCATAAGATCATAAGATGAATCTTAGCAAAGAAACTCAGGTCAAGATTCTCCTCTTGGCTGAGGAAGCGCCAGATTGATTTCTAGAGTGGTTGTACAAGTTTACATTCCCACCAGCAGTAGAGGAGAGTTCCCCTTTCTCCACATCCTCTCCAGCACGTGTTGTCACTTGAGTTTTTGATCTTGGCCATTCTGATGGGTATAAGGTGAAATCTCAGGGTTGATTTGATTTGCATTTCCCTGATGAGTAAGGATGTTGAGCATTTCTTTAAGTGTTTCTCTGCCATTCAATATTCCTCTATTGAGAATTCTGTTTAGCTCTGTACCCCATTTTTAGCAATTCCTCAAGATCCAGCTATACCACTCCTAGGCATTTATCCAAAAGATGCTCAAGTACATAATAAGGATATTTGCTCAACCATGTTTGTAGCAGCTTTATTTGTAATAGCTCAGAAGCTGGAAACAACCCAGATGCCCCTCAACTGAGGAATGGATACAGAAATTG
>CM053756.1:19433401-19446222 GCA_028658305.1 Pachyuromys duprasi | reverse complement strand
GCACAAGGGTCTTTCCTGAGACTGATACTCCAACCAAGTACCATGCATGGAGAAAACCTAGAACCCTTGCACATATGTAGCCCATGGCAGTTCAGTATCCAAGTGAGTTCCATAATAATGGGAAAAGGGACTGCCTCTGACATGACCTGATTAGCCTGCTCTTTGATCACCTCACCCTGATGTGGGAGCAGACTTACCAAGCCACAGAGGAAGACAATGCAACCACTCCTGATGAGAGCTGATAGACTAGGATCAGAAGGAAGGAAAGGAAGACCTCCCTTATCAATGGACTTGGGGAGGGGCATGTGTGGAGAAGTGGGAGGGAAGGTAGGATTCGGAGGGGAGGATTGGGGTGTTTATGGGGGATACAAAGTGAATAAAGTGAATTAATAAAAATTAAAATAATAAATAATAAATACTTTTAAAATAAAAAAAGAAAGAGAACTGAATTAACTGTCTCTGTTCTTGCTTTGGAGAAAATAATTAGACTGTTGAGTAAAGTCTCTGCAAATGTCTATTCCCATCTTCATCTAAATAGGTTCTTAGCCTGAGGTTCATCACCCCTTTGGAGGGGGTTTGAAAGACTATTTCATAGGAGTTCCCTAAGAACATTGGAAATCACCAATATTTACATTACAGTTCATACCAGTAAAAATTAGAGTTATGAGGTAGCAGTGAGAATAATTTTATGGATGCAGGGGTCATCACAGTATTAGGAACTATGTTAAAGGAGGGCAGCATTAGGAAGATTGGGAACCACTATCCTAGATGGTAGCCAAGAGTGTGAACAACCAGAATAAGCAGAAAATATCGATATGAATACCCATTCACTTTTCTACAGCCATGAATTCTTTAGCATATATGTTAAAAACAACCACAAACTTTTAAATTAAAATAATAGTTCTTTGCCATATTTTCAGCACTCAAGTGCTAAGTACAATGTTTCAAACACAAATCTACCACAGAGAAGCAAGAAAGACTAATACATGCTTTACCTACTGAGCTCTTAGACTCAATGAGCTTTGTAATAATTCTCTCAGAAAATATCTTCATCCTGATCCTCTTGATTCTTTCCTCTCTTTTCATCCCTCCCATTTTCCTTCCAGAGTGTCCCTTCCTTGCTTCTGGTGAAAGACCAGTGTTGCTCTTTTCTTGCTTTGCCTTCCATCCTTTCGTTCCCCAGGGAAGGTCATCCACCCTTGGGTAACCCTGCTAGGGAAATCAACTAAAGAAGGCATATCAAGATGCAATAAGAGTAGGTACCTTCTCTAATATTATGGACCTATGGAGGCAATCCAGTAGAAGGACAAGGGTCCCCCAATGGAGGCAAAAGTATTAGAAACAGCCCCCACTCCCTATGTTAGGAGTCCCCCCACCACAAAAACAGCAAGCTACTCAAATTAGCATATATACAGAAGGCCTAGGTCTAATCTGATTGTCGGTTCAGTCTCCGTGAGTGAGGGTGAAGATCCTCCTTGCTCATGGGACTCCTAACATATCACTGTATCATCTTTCTAAAAATCACTGAGAACATATATTTATTTGGGGGTACTTTCCTTTCTCCTCAAAACCCTTTCTTGTGAACTGCGGTTTTTGAAAAACAAATTCAAGAATCTGTGCCATATATTTTTCATGAAGTGGGGATAAGTAAGACAAATTTCCCTGCCTAAATTAGATAACTCAAAATACTTTGATTCAGTTTTGATGACATAGTGCAGTGTTTTCTGAAATCAAGATGAGTATCCTTGAGGGGAAGAGAAGAAAACTGAGACAACCGTAAGTTCTGAACAAGGGCCTCACCTACATGATCTTGGGCAACGCCGAGTAGAAGATAAAGAAGGAAATCCCAGCTATGTTTAAAAACCTTTGAAAAATGTCACCAAATGCTGGGATTTTCCAGGGTAACAAAATATGGCTTCTACCCCATCTGAATGTGCACAAACAGAAAACAAAGTGTGCATGGCTGTATCTATGTACACGGAGAAAGCCTCTCTGAGTTGCTTGTGTAATATCGGGAAGTAGACCCTCTGAGATTTTCCGCATGCCCAGGAGTGTTGAGGCGTATTCTCATCGAACGGTGATGGCTTTCTAAGCATGCAGCAGCAGCTGAAGATACTGCAGACTTTCAAACAAGGAAGGGTTGGGGCTTCTGCAGACCACAGCCGCCTCCATATGCCCCTCATATTTGTGTGAAACGTGCCCATGCAAATGGAGGATCCAGAAGATCCTGTCAGATAAACCTGTCAATCCCATTGAGAAATTCCAGTGATTCTCATTAATGAAAGTGTTCTTTTCAATGGCTTGAACTTGATTTTTTTTTTTTACTTGTGTGGACCTAAATTAGAAGCAAATGTCAAATATAGGAATACATTTCTGAAGGGGCACATCTGCTTGTGGATGCTTTGGTCTTGTTGTATAGGAAAATGCTACAGTTGCAGAATATGTGTTGGGTTTTGAGAAACTAAGGCAAGGGTGATAACAAAGTGAAGATTCTAACTTCCAGTCATTTGATTCCACTGGGAAAAAGTTTAAAGACACATATTCTTTAGAAGGAAATCTGCTTTCCCAAAAATTCTTGAATTATATTAGAAAGTAATTTATGAGTAGTTATAACTTATAGTTTTGTATTTTTTAATATATTGACTTTAGGAATCTCTTCCAGTATAGTTATATGAAGTTTCCTTCCTTCTTTTCTTTCCTTCTTCCTTTCTTTCCTTTCCTTTCCTTTCCTTCCTTCTTTTCCTTCCTTCCTTTTCTTTTATTAATCTTGAAGTCCTAATCCTAAACCACTATTTTAACGAAAACTCTTATAGTTCCAACTGTGGTTTTTTCCAACCATGGCATATTTATTAAGCATTGCTCTCAATAGGCAAGAAATTTAATTCCATGTATTAGGAAAGGAGTGGGTACATGCATACTTTTATAAGATTTTCAAACTGGGTTAAAACAAACAGGGTTGAACTTCATAGTTAACAAAATTACCCAGCTGTTCAGTTGCATAGCCATGCTAAATAATTATTATATAGTATTATCAAATTTATATGTTTTGTTTCGGGGGCTCTTTTCTAAAGTCATCACTAGGTAATAAAGAATCTTCATTTGGAGAAAAATATGAATTTGTGTGTAAAGATGAGGAATAAAAATGAATGCTAAACTCAGATGTATAATATTATTTTACCATTAGAATTCAGCATTTATAATACTTAATGAAACAATGAGCAATATTTTTGAGGTTGGGAAGGCAGAAGAAAGAAAATCAAATTTGAATTATGATGATATGCTCGTCATTGAATCTATTAAATCCACTTGCCCTTAAGACTTCTTGCTGTTGTGGAAGGCATTTCACAAGGTTGTAATTACGTTTTATTTTTTTCCTCTTTGCATTTAGGCTGTAGCTTTATTAAATTATTCATTATAATATACCAACTTTAAACCCAAATAGTGTATAAATATAAGATCATGTAACTTCAACACAGCATTAGAGCCTTAGGACCTAAACAAAGGTATGCATTCTACTCTATTATTTCCTGATTTTTCACTTGCATTCTCCATGGCTTCAGATGCCCCTAGTGCTACCAATTAAGCACTCTGTGTCTTTACCAGTGAAACTGTGTACTTTCCACAGATGCAATAACTGGATGCCCAAGAGCCAGACATGAATTGTTGAAAGATTGTGTGCTTTACATATTTTTCCAAATGACTAGAAACAAAGAAATCAAGTATGGAGAATTTTAAAAATATATTTCTTTGATTTGGGGGGTATATAGTATGATTACATTATTTTTCCTTCCCTTTCTTCCCTCCAGACAGTCCCATACACCCTTCCTTGCTACCTTTAAAGCACATGGCCTTTCTTTTATTAATTGTTGTTGCGTTGTTGCAGAAATCAAGTAAAAGAGATGACTTCAGAGGATGGGCACGTAATAGAAAGGGGAATGGCAGGATTAAATTGATCTGAAGTGGGGAATAGGAAGAACAGAGGGTCTAATTAAGGAGGAAGAGGAGGAAGGGAAAAATAATAAGGGTGTCTGAAAAAGTCCCAGGGAATCATACTACTGTCTTCCTAGGCACTGAGGTTTTTAAGTAAGGGAAACTAGGTTTCTGGAGGATCAAGAAAAAAAGAAAGTCTTTTTTTCTTTCTTTTCACAAAAGAATGTAATAAAATTTATTGTACGTGGACAGTATTTTGTTATAGCCAGTTTTAAGGTATTAATTACTCTTAAAGATCTCTGTGACTTGGGGGCACAAACACAGGCATAAAGAACCAGTGAGGAGATAGAGGACCTCAGCATTGCTTATAGCTATGTGTGAGAGAGTGAGTTTGTTGAGAAAAAGAAAGTTGTTTTGACTCAAAATTCCTATTGAGATAGTACTACCAATATTACTGACAGGTTCATTCATAGTCTCATTCTTTTATTTACATCTATTTCGATACAATAATATTTAAGTCCACCATTCCTTTTTTTTTTTTTTGATTGGCAGGAATACCGCCCCTTTGCCCTTGTACTGTTAGCTATGATAGAGTCTAAATGTGAAAAGTACTCAGCTGGGGGCTGGAAGCAAGGCCCAGTTAGTATAGTGCTAGCTGAACATGCATCAAGGCATGTACTTGAACTCCCAGCACTCATGTAAAAATATACAGCTGCTTTCACCTCTAAGCTCGGAACTGCTGAAAGAAGACCAACAGGAGACACACTAGATTCCACCAGAAGTGATTCCAGTTAAATTACTGAGCTCCAAGCTCAGTGAGAGTCACTGTCTTAGTACGTTGAATGGAAAATGATGGAGAAAGATGCAGGAAACTGGCTGCTACACACGCGTATGTACAGAAAGACACGTAATGTCTCACACATGAATGATTAGGTAATGGTCGTTAAATAGGGAGAGAGTGTGGATGTCTTCATGTTTTGTTTAACAAAGGGTAAGGATCCTTGCATAACTCTGAAAGTTTAAGCGTAAGTTCACACGTTCTTGTTGGACAAGTTTCAAGAAATACTAGATATAACACAAAAACTAAACATTTACATTTTTAGACCCATTTTCTACACACTATCTTGATTCTCCATTTATTACCAAATACTTGTATTTAACAAGTGCCTGTATAGCCCTTTAGTCACAGCACACATGCATGCATGCACACTCGTGCACGTGCACACACACAGAGAGACTGTTTTCTTTTTTATTTTTTAAATATTAGTTACAGTTTATTAACTTTGTATCCCAGCTGTAGCCCTCTTCCTCATTCCCTCCTAGTCCCACCCTGCCTCCCTCAGCTCCTCCCTGCCCCTTTCCAAGTCCATTGATAGGCAAAGTTTCCTCCCCTTCCATCTGACCCTAGCTGGTTTCTTCAGCACTGGCTGCAATGTCCACCTCTATGGCCTAGCAAGGCTGCTCCTCCCTCGGGGTGGTGGGGAAGTCAAAGAGGCAGCCATTGAGTTCATGTCAGAAATAGTCCATGTTCCCCTTACTAGGAAACCCACTTGGATACTGAGCAACCACGGGCTACATCCGAGCAGGGGTTCTAGGTTATCTCCGTACATAGTCCTTGGTTGGAAATACAGTTTCATAAAGAGACTGTGTTTTCTTCTTACAGAGAGCGACATGGGCTTTAAAACTTGATTTTTAACTTAAATGGTAATATTTTTGAGATTTTTAAAAAGTTTTTGAGACTAAAATTAAAAGACTTATCCCTTCTCAACCCATCTACACCTAACCTAGTATCCCTACTTTCTCTTTTTCAAATTCCTCCCCTTTGTCACTAATTGTTACATACTTATGTGTATCACACACTACACCAGACCACACCAGAATCGCTCGCCCCCCCCCCCACACACACAATGTTATCGGTATGTATGGTTCCTGGGTTGACCATCTGGTGTTGGAGAACCAACAGTGTAATATTCCCTGGGGAAAATGATTTCTCCTGATCTCAGCATTCCTTAAATGCCTATAGTTCTTTGTGTAAGGCAGAGGCCTCCTGGGCTTTCTCCAGCTTCGTTACCAAGTCTAGCAGAGTCACCCCTGTTCAGCTCATGATCAGGCAGTTATGCTGGTGAGACATGATTGTAGCTTCTGGTTTTACTAGAAGACACAACTTGACAACAAAGTTCCCAATCTTCTGTCTCTTACAATCTTTCTACCTCCTCTTCTCCAATGATCTGTGATCTTTAGCTGCAGGGTCACTGGGACTAGTCCCAGTCCCAATGCATACATCTACAAAACAACACTGCATTTCGAGTGGGCGTGGTTTTCTGTAATGGTTTCCCTCTGTTGTAAAGAGAAGTTTGTTGGTGAGGAGTAAGGAAGATGCTTATCTGTGGATATAAGGATTTAGGGATTATGCTGGTTCAGTGAAGTTTCAGTTGAAGGTTCTACTTCAAGATCTATGACTTCATTGGGAGATTTTTAAACTTGTCATGACATTTTCTTTTTCCAGATAAGAATTCTCTGTGTATTCTTGGCTGTCCTGGACTCAATTTGTAGACCAGGTTGCCTTTGAACTCACAGAGATAGATCTACCTTTTCCTTCTCCAGTGCTGGGATTACAGGCGTGTGCCATCACGCTTATCGCAAGTTACTTTTTATTTGATGAACATTAACTTATCCCTTTCATTTCTATGCAAATTTTCACATTTTATTAGTTGACAGATATCACTAATATCCTGTTCTAAAATCTGTATAATCTTGAATACAAGCAAGGTTTGTCATCATGGTCATCTGTGCTTATTCTTGGGTAATCTTACATCCTTTGTATCTATTGTTCCTCTTCTATTAGGTGTTTTTCCTGCCTTTTATGATTGGATTGACATACCTTAGATCATAAGGCTGTAGGTTATACTGCTCATTTTTATTCTGATACTGAGTAACATTTTTTATTCTTTATATTATTTGTTGTACATATGTTTCTTTTACTTGCATTTTCTCTTTGTCATGTGTAAAGCATTTTTAATCCTAGGCAATATTTTTTCTTCATAATTGAGGATTTAATAGTCTAAAACACTGAGAAATTATTGCTTCACTTGGATTTTGACATCTTTGAGGTATATAATTTTATTTGTTTATTTATTTATTGTGTGTGTGTCTGTGTGCATGTGTACATGTATGTGGAGGCCAGGAGTTGACACTAGATGTGTTTCTCAATTGTGACCTTCTTAATTTATTTACTTAAAAAAATTGAATGTATGTATGTGTGTGCATGTGTGCATGAGTGTGTGTATACAAACATACATAACATGGTACATGTGTGGCAGTCAGAAGATGTCCTTTTGTGTCAGCCTATACTGTCTACCTTGTTTGAGTAAGGTCTTCTTGTCATTCACTGTGTACTCCTACTCCAAGCTAGTTTCTTTAATTTCTGGAAGTCTCCTGTCTAAGCCTCCTATTTTGGCACAGAGATTACAAATGTAGGCTGTAGAATTTGGTCTTACATGAGGTCCAGGGCTCCAGGTTCTAATACCTTCGTGGTGAGCCATCACCCCATCCTTCTAGCTCATTTTGTTTTAACACAGGGGTTCTCAATGAAACTGGAACTCCCTGTTAGAATGGCTGGCCAGCCATTCCTGAGAGTCTCCTTGCCTGTACCTCTTGTTGAAAGAATTATAGTTGTTTGCTTATGTACTGACATTTTTAAAAGGTGTGCAATAGGGATCTGAACTCAGGTCTCCATGCTTGCATGGCTAGCACTTTACTGTCTCTGTGTTCTTACTTATTTGTTATTTACATTTTGCTTCTGTTTCTATTGTTCTTTTTTTCTTCTGCCTTCTTTCCTGCTGGTTCTATTGGATGGAATACTAATTGAAACACCTTCCATTTCTCAAATTTTAACTTAAAATTTAACAAGCCTATATAAACTTTATCATGTCATTATTCATAACTAGTTGGTTTGCTTCCTGTGAGGGTGACAGAAAGTTTATCCCACTTTTATTTCTTTCCTCTTCAGAATTTCCTGTTAACATAATTTGAGATTTTAAATTCTAATTATTTGTTTACATTATGCATATATCTTCATACCTAACTACGAGTTTTGTAACTTTTTCTTTGTGTATAACATTAGTTTTTATCAGAATATAATTTTGGTATCTTTTTTAAAAATGAAAGTTTTTGTAAACAGTGAATGTTTTTCTTGTTTACCTGAACGTTGTTGACAGGATATTTAAGATTCAAGGTTCCAAATACTTCTGGTTTTGGCCTTAGAGCACTGGTTCTGAACCTTCCTAATGCTTGTAACTAATGATGTGTCCAGTTTGAGACCCATGCCATGAGAGGGAGCCCACTGCTGACGCCGTGATATTCTGCTATACACACAGACAGTTGCCTGGCATAGTTCTCACCGGAGAGGCTTCACCCAGTAACTGATGGAAACAGATGCAGAGACCCACAGTCAAACAATAGTCAAGCTCTCCTGAGGAACCCTGGGGAAGGGGGGCAGGGAGGAGAAGGATTAATGGAGCCAGAGAGGTCAAGGACACCAAAGAAAACCTACAGAGCCAACCAACCTGGGCCTAAAAGGGACCACAGAGACCTAACTGACAAGTAGGGACCATGCGTGAGACAGAACTAGACCTTCTGCAGTTATGCAGCTTGGTCTTCATGTGGCACTCCTAAGAATAGGAGCCGGGGAGTGACAGACTGGCTAGATCCCAGGGGAGGACATTGCAGCCAGCCCTGAGGAGACAGGATAAGCTGGGGTTGGATGGAATGGAAGGACGTCCTCCCCTGTTGGTGGACTTGGAGGGGGCGGGGAGGAGGGAGATGAGGGAGGGAGTGGGAGGGTAGGAGGGAATGAGGGAGGGGGGCTACGCCTAACCTGTGATTGAGATAAAAATAAATAAATTAAAAAAAAAAAGAATAGGAGCTGGGGCTGGGGGAGGGGGGCGGAGATTTAGCTCAGTGGAGAGTGCTTGCCTAGCAAGTGCAAGGTCCTGGGTTCGGTCCTCAGCTTTAGAAAAAAAAAAACTTGTAATACCAAAAAAAAAAAAAAAAAAAAGGTAGGAGCCGGGGCTGTCTCTGACTCTGTTTCCTGCCTTTGAAACCCATTCCGCTAACTGGGTTGCCTTGCCTAGCCACACTAGAATAATATGTGCTTAATCATACTCCAACTTGATCTGCCGAGGTGGTTTGATATCCATGAGAGGCCATCTACAAAAACCTGAAAAGATTTCCAACGGTGAGATTGGAACACAAACCCATCCACATTTTGTCCTGCCTACACAGGTTGAGGTCCATGCCATGAGAGGGAGCTCAGTCCTGATACAATGATATTCTACTCTTTTCACAAACAGTCACATGTCATCTGTAAGGTTTCACCCAGCAATTGATGGATGCTTTGATGTCCCTCAGAGAAAGGGAGGACTGGAAGATGGGGCAGAGCTGAAGTGAGAGTGAGGGACTGGGAGGAGGAGGGGAACCGGAAGCTGAGATCAGGAAAAATTTAAAAGCCCGGAAGTATGGTACAACTTGATTCTTTGGCTAAATGAAAATATTTTTCTCTTGTCCTGATTTTTTCATGTCTTTGTCCAAAAATTTACAAAGGAGTTCTTAGGGTCTCTGTTTTCTTATTCCACTGAAGGATGAATCTCCGGTGTCTCACATTTTATTCTGGAAATGTTTCTCTTGTTACTTGTTACAGTTATCTCCATTTACGCTTCCAATTCCTCTAGTCTCGTTAGGACTATTATTGCATAGATTTTAGCCTTTGATTCATATCCTTTGTTTAATAATTTTCGTCTTTTTGGTGTTTAGTGATTGTTCTGAGAAAGTTCTCAGCTTTTTTCATGTTATTCTCCACCTCTCTCTAGGTTGTTTCTACTGTTCACAAATTCAATATGGTTGGAAATGTCACACCCCTTTGAGAAGGTTTTTGTCATTTCATGTGTGATTGCAGTTTGCTGTGGGTCTCTCATTGTAGATTCATAGGTGACAATTTTTATTAAGAGCTTATTTGGTGATCTTGTTCGTGGAACAGAACGTATTATTGGGAGATGTACGGCGGTGGCCTGGATTCCGGGTATTTTTTTTTTCTTGAGGACATATATTCCCCATGGTATAGCTGTCGTTCTTTGCCCGAAGTACTCAATCTCAGAGCTTTGGCTTAGAAACGGAACAGTGTGCTATGACGTATTTATTATGCCAATCTGTGAGGGGAGAGAAAGCAGGTTTCTTAGTGATCTAAATACATCTTCCCAGATAATGGCTTTGATGGTTGAGAGGGCTCTTCCTCTCCATGTGTCTGTTGCCCTAAGCATAAAGCATTCCCAGGCCTCTTCGACACTAGCACAGATACTCCTTTAGATATTTTGGTAGTTCTTTCTTCAAAGAATTTACTCCCATTTACTTAAAAATTTTATGAATTCTTTAAAATGTCTTGCTAAAAATTTTCTTTCCTTATTCCCTCATTGCCAGAAATATGGAGTTCTCCCAAGTGTGCTTTCATTTCTTATCTGTATTTCAATACCATAACATCTACCTATACCTTTGACCATTTATATAAGTCAAAATCTGAATAAAATTGATAGCTCATTGATATCATATTAGTTCTCTGTTGGTCATCTTTTGGTATATATGGAGAAGGTACCTGAAATAATTTCTGTCCTCGTGTTTTAAACCCAAGAAACAGTTTCTAATTGAACATTATTCTGTGGTTTCTGTAATAAATGATATCAGAATAATACAGATTCAAATACTTTCTTTAATGATCCAAGATAATTAAGCTGAATAAAATTATTTCTGAAGATTGAAATGATATTGATATTTAGCTCAGAAATCCTGAAAGAAAAGAAGGCTTAGCATGTTAGTTGTACTCTTTTGCCTAAATATTGGATATATCTCAACTAGGTTAAAGCACCCATAATTAACGATTAAATTGACAAAAAAAGAGAACTAGTTGAAGTATCTATAGTCTGGGTCGTTAGTTCAAAAAGAAATATGGTGTCAGAAGTGCAGGCAAGAGTAGATATTGTCATGAAAATCTAAGAGCACATTTTGTATTCTTGCTGGTATGGGAGGCTGTCTTCTCTCTCAAAGGAAGGTCACGTGAAACTTTCTTTAAACAAAAAATTTAAATTAAGCTGGGCAGTGATGGTGCATGTTTTTAATCCCAGCAGTTGGGAGGCAGAGGCAGCTGTATCTTTATGAGTTCAAAGCCAGCCTGGTTTACAGAAAGTTCCAGGACAGCAAAGATAGGTGTGTTTCATTGAAAAGCCACATTCATTTGTATGTGGAATATGGAAGGCTTAAGGCATAGTATTTCAAGTTATGAATTGTATTTTTCTAGTTATGAACCTGTTACTGTGATATAAGAATCCCAACTCAATTATTAATGTATCTTCTAAAAGACTGAAAATGGATATTATTGAATATTTATATTGCAAAACAATCTTTATGAATTTTACTCCATTATTTTCTTTTATGTCATTATAATATGAAGAAGAAAGCTCAGAGAGGTTTATGCCAATCTCATGACGAACCAGTTCTTTCCGTTCTAGCTTAAACTATTCATATAAAAGGGAGAAACATATTGACAAATCTAATTCTTGATTAAGACATAAATAAAATTATCCATTCTTTATTTCATAAGCTGTTTTCTTTTTTAAAGGAAAATGAGGTCTCTACAATAACAGTGCTTTTCATTTTATGTTTAAAACCTGTTAACATTTGAGTGTATGTGTGGAGCACAGGTAAATAGTTTGTGACCTGTGAGCTCAATCAGATATGATCAAGTCTGAGTGCTAAGCTCTTCTGTCTCAAACATTTATCATTATTTCTGTGAGTTAGAAATGGTCAGACTCTTCTATTTTGAAATATATAATATTAGTGGGTTGCAGGTGCCATGTTATCCTATTGACATCAAATATAATACCATCATCTCTCTATTTGGGTACTCCTTCAATGATCTCACTCTTTCTCTCCTCATTTCACTGTCTCCAGTGACTGCTTTATATTCCTGTTTTCTATGAACTGTTTTTATTTTGTTAGTTTGTATAGACGAATAAGAACACTACTATTTATTTATTCATTTTGAGGAATTCCATATTGTTCTCCACGGTGGCTGTATTAAGTTATCTCCCACACCCACCAATAGTGTATCAGTTCTCTTTTCTCTAAATTCTCACCAGCAGCAGTTACTACAATGAATGGGATGCAATGATATTTCATTGTGGTTTTGAGTTACATTCACTTGACTTTCAATAACACTATTTTAAAAGTGTTTTCTTTAAAAAAAATCTACATATACCCTGTGTGTCTTTCTGCTTCTGGGATACCTCACTCAGGATGATCTTTTCCAGTTCCCACCATTTACCTGCAAATTTCATGATTTCCTTGTTTTTTTTTTTTTTATCACTGAGTAATATTCCATTGTGTAGATGTACCACAATTTCTGTATCCATTCCTCAACTGAGGGGCATCTGGGCTATTTCCAGCTTCTGGCTATTACAAATAAAGCTGCTACAAATATGGTTGAGCAGATGTCCTTGTTGTATACTTGAGCGTCTTTTGGATACAAAGGGTATATACTCACTCATAAGTGGATATTAGACATATAATATACGATAAACATGTTAACATCTGTACACCTAAGGAAGCTAATCAGGAAGGAGGACTCTGGCTAAGATGCTCAATCCCCATTTAGAAAGACAAAGAGGATGGACATCGGAGGAGGGAGAAAACAGGGAACAGGACAGGAGCCTACCACAGAGGGTCTCTGAAAGCCTACCCTGCAGGGTATTGAGGCAGATGCTGAGACTCATAGCCAAACTTTGGGCAGAGTACAGGGAATCTTATGAAAGAAGGTAGAGACAGAAAGACCTAGAGGGGACAGGAGA
>CM053756.1:19403733-19426425 GCA_028658305.1 Pachyuromys duprasi | reverse complement strand
GACTATGATTTAATTTTTAAGCTGTAAGCACTATGCTGGGCAGATTATGAGCTACTCTAATCCTAGTACCTTTATAACCCACATAAAGCCAATTACTTGCCAATCTGATGATCCCCGGGTGACTTCTTCTCCATCAGTCTGTTCCTGTAACCACATGCTCAGTGCCATCTTCTTTCTCAGCTACATGGCCAGCTGTCCTCCCAGAATCCAAGAACACGTCTAGCTTCCTCCTGCCTCCTGGCTAAAAAATGCCTTTCTCTATCCCCTTCCCAGAATGTCTATTTCCCTGTCAAGAAGTCCTGCTTTCCACTTGGTGTCCTTAGCCAGTTGATTGGACAATCAGCTCTTTATTGACAACTGCTAGATCCACATAAGACATTCCTCCATATTTCCCCCTTTTCTTTTCTCCCTCCCAACTTTTCCATGTATTCCCCTCGTGCTCTCTTTCAAATTCATGCCCCCCTTTTAAAATTGTTGATATATACATATATACGTACATACATACATACATTTGTGTGTGTACATATACACATACAACATATCCTGCCTGTTCTGGTTATATAATGTTACTTGCACATATATATACATGTACAATCATATATATGATTTCAGGGCTTACTATTTTGCACTGGATAACCAGTTGATGTGTTCTTCCCTGAGGAAGACTACTTCCATGTTAACATGTCTATTTGTGTCATCCTTGTTCTTTCATAAGAGGTACAAGCCGCACTTATCTGTGGTCATAAGGCCAAATATTTAGAATGCAATTTAAGAGGACATTTTCTGGCTCCCCTCAGAGATCATCAACTCCACTAAATCAAGGCAGTTGGCTAAATTTCCAGTACTAGGCATAATTTCCCTGTTGCTGAGTAGGTCTTCAGTCCAATTAGTGAGCTATTGGTTGCCTATGCATACCACTATTTCATTCTTAGGGCTATTGTCACACAGCAGTCACTGCTGTGGTTCCTAGGCGTCACAGTTGGGTACCAAAAGACTCCATACAAGCTTCTAAAGGACAGAAGCCACATACCTATAATACCTTGCTTGTCTTAATAAAACAACACAAATTGTGTAGTCCTTACTAATTTTCTTACTAGTTTTCTCCATGAAAGAACCTGAACTCACTTTGACTTACCAGACTTATTGGTACCCCCTGAGTCTGTGATCTTCTGAGTTACGCTAACTTTGAAGCTCTTTTAGGTCATGGTTTCTAAAGTTTAACTTGGAATCCATCAGTTCTATATATGTGCTCTAACAAAATCTCAGTGAGACTACTGCCAGTCTTGAATAAGATGTCACATATTCCTAAAGGAAAACTCAGGATAACATTAACCTGTTATGTGCCATGCATAACTGGGGTTAGCTGTGAAACTTGGGTAGTTTTACAAAAGTGGCATATTTAACAACATTTAAAGCAGTTTTAGTTGTGAAATATTGCAGGTTAATATATGAAGTATTGGAATGCAGATCAGCACGATTAGTACACAGATCAGAGCTCTCTCTATCTCATCTTAGATGTTAATAAAGCAAAGACTGGAGACTCAACTTGATCTGCACAGAAACTATTCTGAACACAAATTTCACCTGAGTACCACAGCTTGCTCTGAGATTAATAGGGGAGTCAGAAAAGCATCCAGTCTCACCGTGAGAAAGGAATTTCAGACTGTGGAAAAGCCTTGCACTGACTTTAGTCCTGCCACACAAGTTCAAAGTAAAACATGGACAATTATTAGAAAAATAAACTTCCAAGAAAATAGGGTTCTTCAAAAAGAGCTTTATAGAGGTAATCAACCGAAGTCAAGGCATGAAGCAGAAACCTCTCTAAAGAGAAAACTCTATTAATAATCTTTTCATTAGAAATCAATATGATATAGTATATAGTTAACACATAAAATGTTTGTTGATGGGTATAGGCTCATTAGAAAACTGATGTAAGACCAAACATTATGTAGGGCTGAGAGTGATGTGTTAGAACCTTTGTTAGGATATATTTAATGAGTATATGTATAGGTAGGATAAAGAGCATGGGTTGATTACCTAAAATAATTAATAAAAAACAAATTAAGAGGACAGAAAACAGACAAAAATAATAGTTTTGGGTTTGGGTGTTTCTTTTTTCCTTAGAATTTGGATCAGGATGTATTTACATAGTGGACATAAAATGAAAATTGAGATTTAAAAGTATCAGTGGACTAGGGAAGGGGCATAGGGGAAGAAGAGGGAGGGAGCGTGGGACCGGGAGGAGACAAGGAAGGGGACACAGCCTGGAATACAAATAGAATAAATTGCAATTGTGATAATAATAAAAAAATTAAGTAGGCAAAAAGAAGCTCTATGCAAAACAGTTACCCATGCCAATCAAACTGTAACTTTTTTGTTTGTTTTTGACAGGATCTCACTGTGTTGTTCAGACCCATCTTGAACTTGTAAACTCCCCACTGTAGCCTCTTCAGAATCCAGGATTATGGGTGGGATTATCTTAAAGAGAAAATTAAGATTCAGATAAGGCATTTCACAGTGAAAATTTCATATTATTATACTACATTTATGATATATGTGTGATCATGTCAAATATTTAACAATTGGAGAATTTTGAAATGTATTATGATGCAAAACATAATAGAATTTTATAGTATTAAGATTATATAAAGTGTATTTATTGACATAAATGATGTATCAAAAAAAAACTAAAGAGGATAGGGAGGCAGCTTGTTTGGCAAAGTAGTTGTCATGCAAGTGTCATGACCAAGATCACATCTTTAGAACTAGTTTAAAAACCAGATCCACAGCACACAGCATGCCTTTCTCGAAGTTGTGAAGTGGAGAATTTCAAGAGGCCTGTAGAGGAGCTAGACTAGTGTATGCTGCACAGAGACACTGTCTCAAACAAGGTGGGTGGAAAGCAAGGACCCTTGTTAAACTCTGATTTTCACAAGCTCTGCATGACTAACATGCACACACAAACACAAAAAATGCACACATAGGTATGTACACATACAAATACATGAATGCAAAAGAGTGTTAAAAAATAAACCAAAATTATTTTCAACTCTAAGTAATTTTTACCCAAAGAAAGACCAATAAAGCAACTGAAACATTTTCTATTTAAATGATTTATAAAAGAAACAGAAAGGAGACTGACAAATCTGAGGGTAAAAAGCATTTAAAATTCTTTGGAGATGCTGGGAAATTGTGCTGAGAAATAATGAATGCTTTAATTACCCAAACCTAGATGGATGAGTAAGAGATGAGAAGTGATAATTTTTTTTTCCTTTTGCAAAAGATTATTTCCTTGAACAAGCACAAACAATTGAAATGCACACTTTTGACTATTGCATTAAAGAGCTGATTCAGAAGCAATGGTAAATGAGTCTGAAACCAATTAAAAAGGATCTTTGCTAAAAAGGAAGAAGCATCTGATTCTTAAGTATTTAAATGGTATCAAGGAGGTAAAACAATATGACTTACTGAAGGATTTGTTGCCTAGAATCCCACAGCAAATATATCATCCAGACCAATTTCTGGCTGGCAGCTTCTATTAATATTCACCTTGAAAACCAACTGAATGGGACGTACATCTAAGCATGTGTGCAATGCAGGAAGAATGGGTGTTCAGACTGTACCATGCACAAACAGACAATTCTGTGTCATTACAATTGAGAGTAAAGGTATGCCTATATTCTCTATATGACTTTGCGTAACAAAGAGAATGAGTCCAAAAGAACACATAGAACAGATAGGAAGCATTATCTTCCATTTGCCTGTGTGAGGTTTCTGGCAGGTATAAGGACCTTCAAAGTGACAATTTTAGTTAGGAGAGGTACAGAAAAAGTCTTCTAAGTAGTTGGAGGGATACCCACAGCAATAAGAAGAATACGAGGAAAAATAGTGTGGTGGTAAATAAATATTATTCTTACAGTTATTAGAAACCTTTGGGATATTTTGACTGTTTATCTTATTTGTAAACCGTATTTATAAACCCTCACAACTTATTTGGTAATATAATCTGGGTCTATTCTAGTTTTTATTTCTTTTAACTTATGGAGAAACTCTGTCTCTCATGTTCTGTCTGTGTAGTTTCAGATACAGTGTTTCAGCTACCTGTCAGGTCTCATCCTGTACCACAGGTCTGATTGTATAAATGGAGCTATTGTGAATGCATCAGAATTAAGTCAGTGGGAAACAGTTTGGATAGTATAGACCCATAGGAAACAACATATGAAAATAATTACCATAAGCCAGCATCTCACCAAAGCCCACATGATTGATAACTCAGCAATTCAAAGGGATGTATCTCAGTTCATAGAGTGCTTGCCGGCATGCATGAAGCTCCGGGATCAACTTCAAATACAGAAAGAAAGAGTGAAAAAGAATGTGAGCTTTCGTGTAGATGTGGTGCTACATGACTGTGGCCATTCAAGAGGCAGAGGCAGGAAGATCACAAGATTGAGATACATCTGGAGTATCGAATAAAACGCTGTCTTGAAAATAATAAAAAAGGGTGAGGGTATCATCTCAGTAATGGAATACTTGCCTACCAGTAGTAGAATGCTGTGAGAGGTTCTGAGTCCAACCCTAGAACACAAATAAGTACAGTTTCTCTTGTCCAATTTAAGTAATTTACAAAAGATAGGTACTGTTCTTGCTCACAGAAGCCCTTAATATCTGGCTAATCTATGACATCATCATTTGAAATGTGAACAACTTCCTTAAAAAACTCCCAAGTGTTTCATATGGCTAGTAGTTACTTTGAGGTAGTTTAGTTTTGTTTTGTGTTTTGGTTTTGGTTTTCTGTTTTTGTTTGTTTGTTTTGGATGGGTAGCATTAGGGGTTAATTTAGCTATGCTTCCCATCCATATTTGTGTGCTCTGTAAGCAAGAGAATCTGTCTCACTTTGGAACAACAACGACAAATGGCATTTTTCCCCTCTGAGTCATGGGAAGACAAGAATTGAGCTAAATTTCTTCCATCACTGTTTGTTTTTAAATTAAGGGAGCACATTTTTCAAGGGAGTGGTTCATGCAGAGAACCCCAGCTATGACATATTTGAAGGCTTATCAGATACTCAAATGTAACATTATTAAAGAAAGAGAATATGAACCTAATGTCCTAGTGTTTCAATTATTTATGTACCACTGTTTTCACTTATTCTCTGATGTTGGCTGTCCATCAGATGTAGATGTGAGCAACATTTTAGCAACTCTTCTGCCAGCATTTGCATCTCATATATTTGTGTATATATGTACATATGTATATATATGAGAGAGATAAAGTCAAAGATGATTTGCCTTTTCAAATTTTATTTTTGTTTCATGACTAGGATGAAAAAAATTGTCATTTAATGATGAAAAATATATGCCTAAAGTAGCTCAGAAAACCATACTTAGTGATGTTTATATGGCAACATATCTAACTACAGCTAGAATCAGACTTTGGGGACAAAGTATTTCAGCTGAAAACCTCAACTGAAGAAAAACCGAATCCTTCCCTTAAAAGCTTGGCCTCTGCCAAGTCATGAGCTACTTACTCTGTGCCTCAGTTTCTCTAGAAGAAATGAGGTATGAAATCCTATTTCATTTTTACATAAGCCGATTATTATGATGTAAATGATTATGTTTTGAGGCTTCAATGTGAACGTGGTGTTGAAAGCAGCTGCATAATCTCTAATAGGATTTAAGTAGAGAAAATTACTTACCAAAGAGAGGTAAATTAAAATTTTACCATCTTCTGTTTGAACTAATATTAAATATGGACAAATCTTCTGTTTATTTAATTCCACATGTTATGGAACGTGGAGACAAAATAAGTGGCTTCATTATCTGATCTGTAAAATGTTAAGAATCTACAATGATTGTAAAATTTTGCATTCCCACCAGCAATAGAGGAGGGTTCCTCTTTCTCCACATCCTCTCCAACATGTGTTGCCACTTGAGTTTTTGATTTTAGCTATTCTGATGAGTACAAGGTGAAATCTCAGGGTTGTTTTCATTTGCATTTCCCTGATGACTAAGGACGTTGAACATTTTTTTAAGTGTTTCTGTGCCATTCAGTATTCCTCTATTGAGAATTCTCTGTTTAGCACTGTACCTCTTTTTGTAAATATTGGATTACTTGGTTTGTTGGTGTTTAACTTCTTTAGTTCTTTATATATTCTGGATATTAGCCCTCTGTCAGATATAGGGTTGGTGAAAAACCTTTCCCCATCTGTGGGCTGGTGGGAATGTAAACTTGTACAACCGCTTTGGAAATCAATCTGTCACTTTCTCAGACACTTAGTAATAGTGCTACCTCAATATCGAGCTATACCAGTCCTAGGCATATATCCAAAATATGCTCAACTATAAAACAAAGACATTTGCTCAACCATGTTCATAGCAGCTCTATTCATAATAAACAGTAGCTGGAAACAACCTAGATGTTCCTCAACTGATGAATGGATACAGAAATTGTGGTACATTTACACAATGTAATACTACTCAGCTATTAAAAACAAAGAAATCAAGAAATTTGTAGGCAAATGGTGGGAACTAGAAAAGATCTTGAGTGAGGTAACCCAGAAGCAGAAAGACACACATGGTATATACTCACTCATAAATGGACATTAGCCATAGAAATATAGGATAACATACTAAAATTTATACTCCTAAAGAAGTTAAACAAGGAAGACCCTAGGGAAGATGCTCAATCCTCATTCAGAATGACAAATGTGATAGATATTGGAAGTAGGAGAAGACAGGGAACAGGACAGGAGCCTACCACAGATGGCCTCTGAGAGACTATACTGATTGAGGTTTCAAAGCAGAGGCTGAGACTCAGCCAAACTTTGGGCAGAGTGCAGGTAATCTTATGAAAGAAGGGGGAGATAGAAGGATTTGGAGGGGACAGGAGCTCCAAAAGGAGACCAATAGAGGTACTAAAACTGAACCTTGGGGGCCTTGAAGAGAATGATACCCCAACCAAGGACAATGCAAGGAGAAGACCAAAAACACCTGCTCAGATGTAGCCTGTAGACTCAGTCTAGAAGTGGGTTCCCTGTTGAGGGGAACAGGAGCTTTCTCTGCCATGAAATCAATGATATGTTCTCTGATCACCTCCCCCTGTGGGGTGCAGCCTTGCCAGGCCATAGAAAAAGACAATGCAACCAGACCTGATGAGACCTGATAGGCTAGGGAAAAATAGAAGGGGAGGAGGACCTCCCCTTTCAGTGGACTAGGATAGGGGCATAGAGGGAGAAGAGGGAGGGAGAGTGGGATGGGGAGCAGATAAGAGAGGGGGACACAGCTGGGATGAAAACTGAATAAATTGTAATAAATGATAATAATAAAAGAAAAGAAAAAAGACTCTACAACGACATTTTCCATGAAGGCTGAAAGAGGCCTTAGCAGATACAACTGTCTACTTCTGAGGACTCTCTCCTAAAGGAAAAACAGATGTTCTAGGGAAGAAGACTAAGCAGTCTTTAGTCACATCTTGCAACTTTTAAATACATCAGTTATTTTTTAAATGGTTTCAAAAGAGTCACTATTGAAATTGTCACCCATTACTAAATAATTCATAATCTACGAACCAAAAACTCATCAAAATCTACATGTGGTAAATATTGACAAGGATGGCAGGAAAATTATTGACCTTATGTTTCAGTTAATGTGGATGTAGTCAAACAATAGACGAATTACTGATGCCAAGCAGAAAGCCATGAAAGTCCCTGATCCTGGTGCTCCATCACTGTGGGTAGTGTCACTGGGCAAGGAAGGTGCTGGATGCTTCAAAGACACACAAGTAGGACCATGCCTGTTTTGTCTCCAGGAAGATATCATTGGTAGTTTAGATACTGTTTGCAGAGACCAGATTCTGTTTGCCATTTGATGTTATGTTAAACATTATGACCAAAAGCAAGTAGAGGGAGAAAAAAAAGTCTGTCACCTCTTACAGTCTGCAAATGGAATTCAGAGCAGGAATCTGAGGCAGGAACTGGAGCAGAGGTCATGGAGCAACACTTATTTAGTGGTCTGCTATGCATGGCTTTCTCAGCTGCCTATATCATACACCTCAAAACTACCTGCCAACAGGGGCTTGGCCCTTCTACATCAATCATTACTCAGTACTTGACAAGCTTGCCTACAGGGCAGCCCCATGGAGCCAATTTCTCAGTTGCTATTCCCTCTTCCCAGATGACTCTAGCCTAACAAAAAACAACCAACCAGCACAGATCAAGACTTTTCATGGAACGTGGAAGAGTTAACTCTTTTTAAAGAGACAATAGGCTGACTCAGGCTACCCTCCCTCTACTGACTCCTTCTTACTTCATAAAAATTAATCCGAGAAAAGAAATTTTCCGTGAAGGTGTTCTCTATCCATAGGGACCCTATTAGAGTCATATTCAAAGAGTCTTTTCTTATGCTCAAAAGTATTCCCCACTTTTTCCTCTAACATATGCAGGGCATCCCATCTTATGTTGAGGTCTTTCATTTAAGTAGAGTTGAGTTTTATGTGGAGATAAGGGTATAGTTTCGTTCTCCTAAAGGCCTCTCTGCTGCTTACCTAGCACCACTTGTTGAAGATGAAGATGTTTCCTTTCTTACTGAGGGGCTTTTGCAGACACTTAATTACTGTTCATGGCTGCTATCATTTAAATCTTGGTTTGATCCAAAGTCTAATAAGTTAAAGCTTCTTTTGTTGTTGTTGGTAAATAAAGGTAGTTTCTTTTAACTGGAAAAGAAATTGACTACATTCCTAGAATGAATTCAGGGTTTGTTTGTAGACCAAGGACAGTTAGGGAATGTGTGTGCATAAAGTAATTTCAGGCATGGCTCCCTCAGTGTGAGGTTATACACTAGGCAGGGAAGGAGCCCCAAGTCAGGTTAATGAAGAAATTTTTATAGAAAGTTTCCTTTCCCCAATTAATCTTCAGGTAGTAAGGATAGTTCAGAAGAAAGGGAGAGGTATGAGTAAGCAATGGGAAGAAATAATTCATGCAGAAGAGAAATAAAAGCACCAGTTTTCCAGGGTTCTCCCCAACATCACAAATAAAATGTTAACTATGGAGAAAACCTGTTACTACTGAAGGACTGTACCCCCCAAGGGGCTTGGTATTTCCATAATGGTGGGGGAAGAAGAGACAGCTCAAATTTCCATAGTATTTTGTAATTAATTTGGTGCCCTTATGGAAAATTAATTGGTTTTTCTGATAATGAAATAGAAGGAAAGAGTCAGACTCTAACATATTAAAAAGAAGTTCTCTTTAATAGAAGCAATGCCAGCCTGATAATGTGGTCTTGCTCCCTCAGGTGTCCAGAAGCAGTGCCGGGGTAGCCCAGGAGAATGTCGGTGACTGGACAGTTAAGCAAGCCTCCCCCTTGCAACAAAAGCTAAGCAGATTAATTAAAACTTAAAAGCATTATGATTTAGTTATGAATAACAGTTTGTGGTGACAGAACTCCCGTCTATAATTTACCATCACAAAACGACACCCGGGCTCGCCGCTGCTATAATTAGCTTTTGATATACCACTCCTCGCAAGCCACAGCCTGTACTTGCTTCCAGATGTCCTGCACATATTTAAAAATGGTAAACATTCATTTGTAGGGATGACAGCTGTGGGTCAAGTTTGAGGTTGATTGATAATTCCTTATTCAAATGTGTGCCCGTGCTGCTTCATTTGTCATCTGCTAGCGAAATAGAAAGCTATTCTACCACATTCCTAGTTAATATTTCATTTTTTCATAAATTATCTGTAAAAGCAAAAGCAATAGAACTTAAACCTTTCTCCACTATGCGGCATGGAATATTGATGGAGCTGAGGGTTTTAAAAAATTATTTTGCAGCCAGAAGGCTTATGATTTGTTAACCTGACACCTTATATTTGCACAGTGCTAAGCACACAGTGGGCACTCAATAAATGCTGAGGGGTTCAAACTGCTTTCTCAACAGTAGGCAACACTTTCAGCAAACAGTTTTCTCATTTTATAAAAAGCAGATTTAGGAAGTTCTCCTAAGAGACAATGAAATGATGCATCTCTGGGCCACCACATTAAGCTCAGCTGTTCAGAAAATATTCTGTACACACAGAAAACATATTCTTCCTTACCTCTTGGGTTACACCAACCCAACACCTCCGAAACTTTCTCTTAACCTCTCTGCTTGAAGCCAAAGGGACCTTAAAACACAAACAGAACTCCATCCCCCTTTGGAAATATCTCTTCTTACAATGCATTGACTTTTCTTTTTAACCAAACTAGCCAGTAATTTTCATCTTTTAAATTTCCATCTATAATGAGTATTGGTTATGGGTTCATAACCATATCAGAATCTAAGTCTCTGCTATGTAACTTTAGGATGAAATCAAATGACAAATAAGACCTCATCAGTGCAATAAAATAATACAAGTAGTTTTGGGGTCTTTAGACCCAATAACTGGTAAGTGACCAGTTTGGAGCAAATCTAAGCGTCCTGACTCCACAAAGCCTGCTTGTGGGCATATATTATCTTATCCCGAGTTTTGGAAACAAAGGGCTATATCTTATTTCTGACCTCTCAGGAGCAAGCTGAGGTTTCAGAGATATATGTCTTCCTGGACACAAACAACAACAACAACAACAAAAAAAACTTCTTGTTTCCACTTCGTAGTTACTTGTTAGTCATGAATATGTTACTTGACAGAGCTTCCCTGAGAGCTCCAAAATGTCTTTTCAAAGATTCCATATGCAAAATGCGGAAACTAAGAAAACTGATTTTGGTAACTTGCCTAAGGTTAAGCCTAAATTTGCAAGTGAAAAGAAAAGATGGCATGGCCTTATTTTTAAGGATGAATTCTGTTTGCCAACAAAGGTGTTGATATATTAGATCTACACCATTTGTCTATGGGGAATGGAATTTTGCATATGTGATTATTATACGTAATAAGTACTCAGTTGGTCATGTTACATCACAAGTGAGTAGAAAGGGCAAAATTTCTGTGTGTTTTTCTTTGTGTGTGAGTGCACATGTGTGTGCAAGCATATGTGTATATGTTTTGACACAATGCATATCTGCTAACATGATGGGTGATATTGCTCATGGTTAAGACATATTTGGGATTGAGAGTTTGTAACTGAGTAGTTGTCAGATTATGGTAATTATCATATTGGGGCCAAGGGACAAAAGAATATCTTAATAATTGAGTGCATAATACAGGATTGCTTATTGGAAATAATTAAGGTATTTCCATTTCATATATTTAAATATTCTTAGGAAAAATCAATGATATTAAATTCTTAATATAAATGAAAATTTAAATGTATAAGCATATAAAACAATTACAAAAGTCTATCTATTAGGATTATAGTCATTCTGATAAAATTTTAGCTGCTAAAAATACTAAGAAAGAGTAGTTAAATGTAACCGAAAAAAATTAAAATATCTGGAAGATGTAAAATGAAAAAGGATTTTAACATTTTAATTAAACATTGAGTTCCTGACACGGGGATATAGCTCCGTAGCAGACTGTATGCTTGGCACATACAAACCTTGGCTTTAAATACACACAACCCAATGAAACACAAAACAAAACAAGACATTGATTCCAAAGGAGTCACTGGTATCATCATTAAATGGAAAGTGTATTTTAGAAGATTTTCCAGTTGCAGAAGCAAGAGTTTAAGCTTTATACCAATTAAAATTACACTGGTAATAAATATGTAAATATATATTTTACAAGGTATGTGTATATATACATGTACATGTGAGTACAGGTACCCACACAGTCCAGAATAGGGAGTCAGATCCCACCACTCCAGGGACTATAGATATGTCTATAGATAGCCATTAGATGAGGCATCTGCGACCTGAACTTGAGTCCTCTGCAAGAGCTGTCAGTGTCCTTCAGGGGTTCTAACCCCTGAGGCATGTCTCCAGCTGCTACATATACATCTTATAGAGATAATGTGGAAGAGAAAGATCTTTATGCCTTGCAAGATCAAGATTTTCAAGTTTTCCTTCTGTCATCACTGTGCCAAGCAAATCTCTGCTACTTCATACTTAGAAACTAGGCAGGCTGTAGCGGCACGTCTTTAATCCCAGTACTTTGGAGGCAGAGGCAGGTAGATCTCTGAGTTCAAGGCCAGCCTGGTTTACAGAGTGAGTTCAAGGACAGCCAGAGCTACACAGAGAAACCCTTTAAAAAAAATTAGAAACTCTATTTTGACTTGATGATTTGATACTGGGGAAAACATTGTCTGCTACTGCTCTCAACATCTCCTAGTCAGTGGACTCACAAATGACATTCCCCCCAATTTGACACTAAGAAGTTTTACTGTTTCTCAGAAGTTGCTAAAATATTGCCAATATTTTTGGAAGATGATTTATACCTCCCTTATCGTCTTGGACTACATGTCATACACATTTAACAATTATATGTAAAAACATTTGCTATATATTTTGGTATAATTTTTAATGATATATTTGTTTTTACTTTATAGATACATGTTTGTGTATGTACATGCACTATGTACTTGTGTGTTGCCTACTGAGAAGAGAAGAAGGCATCAGTTTCCTAGGGACTAGAGTTACATGCTGTGGTGAGCTGCTGAGTGGGTGCTGGGAACTGAACTGGAGTCTTCTACAAATGTAGCAAGTGTCCTTAACTGCAGAGCCAGGCCTAGCATACTATCATATACATGTCTGTGCTAATTCTCCCTTTATTCTTAGTATACATTTATTTATTTACTTAATTACTCATTTATCATTTATTGTCTGTGTGTTTGTGTGTGTGTGTGTGTGTATATATATATGGCTTTGCATACAATGATGCATGTATGGAGGTCTGAGGACAAAGAAGAGGCATCCTATCGTTGTACCACATGCATCCTGGGCAATCAAATTCAGATTATTAATCTCGATGGCAGCCATGTTTCTTTGGTAAATCATTTTGCCAGATGGTTGTTGGTTTTCCTTATTTCCCAGTTGTTTCATGATCTTAAAATTATATATATATATATATATATATATATGTATATATATATATATAGAGAGAGAGAGAGAATTAAAAGGACTAAGTGAGAGAGAGAGAAGAAAAAAATAGATGGGGGAGGGGCAGAAGAAAACAATAAAACCAGAAAACAAGCTGAACAATTGAATAATTAATTTAAACTACACAAATTGTTTACATATATCTTATTCGTACTCAATAAATCCAATCTTGGTGTGCTTTCTCATTGCACATTTTTGCTTAACTGATTGTGAGCACACTCTGATGTGAAATCCTCATGGGCAGACTTTAGTTCTGCTTTATCACAGATTCTTTCAGCCCGAGCAGCCTTTGGCCTAGGATACAGCATAAGTTTGGGAGAGGCTCTCATTAGAGTGCTCGGAGGCACTCAGCTTTCATGATGCTACGAAATAGTTTGTTATTTAATACTGATTCTTTTGATTATTTGTTTAAATCAGAAATTAAAACTAATCTGGTAAAAATAGTGTACAGTGGGGTGGGGACAAAGCTGGGGGTAGGGGTGGGGTGGGGCGGAAGTGGGGGTAGGGGAGGGGGTGGAAGATGGTTACGTTGATGATTTTTCTTCTGCATGAAAAGGACACAGCTCTTTTGAATTCAGCAGCTGAGTGGACCCATATGCCTTCCAGGCAGAATGTAGCCAGGGTAAGGCTACAGATAATGTAATTAATTAACCCGTTTGTAGTCTCAGGATCTCAAACTTCTAGGTAATGGCATTTGTATAGTAATTTTCCTCGGTTCTATATAAGATCTGTAGTAGAATCACAAAATAAGATTTGCATTTAAATGTAAATGGTGGAAGTAAGGCAATGAAAGTTATTAAAATGAACACTTGATAAATTTGGATAAAAGTAGCTTAGTACAACAGTGCATCTTGCAGGATCGTTTCTATTCAGGAAATCATCGGGTAATGCCCATGGTTGGTTTTATCTTTGCTTTGTAACTCCTGCTCTGGTTTGACTTGATAATCGGAATTTCTTTTTAGATGAATAATGATTGCAGATCGTCAAAGCAAAACTGTCTCTTTTTTTTTCTTTTTTATAAAATCCGATTCACTCAAAATGATTTGATCTCATTGTTTTAGACTGTGCCCAGAGTAAATCTATAACAAGATATGGATGAATAGAAAACCCAAGTGAATGAGTGATTCCTTGAAATGAAGGTCAATAAGTCATCCAGTCATCTCAGTACTGTCTTCCTACAGGCCAGAGTGGCGTGCCAAAGCACAAAGGAAATTGCGTAGCTAAGGAGAGGTAAGACTTAGAAAACGTTCCAAAGATCATCTCTGTAATTTATTAAATTATACATATTTCTAAAATACTCTTAAATTCTCAGTTGTATTTCGTATATACTGTTGAAAAATATCACACAATAAAATTGCCATATTTGGAAAATATCCTTTTCATATTTGGTATTTGTTTTACATTACTTTCTCTCTTCCTCGTTTCCCTCTTCCTCTTTGTCTCTAACATTTTTGTTTACATTACTAGAGTCTAAAAAGAACATGCAACTAAATGATTATTTCCCTGTTACATTAAATTCTAAACATTCTGAAAATTTTCTTTCCTATACCCACTACCCAATTTCCGCCTTTTAAATGTGAAATCAATGGTACTATGTCTTGCAGCCATTTATATTCATGGCATTAATGGTAGCTTTTAAACGTGAGCCTTTAAGCAGCCATATTACAAGAAAGATCTGCAATATAATCTTGCCCAAGTGTTGTTTCAATGCCAATAAAAACGAATGAATAGACCAAAGACTGTAGTAAATAAAACCCTGTTATTGTACTTCTGGGACTGTAGTTCTTGCTCAATCTGAGATCTATGGATGAAGATGAAAGGCATGCTCCTGTTCATGTTAGGAAGATAATTTATAGCAACACAGTCATTTTAGTAAAAAAAGGGGAGGGAAAATCTAAGGACTCAGGAAACACTAAAACTGTAGGGTGCAGGCAGGATATGCCCTTTAAGAGACTAAAAAGATGTCTCCTTCTAAGCAACGTCCATGAACAAACGTCTAGACCTACTTTCAGAAGGAGCAATTTTTCTCTCCATAAGGAAAAATGTTTGTAATTCTTGTTGACTGGAAAGGTACAATGCGAAATTATCTGGAATTGAGGTAAAAAAATATTTCAAGTGAGATAATTCCCTGCATGAAAGCCAGTATTTGTCGTACTTTGTAAACATGAGCCATTCTATCAGACCACAGATCCTGTAAATTCAAGGTTTCTAAAACACAGAAGTATAAATGCTTACAAATGAAAAAAAAAGTTTTCACAATTTCTTCCACATGGGTTCACCTGACTTGGCCTAAGATGCTCATGCCTGTTGTAACATCTACCTGCTTTTGTTAGCCTGTCCTCCCTCTGCAAGTATGCACAAACATTTTAAACATTTCATCTGCTTTCTTTGTTCTCCACATTGTGCATCCTTACATACTGCTGTCTGTGTGAAGGTGGAAGCTCAGGAAGCAGTTGTTCTGACTGGGAGGTATCTTGTCACACTCTCCCCAAGCTGTTTAGTTTCAAGCTAGGAGCCCAGGGCACAAATACTAAACAGAATTGTGCTGTACAAGTCAAACTATGAAATACAGGGATCAACAGGATAGAAAATGGAGTCCTCCTCCAGGTTTATGGTAACTTTGTTTTGATAAAACCCCAGGACCAGGAGGAGATAGGTATGGCTAGAAATCGAAAGTCCACATAGCTTTTCATCACAGTCAAAGAACACCAAGACTGGCTGAACACTGGAATACCAAGTGTTTAGTGACTCGAGTGCAAAAGAATGAAAAAGACTGTGTGTCTATCGTAATATACGCAAGCTTAAAAATGAGAGTGGAATGCGTTAAATGCTTCACCCAGTACATCAGTTCAGCTTTCCTGCCTCAGTGATGAAACACCTGAAAGAGCAACTGAAGACAATGCTTTTCAGGTTTCTGTCCACAGTCCTCAGCCCCCTTGATTGTAGGCCCATGGTGAGGCAAACACTCATGACAGTGTGAGAATGTGGGAGAGGCTCCTCACCTCATGATGAACAGGAAGAAGAAAGGGAGGAAGAGGATGAAGAGCACATACAACCTTCAAATGTCCTTCTCTCTCAAGCCATTTCCCAGCTCCCGACCTTTCTACCATTTCCCACAAGAGCATCTCCAGACAACAGCCAAGCACTCAACATATAAGCTGGTGAGGGAAACTTCAGATTCAAATCATAACACACACTATTCAATAAAACAGTTGTTATGCATTATAAAACTATAAATGTGGTATTGCTGAGGTACTACCGAGGATGAGGTAGTTTTAAATAAAAAATTTCAAAACTTAGCTGGGCACGGTGGTACTCGCCTTTAATTCCAGAACTCAAGGAGGCAGAAGCAGAATTGCTGTAAGTTCAAGACCAGCCTGGTCTACAAAGTGAGTCCAAAATAACCAAGGCTACACAGAGAAACCCTGTCTTGAAAGACCAAAATTAAAAGATGAAAAATAAATTCAAAACTTGTAACTTGTGATCCAACTTGTCTGGTGTCTAGTCCTACAACACTGTCTTTTTCCATTTGCTTTGGTTTGTGTTTGGAAACCCTAACCCTAACTGTAACTTTAACTCTAATTCTCTGAAAGGGAAAAGAGGTACGGTGTCCAGTAATTTTCATTTATATTTTCTACATGTAATTTCAAGAAGTTTTGTTCTGCATATTATATGCAGGTATATATGTATATGTATAAATATTCTCATAGACGTTTTCAGTATATATGTAAGTATATTTATAATAAGCTGGTTTGCATCAGTTTCAGAAAAATTACTTCTCACTTTACCTATTTCTGCAAAATAATCTTATTCATTTCAGAACTAAAGTTACAAAAATGCATGCTCACTAATGAAGATTTTCTTATCCATCTAAGGAACTTCAGGACTATGTTTGATTTTCAAATTTATAAACATCTCATCCCTCTAGACCTCCCCCTTTATTGCATGCAAAACTTTCAGCAATGGCCTAATATCTGCCTAAAGACTGTTGACTTGATGTGTAGAAGTCTTGTGGAATTCTCTGTCTATTTATTACCTTTCAAATTTCAAATGTGTGTGCAGAGGAGATCTCGTGCTGCCTCATGAGCTTTCCTCCGCCTTTCTTACGCACAGAAATGATACTGGGCTTCCTCTGGCCTTGCTTTTTTTTCTACTGAGAGGGAAATGCTTCTTTGTTTTTATTTACAAATTTCCCCCCAGTTCTATGTATCTCTTGACACAGGACCAAAGATAAGCATTTTAGAATACAGAGCTAAATACACTACTCATAATGCAGATGATTTAGTACTTAAAATGACAAAATCATAATTAAATTAAACACTTTGTGTAATATGCCCAAATTTGATATTATACTATAGAAATGCTATAGAAATCATAATTCTGATAGAGCTCAACCACTGGAAATGATAGACATATGGCAGATGGGTGTTCACATGCTTACTTAAAAGAATTCCCACTTAAGAATAGAGTCATTACGGAGACTAAGAGGTTCCATTTTCTATTGCCTTCAAGCTGGAAGAGTTAATTCAGCTTGAGTTTAAAGCTCTAAGAATGAGATGTGGGCACAGGGTCTTAGGGCCAGGTGCTGGCCTAAATTCCCAAATCCAAAGGCCAAAGGACTGGAAACTCTAATGTCTGTCTGACGGCAGAGGAAGACAAATATCCTAATGTGAAGGGAATTTATTCTTCCTTTTTGTGTTTGGTCTCTTCAGACTCTCAGTGGGTTTGGTGGTGCCCATGCCCATCAGTGAGGGTCTTCTTGAGATGTTCTCAGTGTCACACCCAGAAACCATATTGTAACAGCCATGTTGGAAATCTTCAATGTAGGCAAAGTTACACATAAAATTAACTATCATGATGTCTCTTACTATTTTGTAGTGATATATGGAAACATTAGTCATACAACACGTTATTATAAAGCTGTAAATGTGTGGACAGCACAATTTCAGATGTGAGGCTAGGGAGTCATGTGCCTGGTGAGCCAGCCCAGAGTAAGAGTGAGGCAAGTTGAGGCAAGTCCAAACCTTAAAAATCTCGTCTTGAGACTGTCTGGAGTAGGAATGTTCCCTCCCTGCCATGGGCCTATATGCCTTAGTGCAATAACTTTATGGACCCCACCTGTGCCATTGTTGAGGGGGGGGTCATGTAGCCTGACAGCCAGGTTACACATCAAACTTCCTCTCTTTTTATAAAATCATGTCGCAACTAGCACCTGGAATTCCTCTTCATGTAAAAATAAGGTATTCCCAGCACCTTGGGCACAACCAATGATTTACACATCACCCTGAAAGCCTCTTCTCACTCTGCAAAGGTTTAAATAGCTTCTGTTCCTCCCAATTAAATGAGCTGTCTCACTGAAGCTGTTTCCTGAGAAAGCTGTTTCTCACACACTCTCTGCTGACCGAGATTGTGCATTGTAACCACACACTCCAACAAAGCTTTACTCCTTCCAGTCCAGCCCAGTGTACAATGAGCCTGGATACCCCTGAGGGAGAAAACAGGCATGAGGCAACACTCATAGAGAGCAAAGAAATGGAAGAATGATAGCCAAAATACAAAAATTTTATGCTGCATTGGAATTATTCTCCAAATATCCTGTGATGAATGTATATTTCTAAACCATATTCCATATATGCTGGATGCTAAGTTTTATTATGGGTTCTGTAGCAGTTATGGTACCTACTCTTTGACATAGCTATAAATTCATTTTACATGGACCAAAACTCATTTTTCATTAATGCTGAAGAAATTACACTGGATCAATCATACAGCTAACAAAATTATCATACTCTTACAGTTGAAGAACTGGGGATCAGGCAGTATAATTAACTTACCAAGGTCATCATGCAAATTATCTTTACAATTTATTCAATATATATCCTGATTGAAGCCCCTCCCTCATCTCTCCTCCCAGTCCTACCCTCCCTCCTTCTTCTGCCCTATCCCCTTCCTCTAGTCCATTGAAAGAGGGAGTTCTCCACTATTACTATCTGACCCTAGCTTATTAAGTCTCATCAGGACTGCCTGGATCCTCTTCCTCTGTGACCGGGTAAGACTACATTACCAGGGGCAAGTGATCAAACAGCAGGCAATCAAGTTCATGACAGAGGCAGGCCCTGCTCCCCTTACTCGGGAATCCACGCGGAGACTGAGCTGCCAGTCAGCTACATCTGAGCAGGGAGTATAGGTCCTCTTCATGTATAGTTTGTGGTTGGTGCGTCAGTCTCTGCAGGATCCCCTGAGCTAAGGAGTTTTAGCTTTGATGGTCTCCTTGTAGGGCCCCTGTCCCCTCCATGTCCTTCTATCTATCCCTTCTTCCATAAGACTCCCTGTGCTCTGCCCAAACTTTGGCTGTGAGTCTCATCATCTGCTCATCAATCCCCAGTTGAGTGGAACCTTTCAGAGGGCTCTCTATACTAGGCTCCCATTTTGTTCCCTTTCTTCTTCTGTTTCTGGTGTCTATCCTGTTTGCCATTCTGAATGAGATTTAAGCATCCTCCTTAAACAACATGCAAATTTGTAACAAATCAGGCTTTCTTTTTAAATGACTTTTTAAAAATTAGATTTATTAATTTTTGTGTTAATGTTTTACCTGTGTGTGTGTGTGTGTGTATGTGTGTATGTATGTGTGTACCATGTTAGGAAAGGGCATCCCAACCACTGAAACTGAAGTTATGAATGGTTGAGGGCCACAATGTGATTCCTAGGAATCCAGCCTGGCTCTACTGCAAGAGGAAGAAGTGCTTTTAACTGTTTAGCTTTCTCACCAATCCCCAAAGATTTTTATTTTTAATTTTAAAATGTGTTTATGAGTATCCACGTGTGAGTTAGTTTGTGCATATGAATGCAGGTCCTTGAGTTGTCTCGAGGATCCCCAGGAGTTGGTGTTACAGGTAGTTTTGAGCCTCCTGACATGGGTATTAGGAACTGAATTTGGGTCCTTGGTGAGCACAGTGACCACTGAGGCATCGCTTAAGCCGTATAAGTCATGCTTTGACTAGAACCTTCTCACTCCAATTGTGCTAGGCTGACACTGTGGAATACTACATTTTCTGAAAGCAAATTAAGAAAAGCAAAGAGAGAGGTAGCAAAAGGCATCACACATGGCCAAGAAGGAGATGGCAACGCAACAGGAAGAGCACTTTATTCCAACACAGAAAACCTGGGCAACTCTTCTTGCTCAAGTATCTGATCCTTGAGCTTAATCTGTGCAACCTGTGTGAAATTAGAAACAATTTTATCCTATACATGTTCTGACAACTTTAATTTTACCAAATGAATGTTTTCTGGAATTTCCCTTAGCAAATGATTTTGGTTGGTTCATCCTGCAATAATCCTTCTATGATACTAGGTAGACTCCAAGCAGAGGAGAAAAAAAATAACATATACATTCCAACTCTACAAGTAATATTTGCTTTGAGACTGTATTCACATATTTTATTTCCCTTTATTAATAGTTTCCTGTCTGTTCAGTAACAGAAAATGCCTGTACAGAGGGTAAACATTATCAACATAAACTTGGTATGTCACCAAAAACTTCTGTAGAAACTCAAAGATAGATAAGAAATAACAAGGTTTATGGATTCATTAACATTTGAATGATGAAGCGTGTTTATGTGTTTCCCCTTTGATCAATACTGCCCTGAAGGAAGAGTACTGTATTAATTGTCTTTCCTAACCTTCTATTGTGAACATCTGGTGGCTGTATAGCCCTGTAGCAGGACATTCCATTGCATCAGTGTGTCAGGCTTTCATGTTTCCATTTTATTACCAGCAAACACACATATTATCAGGGAACATATAGAAAAGCATGTTCAAGAGATCGTCTGTACTCCACCTACTTGCCTTGACTGGACTAGCAAGCACACTGATACATAAATTTGGTGTATCATTAAGTTCTATATAGTTGTATATAGTTTAGCTTGAGTAATTTTATCATATGCTTTGTATAATATACATCTGCAAGCTATTTTATTTAGGCAAATGGAATTCTGCCACACTGCAAACACTTCCGTTTTGTATATGTCTTTCATTTTTACAATTATTGAAGCTTTTCATATGCATAATGCATATAAGAATTTTGCATATATAGGAGGCTAAGAAAGCATAATACGCTAGGAAAATCAAGTGAATTACAGTCAAGATTCCATCAGCATCAGAGACATGGCATATAGCACAGGCTTTCTTATTTTCCAGTTGTTACGTTCAGGAAATTATTTGATATATACACACCTTAGTCTCCTCATCTGTGAAATAGAGACCTTTTTTTTTTTTACATACTTCATGGGCTCATGAAGATAGTGAATTATGTAAATGTTAGAAGAGCTTGACTCATTGGATGAGATATTTTCATTCCCCATTTTCTCATTTTTCAAATATCCCTACTTAGAAACTGTCCAGAATGAATTTGTATATAGATAGAAATAACTCAAACCAAGATTTGATTACTTTTAAATAAATAAGTATTATGAAGCTTTTATGGAGGAGGCAGAAATTAACCTCCTTGTAACTTGCATTAAAATGATTTGCCAAGGTGCTGACCCACTGACATAGAGGGTAATGCTGCAAAAAACAAGAAGTGGGTGGCATAGATCATGCATAGTATTAAATAAGCCCTGGGTAAAATATAACCTGCCTAGTCTATGCATGGATAATTAAGGACTTCTCATATTTAGTTTCTGTGCTTGTAACTTGGTGGCATACATCTGTGGGAGAAGGTAATCCAGGAATTAATGGAGGGCAAATTCAAAACTGCCCTGAAACTTATCTTGCGATAGAGAGTAATGCTAGTGCCTACTAGGTTTCTGCTTGTTAATTTCTATGGTTGCTGCTACCGGGGGAAATTGTCTTCATTTGCATTGTCTTTCAGTGACCTACCTGGAGGCACACACCTGCAGACACTTTTTGCTCACAAAAGTATCACTAGGGACACAGACCCACATCCATTCAGTACAACCAACTATGTTAAAATAACATCTTGTGCAAATATTTCAAACCTTAACATTTCAAATGTTGCTTCTCATACTACTTCACTCCCTGCTGTTGCTAATGAGTAATATCTATCATTGACAATGTGACTTATTGGTCTGTCCTTTGCCCTGTGTGTTTTTATTACTGTGTTTTAATTATAGAGATTATATAACTATATTCAGCATGTTTATAGAAAGAGGGAAAACGTCTCTAGAGGGGGAACAAGATTAGGTTTCTGTTCAAAATAAAAAGTGAATGAAAGAAAATAATAAAAGGAAGTGTAATTGAAAGTGTGAGTAGGTATGAATTGTTATAAAGTATGTATGCATGTCTGATTACTTATTAAAAGTAATATATCAGTCATTAAAGGGTTAGAATTTGCATAGTATTCCACTTATAAATATTTTATTCTAAATATAAGTATATATTGATATATGATGTAAATCACATTTAATATGTAATTTGAAAGTCATAGTTATAAATGTACTTGAATCTATTTTTAGATATATAAATTCTGTTGGAAGGATTATTTCATTCAGGAATGTTTGGTGTTAAAATGTTTCCTTTCAGGAACCCTCCTCCATTGCTGGTGGGAATGCAAACTTGTACAACAACTCTGGAAATCAATTTGGCGCTTTCTTAGACAATTAGGAATAGTGATTCCTCAAGACCAAGCTATACCACTCTTAGGCATATATCCAAAAGATGCTCAAGTAC
>CM053756.1:19386153-19403233 GCA_028658305.1 Pachyuromys duprasi | reverse complement strand
GTGGGTTGAGACAGAACTCAGGTTCCTCCCAGGACCGCTGGCGGACTCACACACTGACTGAGTTTTTGCTGGGGGAAGCGTTTGGCTTGCGCCCCCCACAGTGTGCGGACTGGTCAAAACAGTCCCCCAATCCACTCAGTATGTGGTGGTTCCGGCGATCGGTTCATGCCCGCTGCACACCCGTGGGTTCAGGCAGAACTCGGGTTCCTTCCAGACCCGCCGGCGGACTCACACACTGACTGAGTTTTTGCTGGTGGAAGTGTTCAGCTTGCGCCCCCGCAGTGTGCGGACTGGTCAAAACGGTCCCCCAATCCACTCATTCTGGGTGGTTCCGATGATTGTTTCGTGCCCTCTGCACACCTGCGGGTTGAAGCAGAACCCGGGTGCAGTGTGAGCTTGTAGGGTGCAGTTCAGTGAAAACGGCACCCGGTTCCTCCTGAGACTGCCCTCGAGACTGTGTGATCCAGTCTATTATGGAGGGTGTGGGCACCCAGCGCAGCTGATCATTCAGATCAGAGCTGTGTGCAGCTTGTCACCGGGAAATTTTTCCAGGTAATAACTGGGTGTCTCTAGGGTTTTCCCACTTGATTTTCTCACCGTAGTAGTTCTGCTCACCTGGCACTCACAATGCTGGCGTTTTAGGTCCCAGAGTTCAGTCTCCTGGTCGCTGAGTTGTTTCTGCTCCCCTACTCCTCAGACACAGTGTTCTCTCGTGGCAGCCATCTTGGATCTCTCCGACATCTTCTTTTCTTATATGAATTCCCTTAATCCCCTTTAATTACCTTATTTCTCTACCAAGAACTTCAAGAACTATGTTGAAGAGACATAGAGAGAGTGGACAGCCTTGCCTTGTCCCTGATTTCAGTGGTACTGATTTAAATTTCTCTATATTTAGTTTGATGTTGTTTATAGGCTTGCTGTAAATTGCCTTTACTATGTTTAGGTAAGTACCTTGTATCCTTGATCTCTCCAGGACTTTAAACATGAATGGGTATTGGATTTTATCAAATGCTTTTTCAGCATCTAAGGAGATGATCATGTGGTTTTTCTCCTTCAGTTTGTTTATATGGTAGATTACACTGATGAATTTCCATATGTTCCTGCATACCTGGGATGAAGCCTCTTTGCCCATAGTGGATGATAACTTTGATATATTCTTGGATTCGGTTTGTGAGAATTTTGTTGAGTGTTTTCGGATCAATGTCCGTAAAGAAGATTGGCCTGAAATTCTCTTTCTTTGCTGGGTCTTTGTGAGGTTTAGATATCAATGTGACTGTTGGTTCATAGAATGAGTTTGGTAATGTTCCTTCTGTTTCTATTTTGTAGAATAGTTTGAAGAGTATTGGTGTTAGCTCTTCTCTGAAGGTCAGGTAGAATTCTGCTTTGAAACCATCTGGCCCTGGGATGTTGTTGGATGGGAGACTTTTGATGACAGCTTTTATTTCCTTAAGGGATATAGAACTATTTATTTACCTGTTCTTGATTCAGCTTTTGTAAGTGGAATCTATCAAGAAAATTGTCTGTTTCATTTAGATTTTCAAATTTTGTGCTACATAGGCTTTTAAAGTAAGACCTAATGATTGTTTGGATTTCTTCAGAGTCTATTGTTATGTTCCCCTTTCATTTCTGATTTTGTTGATTTATATAGTTTCTCTCTGCCTTTTAGTTAGTTTGGCTAAGGGCTTGTCTATCTTCTTGATTTTCTCAAAGAACAAGCTCTTGGTTTCATTGATTCTATGAATTGTTCTCTTTGTTTCTAGATTATGGATTTTAGCCCTGAGTTTTATTGTTTCCAGCCATTTACTCCTCTTGGGTGTGTCTGCCTCTTTCTTTCTTTCTTTTTTTTTTTTTTTTAGGGCTTTCCATTGAGCTGTTGCTTTTATGGAATGTTTTGAATTTCTTCTTGAAGGCACTTAGTGCTATGAACTTTCCTCTTAGCACTTCTTTCATTATGTCCTATAAGTTTGGGTATGTTGCACCTCCATTTTCATTGAATTCTAGGAAGACTTTAATTTCTTTCTTTATTTCTTACCTGACCCTGCTTGTCGTTGAGTAGAGAATTGTTCAGTTTCCATGCTTCATCCCTTTGTTTCTTTATTTCCATGTGCCTCAAAATTGAAGCTATGTATTTAGTAGATAAAATTTGTCATTGACTTTCCTTCATCTTGAATAAGATTTGTTCTCTTAACCTAACTGTGAAGATTCGAACATGTACCCTTCTCTACTACAAAACAGCTGTAAAATTAGAAATTTGTCTTAAATGAGAAATCAAACATAGAAGAAAACCAGTATTTTTACAAAATATTAGATCTTCCATACTGCACAAATTCCAGAGGTAACACCTATGTGTAGCACCAGCTATGACCACTGGGAATTCCGTGAACGACCAACAGTGCGTGGTGTTCAGGCCCCAGCATTCAGCTTATCCCCTAAAATTCTGGATTACACCATAGAAAGCTTTTCATAGAAAACCTAGGCATATAAGCACAACAAAGAGGAATTTTTTGTCAAAGCAATTCCAAGTTAATTTTCCCTCCACATTTCATAATGCATAACTTTCATTGCTCCTTCTATAATCTTATTTTTATTAAGCCTACTATCAAATTAAGAATCCACAAATTTTATTATCACAGGTGTCTCACAATAATAAAAACAACATATTTTGCAAAGAAATTTAGCGTGATAGATAATGATTCCATGTTTATTGTCATTAGACTACATATATAGTAGTATCTTTGGCAAAATATTAATGTCTGTAAAATGGAAATATTATTGATATTGGTATTATGCATTTCCACCACCACTAAGTTTCACAATAGTTCTGAACAACATGCCCTTCTAATCTCATTTGACATAATTCTCTGTGATTTGCCAAACCAAAGACCAACAGAGTATGATTCATATAATTGAAATGACAATGATCAAAAATTAAATAGGAGTATTAAACAGGAGAAACAAACAGAACAGATACTTAATGCAGAAAACACCCCTACTTTTTCTTCTTATGCTCACAAACCTAGTGGCTTGACAAAGATACAAGCAAATAGAGGGCAAAGGGTGTTATGGAAGACTTTATTTCTCTCAGCACTTCCACAAGAGAGGAGCAGTCCTCAACTTATGGGTCGTGACCCCATTAGGGGTTAAATGACCTTTTTGCAGGGGTTTCCCAATACTATTGGAAAACAGACATATTTACAATAAAATTAAGAACCATAGCAAAATTAGACATAGAAAGTAGCAACAAAAACAATTTCATAGTTGGAGGTCACCACAACACAAGGAGCTGTGTGGGCTTAGTTTTTCACCGATCCTACTTTATTTAGGGTTCTTAACCACCTTTGCCTCCTTTCCAATCCCTGACCTTAGGTAGAGATTAGTAGGGAAAAAAGCTATAGACTTTATTTTAAAAATCTATTTTCTTTTGATTAGGGTCAATGGGTCTTTAGGGGCTTACCAAATTCAGTCATCAGGATACCAGCAGTCCAGTCCAAAGGCCAACACCAGGCAGCAACAGGATTCTGAAGATTCTGGACAAGTCAGCTAAATCCACAAGACTTAATTGGATTGCCCTGAGAAGTCCTCTGGAAAGTCTCTTTCAAGTGTTGAAGCATAAAGATTAGTGCAACAATGTTGATCCAAAAAGCAATGTCTCATTGTGTATAGACCTCTCTATAGCTCCTCTCCTTGGAGTCCACCCTTGGAAGCTCTCAGTTGGTCAAAGTCACATCCCTTGCAGGAGAAAGCTAACAACAAAAGCTCTCTCACAAGACAACCTGGGCAAACCATCATATGCCCAGGTTGCAGCACAATATCACATGACAAAACCGAGTCTTCAAAAAAAAAAAAAAAAACAGGAACTTCTACTTTAGCGCTGTATTGGGAAGGTTGAGAAAACCTGCTCTGGACACTTAGACACTTAAGATTATGTAAGAAAATTTATGTAAGGTTTTAAGTATGTAACTTTATGCTTCTTGTGCAGAAGTAGTTTCAAGACACAATCATTAGATACTTGTATACAATCTCAACAAGAATAGCCTTTAGAATATATGAATCAAAGCACAGTCCATTTGAAGGGTTTGGAAAAATGAAAACTATATGCCATAATCCCAAATGAAATATAGTAGAAAAGTTCTGGTGTGTGTATACTAAATGTAATTACAATATGAACCTAATTTTGCAGAGCTCTAGAAACTTACATAAAGGAAGAATGGATGCATGACAGTTGTTAACAATAGTATGTAAAAGCAGAGTGTGGTGCTGGTCTAACTGGATTTCTACATGTAGAAAAATGCAAATAGATCCATATTTATCACTGTGCACAAAGCTATAGTCCAAGTGGATCAAAGACCTCAACATAAAACCAGACACACTGAAACTGTTGAAGAAAAAATGGAGAAAGCCTTGAAGTCATTGACCCAGGAGACAACTTCTTGAGCAGAATACCAAGATCATAAGCTCTAAGATCAACAATCAATAAATGGGACCTCATGAAACTGAAAAGTTTCTGTAAAGCAAAGGACACTGTTGTCAGAACAAAAGGACAGCCTACAGATTGGGAAAGGATCTTTGCCAACCCTATATCTGACAGAGGGCTAATATCCAGTATATACAAAGAACTCAAGAAATTAAAAAGCAACAAATCAAGTAATTAAATTAAAAAATGGGGTACAGAGATAGAAAATTCTCAATAGAAGTATATCAAATGACAGAGAAACACTTAAAGAAATGCTCAATGGCCTTATTCATGAGAGAAATGTAAATCACAACAACCTTGAGATTTCACTGTACACCCATCAGAATGGCTAAGATCAAAAATTCAAGTGACAATACAAGCTGGAGAGGATGTGGAGAAAGAGGAATAAGTGACTTGATTAAAAAAATAAACCTTAGAGGGCAAGAGGGACAAGAACTATCTATTGTTGTTTGAGGGCAATCTGTTACACTGAAGGAAAACAACATGGTCTCCAGAAAATCCCACCATAAAAGCAAAGTGAAATTTAGGAGTAGCAGGTCTGTCCCTCTGGCTTAGATGCTGGTGTATGGGCAGAGCTGTGGCTACTTTTACTTACTCATTCTCCTGACCCAGAACAAGAGTTACTGCTGTGCTCTTTATGACTGAGGAAGGAAGCTGGAGGCACTGTCTTTCTTTGAATGATTAGATTTCCAAAAAGAAAGGCAAGGCACTTCTTTTAAGCTATGAAGTTGGCATTCTATTTCTAATTTGAATGAACTTCAAAGTCAAATGCAATTTCAGAGTACTATCCTATCTTTGGACATGTGTTACTTGTAGCATGTTGAGCTATAAAATCCCCTTCTCCAGAGCAGATTGATAGTTCGCTCCATCAACCCATTTGTGGTCCTTTAAAAGCTGCCAGTACTTATATTTAGGCCATAAAAAGTTTCTAAATATGTCTCTAGTGCAAACATTCAGGTGATTCTGATGATGTTGAAGAGATAAGCATTGCAAACTTGAAACTTATCTGATGAAACACTATGGTTGCACGAATATCCCATTTAAAGATTTTTTTAAGTGCTTCTGTGGTTCCAGCATATCCCTGGCTTTGAAAATAAAGTATCAGTAGATCAAGCTCTTGCCTTCATGCAGATTCCATTCTACTGAGGTCAGGCACATTTGTTCCTCTACTTCTGCTGGAACAACTTATCTCAAGCCCAGTTGCTTAAAATAATGCCTTTTTATTGCAGCACATTTCTGTTTAAGATGTCTAGTGTGAGCCTCATATGAGTAAAAATTAAAATCCAGATCCAATCACCCTGCTTTCTTCCAGGATGTTCTAGGTAGGAATCACTTACTGGCTTTTACCAGCTAGAAAGGGATTGCCAGAGTGACTCAACTCATGGCCTCCTTTCTTCAGCTTCACAGCCAGCAATGCTGCATAGCTCCAACTTGCCAATGTTCTGGACTTTCCCCTTCTGACACTTTCTTCAGTTTTTAGTTTTGTGATAATCACTGCCACCTGGATCTCACATGGTAATTTTGCCTCATTTAATTATACCTTCAATATTTCCTTTCCCACGTAAGAGAGAAAATTCAAAGGTTCTGGAAACCAGGGCATTTTTAGGGATCATTATTCTGTTTGTAACATAATACTTATATTACCTTTCACAGAAATGTTTGGAACAACTATTTGGTATTCAGTTTATATTAATATAATTAAAATCATCTGTCATATTTCATGATATTTTTCTAGTTTTGTCTTATACTCTAGGTTCATTCTTAGCCTCCATAGAGAATTAATGCCTACAGTTTTGGAGACTTTTTCCCCCTTTAACTTTTAGTAAGAAGGATGAAAAAGAAGAAGCAAACCCAGTGCACTTACTTCTCAATAAAGCTCAGGTGTGTGTTAACTTCCTCAGTGACCTAAATCAGGACTGCGTAGAAATCTCATTGCTCAATGGTGGTCTGGTAAGACCCTGAGGAATGAATCTAGGCAGAGCAGGCAAGACCAAGAGCAATAGTCACTGTCAATTTCTGACGTATTACATCAAGATTTTAAGAGTGTCAGAAACTATTAGAACTTGGATTGAAATATGACAACTTGTCAAAGACTTTCCATAACTGATAAGAGCCCCTTGAGGTTAACACATAAAGTTATTTGGCGGAATGATTTGTATGATAGAATCCCCACATCCTTGTTGTACAGTCTTGGCGTTTAGATGCATTTTTGTAAGTGTATAGCCCACTTTTACTGCATGACTCCCTTATCTTGAAACATAACTGCAAAAATATATTGTGACACTTTGTAAGTCAATTCATCTGGTAAGGGTTTATAGGCAATTAACAATATGTACTACAGCCTTTAGCTCTGGTAGTTTTCTTGAGGAAATATAATCTGACTCCTTCATTCAGGATCCTTAAACACTTGTTGCTGTAACGTGATGTAAATACACAAAATACCTAAAAAGGGCAAAAAGCCAATAGACACCAGCCTGCTACACACACATAAGCTCTGAAAGTGGGCTGGGTTCTCAACAGCATGGTAAAAGTTGAATGGATGCTGAAACTCAGGAGAGGTTTTGAAAATCATAGCGTGGCACATACGAAGTGGAATGAACTTTGACATTTGATTTGATACATAAAATACACTAAGTTAAGTAGCAAGGAAAGAAGCAGTAAAATATACCAGGGGACTTCTGATTACGTTTGTGTGTGCCTCTGCCCAGCTGTACATTTCCTTATAATGCACACTCAAGTGAAGTGATATGGCATAGGACAAAGTACATGATGTAAACGAAAAGAGTAACAACATGTTTTTTCCTTGAATATGTGTTGACATGTACACACTGTATATCATTTAATCTTTATATCAATAAAAAGTAGGTACTGATATTTTAGATTATTTTATTTTAAGTGATGATCACAAGACTTAATTGAAGGCCTAATAGTCATACATTAACAAGTAACAAAACTAACCCTCTAAATTACTGGCCTAGGCACGCGATCAAGCCTTTGGCAGAGGGCAAGGAGTGATGATAGAAATGGAGGAGGTTGGTGAAACTTGGAGAGAACAAGAGCTCCACAATGACTAAACTGAGCAGGGCACAGGGGTCTTGTATGAGACGGTTTCTACAACCAAGGACCACGTGTGGATGTGTCCTGGAACCCCTCTTCAGATGGGACCTAGGATAGCTCGGTGTAGGACTAAAGACCCTAGTGAGGGAAACAGGGACTGTTTCAGTCTTGAATTTGATGGCTGACTCTTTGACCCTCCCTCATACATGCCGGGGAGTGACAGACTGGCTAGATCCCAGTGGAGGACATTGTAGCCAGCCCTGAGGAGACAGGATGAGCTGGGGTTGGATGGAAGGGGAGGAGGTCCTCCCCTGTTGGTGGACTTGGAGGGGGCGGGGAGGAGATGAGGGAGGGTTAGGGAGAGGGGAGGGAATGAGGAAGGGGGCTATGCTTGGGATGCAAAGTACCTAACCTATGATTGATAACAAAAAAAAAATTCAAAAAAAAATTACTGGCCTAGGGAAACTGATTTCTTAAAAAAACAGCCCTAATTAAAAGCAGCAAAAAATTTCCCTATATCATTGATTGTTTTTCATTCTGTTGTTCATATGTAACTACAAAAACACACAATATCACTATCTTGGGGAAACTGTGCTGGATTTTTCATGAGTTTCCAAAGCATGCTAAGGATTTTAACCCTCAGGGCCCCCTGCAACACACAGCTTAAGAGGAAAGCTTCATGAGTTTCTTCTGCTCATGCAAGAGGTATCTGAATTGGGCTGCAGAAGATTAAGTTCCTTTTTTTAGCTTAACTAAGGTTCTGTAAAGAAAAGAACAGTAGAGATAGTCTGTTCCTTAGGTTTTAATTGTGTGCATGTATATGTGGCCATGAGGCTATGCACATGTGAGCTCAGGTATTGAAGAAACCACAACCATCTTTGGATCCTCTGGAACTGGAGTGTCAGGCATTGCTACGTACCTGGGTGTGGGTGCTGGGATCTGAACTCATCTCCTCTACAAGAGCAGCCAGCACGCCCCACTGCTGAACCAGCTCCCCAGGGCTGCCCCCTGTTTTAGATCTTAAAATGTACATCTTAGAAATCGCACATTACTAGTCCATAGAGGTTTCCCTCATTTCACTTTTTCATGAGAAGATGACCCTCCATTGTGAATACAAAGAAGAAAGAAAGGTGAATTGTGGATCTAATGTGACCGGATGCTTCATGCTCCTGCTCCCAACCAAGCCTTCCCTCAAACTCTGAGTCAAAATAAGTCTTTTCTTTTTTATGTTAGGAAGTTTTTTTGTTTCTGTTTTTCTTTTTTGTCAGATACAGTATGTCAACAGAAAAAATATAAATAATGCATATGTCGGTTCCTATTTTATATTAAGGGTCTGATCTACTACAAATTATTCTTGTCTAAGATACTGAGTACATGCACTATGTCCGAATGGCTATTCCATAGTTGCAGAAGCTATCTTGTGCCCAAAGTTGACATGTCTCCTGACTTATACCCCAGGTCCCCAAAGGCCCTCTCTGCTTCCAGACTCTCTGTTGTATGGGATAGCTCATGTACCAGTTTCTACACAGTCATGATCAGATATAGTCAAATGTATTTAATAACAAACAAGGTAATACCCTGGGAAGCTCTTATTCCCCAGGGATTTCCTGGCTAAATTCATGTTTATTCTTCTCATATAAATTTTTATATAAGCATTTTTATCTTCAAACAAAGGATGTTACTACTATATACTATTTTTTAATGAAATTAATAAGTTAACTGAAGAAAACCAGCATTTTGTGCTGTATAATCATCCTACACAGAAGAAGATAATATTTTTTTCTATTATATGCCTCTTGTTTTATGACTTTGAGTGAAAGTTTTTATCTGGATAATTTTGTACATGTTGTTTCCAAAGTAGTGAGACTGGGTTTTTCTTCACTATTGTCCATTTTACCTTATTATGTGTATATGTGCAGGCTGTTAAATTTTATGTCCTGCTATCTTTCCTTGTTTAAGTAACTTTTATTATTTAGTATCTGGGGATACTTAAAAACTGTTACCACAGTGTTTGGTTGCGTTCTCCTGCCTAATACTGACAAATGATTCCTGTACAACTTTGAACAGTACCGGATGTAAACAACCTTCACTTGTTCCTAATTTTGATTAAACGCCTCAGAGGTTTTCCAATTAAGTATACTGCTCTCTTGGAACCTAGGTCTACTTTTTTTTAAGATGCTCTGTATTAAGAAAGAAAAATGAGAGTACTGAGTGACTTCTTAGTGCTTAAGAGCACTGGATGTTCTTCCGAGGGCTGGCTCGATTCCCAGCACCCATGTAATCTTTTGTGACTTCTGCCCTCCGGGATCTGCTGCCCCCTTCTGGCCTTCACAGGCCCCAGGGACATAGGTGGTAAATCAACTTACATGCCAGAAAAACACACATGCACATAAAATACAAATTGAAGTTTTCCTTAGAAAGAAAGAGAGCAGCATTTTTCAAAGGCCCATTAAGCACTGAAGCACTTTATTATGTGAGATACCTCCTTGCGCTACCATCCTAAACAAACTTTTTGCTCAAGTTCTATCTCAAAAAGGGCTTCCCTGGTCCATTTCCTCACAAGCCCTCTGTATTTCAGTGCCTGACTGTGCAAAAACTATTGCTTCACAGGAACATGGAACTGATCATGGGCATTTTTTGAAGGATAGAAGAGTGAAGTGTTTACTTCCAGGCTTTTTTATTGTTGTTTATTTATTTATTATATTAATCACAGGTTATGCACTTTGTATCCCAGCCATAGCCCCCTCCCTCATTCCTTCCCAATCCCCCCAACCCTCCTTCATCTCCTCGCTGCACCTTTCCAAGTCCACTGTCTGAAGTAAATACGCGCACCATCGTTTTGCCTTGTTTCTTGTGAATTACTTCATCTTCTCACCTTTGCAGCCGGCAGTCATTTCACGATCATACTTCTTCACAACAGATTATCCCCATTATGTAAGAAATTGATCCAGAGGGAGATTGCTGATCTTCTCATGATCAAGGATCGGCATATGGTTTCTGAAGCAAATGGGTTTTTCTGTTATTTGTATTTGTTCGATTTTTTTTTTCTTCTCTGTTTGGTCTGAGAAGTCCTGGTGTATCCCAGGCTGCTTTTCAGCTTGCAACCCACCTTCCTTTATCTCTTTAGTGCTAAGATTACTGGCACGCACTTCCATGCACAGTTTGTTTAGTGCTGGAGACAGACCCAGGGCTTCAAGCATGCTAAGACCAGCATCCTACCCAATGAGTTAAATACAAAGCCGGTGAGTTTCTTCTCTTTGTGACATATTTAAATATTTCTAGGTATACGTTATCAAGCTTTTAAAAAAATGTATTTAGGAGCACGCAAGGGCGCCATGCTCACTCATTTTTACTTACATTGAGATGACTAATATTTATCCTTGGCCTATCAGCCTCTGTTTTTGAGAGAGAGAGATAAAGATAAATGGGTTTATTACAGTTTAAAATTCCAGTTACAGTTCATCATTTCAGCCTGAGTCTTCTTCAATGCTTTCTCTCTTTATTAAATTCCTTTTTCAAATCCTGAATTGTCTTCTTCATTTTCATCTACATTATGCCTGTCTACATTATGCCCAAGGGAAGGGCACTACTCAGGTGTTTGTTCTCTTTTATTTTATGTTTTAAAAATTTATTTAGTTTTTTATTAATTATAGTTTATTCACTTTGTATCAGCCCCTTCTCCTGTCCTCTCCCAATCCCTCCCTCCCTCTTCTCCACCCACCCATGACCCTCCCCCAGTTCACCTATAGGGGAGGTCCTTCTCCCTTTCCATCGGACCCTAGACTATCAGGTCTCATCAGGACTGGCTGTATTGCCCTCATCTGTGGCCTGGTAACGCTGCAACACCCTCAGGAGCTGGTGATCAAAGAGCAGGCCACTGAGTTCATGTCAGAGACCCTGTTCCCATTACTGAGGCACCCACTTGGACACTGAGTTGCCATGGGCTTCATCTGTGCAGGGGGTCTACGTTAAAAACAAATCTGGGCACAGGGTCTTTTCTGAGACTGATACTCTAACCAAAGACCATTCATGGAGATAACCTAGATCCCCTACACAGGTGTTAATTCTCTTTAAGTTCATTGTGCTGTTTTTTTTATTTATTATTATCATTTATTACAACTTATTCAATTAGTATCCCAGCTGTGGCCCCCTCCCTCGTCTCCTCCCAATCCCACCCTCCCTTTAATTTATGTGAAAAAGTCATTATCACATGACATGTCAGCCCTCTGACATCTCTCAGATCCTGGTACTTAGCTCTGTTCTGTTCCTCTGAAAGCCAGATCCATTAACATATCACACTGTGGGAAGGCCATCCCTCTCTTGGCATTAAGTAGGGTCTTTTTCCCTTCTTGCCATGAAAAGAATAGACAACACCTCAGAGGACCCAAATATTACAGCAGATTATGCATGCAGCCTGTTACATTGGTTATTTAGTATATCTGTTTGTACTGTCCCATTACCTAGTCCATCTGTATGCACTGTATTATTACCTAGTATATCCTTAATCTTTATGCGCTGATTCATTACCTATTCTAACAGTATGTACTATCTCACTGACTAGTATATCTGCATGCACTGTCTCATTACCAAATATATTTGTATGTACAGTCTCTTTACGTCCAGTGTATCAGTGACTCTGAGAAGTAGTCAGAACAGGTAGTTTCATTTACATTTCAGAATATAAGTAGCTCACGGAGGATTTTACAGGGTGCATCTGTGCACAGTGCAGGGCGGTGCTGGCATATTGTAGGCACTCATTAACTTGCCAATAAAATAAACTTACAGTTCTGCAGATCATTCATAGATATGGCCCTGATTAATGTTCCTTCACTTTACCTCGTTCTTTTGACTCATAACAACATCTAATAATGGAATCTTAAATTTCCTACATGCTGCTCTCATGGACTCAGAATAGCTTGGCTAAGGGTTGTGGCTTCATTTCTATGAAGTTTCGAGCTGAGGTACTTAGGAGAACAGTATCAACTCCTACCCACCTCACACAGGTTAGTCTCAGAACATCTGGCCCTAAAGCAATTAACAGTGTAGCATGGTCTTCTCCATGTATTTTTACTCACTATCTCTTGAAACTCTTCAAGTTGTATCACTCTCCATTTTTGCAAACCTCGTTTAGTCTCTGCTTCTACATTTACTCACTGACAATCACATGCTGTAGCTTCTGGAAACTTCCATGATAGATAGATAGATAGATAGTTAGATAGATAGATAGATAGATAGATAGATAGATAGATAGATAGATAGAGGATAAATATGGAGGTGTAGTAATAATTATTCTAAAAATAATTTAAGAATCTTAGGTTATAAAACAGCAACTATTTCTCAGATAATGTGCTTAGTCCCACAGTGATATTATCCTTGTATTGTGTGTATATTCTATGTCTTCTTTTAGTAAATACTATGTCCTTCCATGTTTCAACCATTGCTTCTGCAGTCATTAGGGAATGCATCGTCAGCTATAAACACACTCATACTACATGCGGACATTGTGAATAAATAACCAATAGTGGAACTACATAACTTTTCTGAAATATAATTCCTAATAAATTCAGTGATCAGGATTGACTTATATTTTTAGGCTTGATTTCACTTTTAGGACTGAAGAAGCAGTTAAAACTCGTGAAAAACTCCCCCATACATCTAAAACTTCGCATCTCTCCACAACATTCATATCACAGCTCCATACCAACACTGATTGCCTTAGTCAAATCCTCTTACTGGTCCCAATGCCTTCTGTGACTCACTACTGTTCAACCTGCAGACTGGGAAGGGCTCAGCTCTAAGTGAGCTATCTACACCACAACCCTCCTCCAGAGCTCAGAGATCATCACAGAAGAGCAGAAGAATGACTGTCAGAGCCACAGCCCAGATGTCTACAGCAAACCTGTATTTACCAGATGTGATGGGGTCACTCTATACAGGAACTCACAGCAGCATGATGGCTGCAAAACACCTGCACATGATGAAGCCAGCCAAAATCCCAGCATGCATACAGAGAGGCTCATGGAGTCCCACCCCTGTCTTAGAAGCTATTGGCAATTGATGGTTTCTTGGGAGGAGAGAGTCTGCTTGTTTGTGTGTGTTTGTTTGTTTGTTTTCAGAGATGTTGCCTTTGAGAGATCAGCCACACTCAGATGGCTGGTCCCATACCCATGCACATACCGGTGGCACTTAAGGAACTTTATGCTTTAAAAATAAATAAACATGAAGTTAGCAGGGAAAGGTATATGAGTGTATGTGCAGGGATTTCAGAAGAAGAAATTGTATGTATGTATAAAATTCTCAAACAATAAACCATTATTATTTTAATTTTTTATTTAAAAGTTCTCTTACTGGATTCCCATATTTACCAGATAAATTCAAACAAATAAGCTAAGCTGGCCCCAAGACACAACCCTTGGTTTTCATTATTTACTGCATTTGCAACTCACTGTTTTGCATCATGGAATGAAGCAATGCTAAAAATGTAATAGAACTATGAAGAAGTTCAATGACAATCACAACACAAACTGCGGAGAAATGGGTCAGCCAGGTGAGGTAAATGTGTACAAACCCAAGTCTAGCCCATATAGCATTCAAAACACGTGGAGGAAGATGCACCTAGTACTAATGTAGCAGTTTCTGGCATCACTTCAGTGGACAGACTGCTCACCTCTATTGGATATCATTAAAATCAAAGAGTCAACCCAGATGAGCTATGTAGAAAAACAATCATTTGTTTATATTCAGAATATCCTGGAACACTTAGACTCTCTTTGGTTGTTATTCACACCTTTTGGAAATTAGGAGGAAAAGAGAAAGAATTGTTCTTTAACCCGTTCATCAACTAAAGAGAGAGGAAAAGGGAGAGAAAAGGGAGGTTTCCCTTAACATCAAGTTTATAAAAATTTATCTCTGATGATGAAACAGAGCCAAAGATGCCCAGGGTGGGAGGCACTTCTCACTCATCTAAATCTGCCAGGCTGAAGAATCTTGCTCCTTTTATAACTGGGGAGGAATAGTAGGGGCTGTTTTACTGCTTATACGGAGAGGAAAATTGATTTGAGGGGGGGTGGGAGGTCCAAAGAGCACGGATTTTACCTATGTCATGATTTAGAACACAAAGTCAACGCCTTTTGCTTTGTGGTTACAGTAGATCACGAGCTTCGGATGTGCGCGGTGGGTGCAGGTAGTCATTAACTTTGTTGTGCTCTAAGTGGGACATGATTTAAAGAGTGCTTAGAAATTATTCACAAGCATAATTATTCTGCTTAGCATATTTTCTTATAAGGTCAAATTAAGAGAAACACTACAACTTCACTTCTGGAAATTAAGACACTCAGAAATAAGCGAGATGTATTATATTTATTATATACCTGGTGTATAGCGGCACATGTGAAGGTGCCCTAGTCTTTGCTTTGCCCTTGACAGCTTTTGGTCTGGTTTAAGCACTTGTGTCTTTTTTTCTACCATTTTTCATTAGAAGTAATTCTCCACAGTGCAATAAACTGTTAAAAAACTTTGTGTGTGTGTGGGGGGGGGGACAGTGTGGTGGGTGGGTGTGTGTCCTGATTCTTTTCCTGAAATTATTCTGTTTTAACTTAACTGTATTTCTCCATCCAGTTATCTCTCCCTTTAGTTATGGTTTAGTTATGCTTAAATAATTCTTTCTCCACTTTAGTTTTCATCCCCTTAGGATGTTTTAAGCAATCATCATGCTTCTCATCAGCTCTGCTTTTAAGCTCGAAATGGCAGCCTTATTTACAGATGATGCTATTTGGAACCCAGTATTTGTATATAGAAGTTTGTAATCATGGGATTGTTAAAGCATCGAAGACAGAGAGCTTTCCTTTTTGTTCACGATTTCAATTCATTTTTCTTTTTTTGTGCTGCCAAAGAAATAAAAGACAGAAAAAAAATACTTGTTCTACAAACTGAAGATGAAGAAGCTGGCTCTGCTCATTGTGTCTGAAATTTTATGGGAATTTCCTTAGAGGAATCTCACTTCGTGTTGTTTCTTTACAAAAGCAATCATTCTGTACATTATCTCTAGTAAACCAAATGGCTCTTCTAATAAAGTTAGAACTAATTCATAAACAGACAGCATATCTGAGATGTATTTGTGTTTTGAAGAAAAGATGAAATAGCTATATTTTATATGTATTTACATACTCCTGTATTTCTTAAACAACAAGTTTCAAGTATGGTTAATTGCTTGACCACTGCAATAATGTTTACATTCCTTATTTCAGCTGAGCATAGGAGGAAGAAAAATGTGGACACCGGAGGTCCTGTCCTTTGGAACACGGATGTCTGGTAGGAAAAGAAGAATGTAAACAAATAATAAGGATGCAAATATACAAAGTTTTCAGTCTTGATGTGATTTAGTGTGCTTGGGTGGGTTGGTAGTGGGGGTTCCCCTTATCTGAGGAGTGGAGGGGGAGGGACAGGGGAGAGATGGATATGGGGGGACTGGGATGAGAAGAGGGAGGGCGCTAAGATTGGGATGTAAAGTGAATAAATAATTATATAAATAAAATATAGAAAGTGTTAGCATAAATAAGAAGGTATAATTTGAAATTAAAAAATTTAATTATGCTCTACACAAAGTATAGCCTCCCAAAGAAATAGAATGACTAGTATCTTCCCCTGATCTATCCAATCATGTTTCAAATTTGGACATTTCTCTATTATACATTATTAAAGAGCAAGGATCATCAAATTATTTGTAGGTGTTATTCAGTTATTGGCCTTATGAGAGCTGGAAGTTTTATCCGTTGGAGTTGCTGAAAAATTGCACAGAATGGGAATGGTGTCTTTGGTTCACAACTGTAAGAAAAAAATAAAATACTATTTGAAATGTGTGATGTTAAAGACAATGAGTTTCATTTACAATCCTACACTACACTATGCTGCCAAAACAAATGATGAATTTCTGTGTAGGAACAATTCATTGGAAACAGAGGAAAATGCTTGTGATTCTGTTCACCATATTCCTGTTCACCGTATTCACCATATCCCTGACTTTGGGGAATATATATTTAAGAAACTCATACTAATTGTTTTCAATGTCCTGGCCAAACCTAAGTTGCTATGTCTCTAACTTGAGCTAAAAATTTTTATAGATAAATTATTGATTGAAAGCGTTACAACAAAATGAAAAAGATACATTAATTTCATTAAAATAATTTCATTAAAAATAATAGGAGGGAAATTTTGAGTTAGTTGTATTACATCTAAGCATCAAAAGAAGATTTCATTTCACTGAACAGTATACCATCACCATGTCAGCAAACTGAAAAATATTTGAACAAATATAATAAAAATCATAACTTCATCCTATTTCAGTCTCAATAATGGTGGAGCATTATTCTAGCCAACACTTATAACAATTGGAATATATTTCACAGCCTTAGAACAAACAGTAAGCAAGACTTTGATGGAAATATTTAAATTTATATTGGTTTGTTTTACCAAAAATATGTGAAATTTTTAACACAATTCCACAGTTGAGGTCATTGTGAGGAAAAGCCACAATTAGTCACCTAGAGCAGA
>CM053756.1:19360616-19386053 GCA_028658305.1 Pachyuromys duprasi | reverse complement strand
TCTCCTCCCCTTCCATCTAACTCTAGCTTATCAGGTCTCTTCAGGAATGGCTGCAATGTCCTCTTCTGTGGCCTAGCAAGGCTGCTTCTTCCCTCAGGGGGCAGGGGGGTGGTGTCGAAGAGCCAGCCATTGAGTTCATGTCTGAAATAGTCCCTGTTCCCCTTACTGTATCCCACTTGGATACTGAGCTACCATTTGCTACTTTCAAGCACGGGTTATATCCATACATGGTCCTTGGTTGGAAAGACAGTCTCATAAAAGACCCCTGTGTCCTGATCTATTTGGTCCTTGCGGAGCTCCTGTCCTCTCCAGTTGACTAAGTTTTTATCATGCATCCCAGTGCCCTTGGTTCAATTGAGGATACAGCTGAAGAAGAGTCTAACTAGATATTAGGCTCTATATTTCCCACCCTGAAAATCAAAATTATAACATATGCTTTACAGGATTTTTCTAATGTATAAATTAACACACAGCAAGCACTCCACAAAACAGTAACGTTAATTGTCAGAAATACTTTTCTCGGATATGTGTGTGTTCCTTTTTCTGTGGCCCAATGTTTTGGCATGGGTGCTGTAACTCAATGGCACTTACATCAGGAGTGGCAAAAGCCCTTAGCCAAGGAAGCTGCTGTAACCAAGACATTCCTTTTCTCAATGCTGAGTCCAGGCAGCAGCCCCAGGATGGGCAGACTCTAGCCATCAGAACAGAATTCCATCTCAGCGTCCTCACTAACCCTTATGGGGCCTAACTTCTCTCTCTTTCTCTGCCTCTGTGATTGCCTGAAGCTCCGCTGAAGACAACAGTGCCCTGTGGTAGCTAGACCATCACTCAGCCACCGCCATAATTAGTCACCTAGAGCCGATTCCAGACCCTCTGCTCCTAGATTCAGGCAGCATGTTAGACTGAGCCTGGAGGCAATTAGCAGGAGACCAGAAAACAAGAAGATCCCAATCAAACTGTAAAAACTGAAACCAAGCAGAAATCCAAAGCTAAACCTGATACATTTTGAGAGAGACAAACACCTGACTCTTGCCTCATTTTTTTTCAACACTTAGGAAGAAGTATTCAGTGAAAAGTATTGGCTTTTACCTAGTTTATTCAGTGTTATGGACTGGAAGCATCAAAGTATTATTTAAAAAATTATTATCATTGAATATCTGGTATAAAAATAATAAAATTTAAAGTAAACAATGTGGACATCAACTAGCTCTGAAGTTAATGCTTTTTTCTTTTTCCCCTATTTTTAATTAAATATATGATTTTGATGTGTAATTCCACACCAAATTTTCCCCATTACTAGTCCTGCTATTTAAATGTTTCCTTTTTATAGAACAAGGGAGTTGTAAATGCAATGGAAGGTATGTTGATCATTTCACAAGGAAAGCGCATGAATGAACACACCTACATGCACACAGCACACCACACATACTGAATACATTACAATGCTGCTTTTTGAAAAAGTATTAGTCTAGGGGAGAAAAAAAAATAGCATAACGCTGGTTTGCCCTCCATGGCTGTGATTAGAGCCCTAATGCTATGTTACCCTCAACCGTGCCAATTTCATTTCTACAGTGAAATATGCTTTAGAGGACAGGAAGAAAGCTGATTATTTAATCAAAGGGAGGGTGAAAGCCCAAATAATCCACTGTATCACAGGAAGGAGCAGGGAGGGAGCAGTAAACCCTCTGGAAGTATTATAGTAACGGTGCTTCTTTATTTTAAGTAACAAATAAAATAGCAAAACATTTTTTTCCCATCATAAAAACCAACTTTGATCCCCAGTACAGCCATTGAGTGGAAAATTGAACCACAGTATAATTGCTTTCCCTGTGACCGATAAAGTGGTGTAACAAATTTTGTGTTTGAATGATAAAATCAGCAATTGGCCCCTAGCATTTCCCTCTGCCATTCCTCCAAGGACACACAAGTCCCATCAGGCTTCAGGGCAAGAGCAGAGGTGGAGGAGGTAGCTGTAAATCTAGTCCAAGTTGTTGTTGGATTTCTATTGCTGGCGTGCTTAAAGAAATAACCAAAATAATAAAGCAGTTCGTGTTTGTCTTTAAATGCCTAATATAAATCACTTGTGAGTGTGCAGAGAAAAATCAACCCTTCAATGAAAACTGATTACTGCTGTAGAGAAAAAGTCTGAAGCCATACTGAGAAAAAAAAATTATTTTACTCAAGAGTAAAATCTTGTTAGAAGGGAGAAATTGTCTTAATAGTCTCAGTGACAAGGGCCACAGCTGTTTGATGCAGAGGCAGCAGCCAGAAACACAGTCATGACAGGAAGGGAACAGACTACACTGTGTGTGCTTGAGACAGAAGGATTTAACTGGAAAGATGCAGCACTTCAGCCTACATAGGCACAGCAACTCTGTCGGTTCCTGCAGCTGGTTCTCCCCTTATGACATGAGAGTTTCTCCTGGCATTGACCATGGTGAATGAAAGCACAGGCACTTATCTCATCCGGAAGTTCTCTTGTTCTAGGTGAACCTTATGTCATCCAGAGGTTCTCTTGTTCTAAGTGACAAAGGGAAGCTTCTACCATAGAATTAGTATTCATGGTAAGCAGGGAAATAGAGGAAAACAGATCTCACTGAAGCAGAAATCAATCAAGCATTTTCTGGAGTCTCCTCTAGTACCCTGAATTTGAAACATTTAATTGAAGCCTATACCCTGGTTGGTCCTTTGAAAATGCTTGCTAACACTCAACTGTGCAAGAAAAATGTATTTTTTGAGCAGTGCTGGTTTGACCTGTCATTGTGGACCCATGAAGAGATGTAAGTAAAAAAAAAGTTTTTAATGTTCAATTTCTTCAAACTTCTCAGAAGTTCTTAGCTATATTTCATGAGGAATAATTTTCATTTGGGTGAAAATATAAGCCCTAAAGGAGTCAGGCACTCGCCAGAGTGCTTGGGGCATTGCACATGTAGAAATCCTAACTGAGGTCTTAATTTGTTCTCTCAATTTGATTATTAATATTTTTTAAAAGTTTTATTATTTCCTGCGGTATCAGGCAGGAAGACACCCAAGAACCTACCCCAAACCCCATAGCCCAGAAGGTGTCAGGAAATCTGTGATGGGAAGTTAGAAAAGATGTAGTACATGGTGAAGAGATAAGAGAGAGAGAGAGGTGCAGTGGAGAGAGGTGGAACTGGAGATACACAGAAGTGAGGAACAGGTCAAAATGAGGAGCCTACACAGCCACCTGAGGCCATGGTGATGCCTGGCCCAGGGGCATGTCTAGGTCCATGGTCCTACTTCAGTGGGGCTCTGTGTTGATGTACGAGGCCGGTGTTACCACCAAAGGCCAGCAGGATGTTTGTGATCTGGACTGCCACCTGAAGCTATGTTGATGTTCAAGTGCCCTGCCTTCACTGGTCATGGGAGAGTAGACCGTCCCCCACCTCACTGACCTGAAGCACCAGCAGTGATATGGGTGCAGAGTGGTCCTGTCCCTTGCAGCTAGGGACCTGGGACTCAGTTACTACCCAGGTTCAGATATAGGGGCTTGAGCTGTCTCACCCCAATATCTACCCCATCTGTGAACTAAGAGGTCAGTCCTACAGAACCTCCTGCAGAACCAAAGCCATAAATTCTCCATGACTCAGAAACAGCAGGATATCTGAGAGAAGTCTCAGTGATGGTCCAGTATAGATGGTGTAGCAAATGCTAGAGGCCTTCCACCAGAACAATAATTCATTGCAATGAACACTTTCAAGTAAAGTTGTTTGCAGAAAAGGGCATACTGTGTGACTTACTGCAGCTCTTAATGTTATGTGTGACAGAGAGGTGGGAAAGATGGGGGTGTGGTGCAAGTATGGCAGAACTAAAGACACAACAGCTGTGCCTGGTATGAAAGAATGCTTTGATTGACAGAGGAGCAGGCCTTCCCTAGAGGAGCCTGGGGTACATAATTTTTATTTTAATTTTTTGACTTTAATTCTGGAAATTGTCAACATGCATAAAATAACAATACTCACATCATTTCGAGACTCTCTTTGCTTCTACCCATTTTGACATTTTCTACTTGTGTCTGATCATGTTTGAGGGAGACCCCCAGTCCTCATATGACTTTGAGGTAAAAAGCAAGACAGCCTATTACTTCACTTGTAAATGCTTCCATATGTTTCTAACACATGAGTACTAACGTAGTAATCACAAGGTAAGTGCCACATGGGAAAATGCTAACAATGCTTCTTTGTTTTTTGTCATTGGGTAAAGGGTGTGTTCTTTGTTCTTTGTATTTCCTACAATTTGTAATGACATCAGATGACATATGAATCCTCTGCTTGCTGCATGTTAACGTTGGACATATATGACTTCACCTTTTCTAAGTTTGTCCTTCATTTTTCACACTGTTAACAAGATTCGTTCAGTTGTCCTTAGAGCTGTTCACATTTGCAGTTTGTTGCTTGTATGTGGTATATTTGAGCATGTCTTCTCTTTCCTCACTTTACAGTTAGGTCTAGAATCTCCACTATGTTACATTTGATGTTTAGGGGTGAGGAATAACCCAACTTTATGGATTATAGTTGACACTTACATAAAAAGCTGTTTATGGTTGCTTTGTACCATTTTTAGGAGCAACCACTTACTGTACCTTGAACATTAGTATAAGTGACCATAAATTCCATCTGTGTTATTAACTATGCCAATATAAATGTTGCCTTTTTAAATATATCGAGGGATTTCTTTTAAACGGTTTCCCTCAGAAAATTCATACTAGAAGAGATCACTAGTGGCTGTCATTGATTCATCAGAGGCCTACACAGTATACATGCCATTTTTCTGTGATGGAGAAGACAGGTCTCCTTGGAACTCACAAGATGACTGAGTGGCACAGTAGGCAGTACTGAGACTTCAGGTTCCTTGGCAATTGAGTGCAGAGCATAAGCAGCTCTCTGACCATGGTTTAGGTGATGAGACCAGATGGTAAAGTGAATCAAGACTCAGATCAAACACAGTGTTTTAAATACTAAACTTAAGATTGACATTAAATTAGAATGTTTGAAAAAGTTCTTGATAATAGTTCGAGGCATTGTTTACAGTCTACTTATGTTCTGTTTAGAACCATTCTATATTTGAATCCTTCAGACTGTAGGACTTTAGGAAAAGGGAATTAATGATATCTGCTTCCCTGCATGCTATGGTCTGAAAAGGTTTGACTTCCCCAAATTCATATGCTGAAATCCTGCCCTCACTCAAGTGATGATATTGCAAAGAAGCAACTTTTGAGGTCTAGTAGGTTATGATAGAAATGTCCTGTGAATGAGATAAATATTCACAAAATGAGGCTCCAGATGGGCTCCCAGTCTTTTTCCAAGGTAAAAGCTGAAAGTTTCTGAATGTGACTCAGAAATTGTGTCTTCACTTGATACAAATACTCAGTTCAATGAGGACTTCAGAGCCTCCACAATTATGAGAAAATTCTGTTGTTTATGAGACAATCACTTTAAGCTACCTTTTTATAATAGATTGATGGATTATAACATTGAATATTGCAGAGGTTGACTATGAAATAATGTAGATTAAGCAGTTGAATAAGTGCTTGGCACCTGGTGAGCAATGAGAGCCATCAATACAAAGACAGTGGTACTTCATGATTCATCAACATTTTGCTGTGTGGGTAGTCAACCTAGAGTTTTCCTAACTGAAACTTTGATGAATGTGCTATTTTCCTTCTATTAGAAGCTTTGATAAATGACCCTACTACTTATGGAGAAGAATGTTTTGTGTTCTTCTTATAATTCAATCTTGCAATTAAGCTGTCCTGAATTTTGCTATCCAAAACACCAAAGCAAATGAAAGGCAGTGGAGACCATGGGGAAAATGTGTTATCTGCCTTTTATTAGATCTCTGCTTTCATCCTGTCTCAGCAAACTGCCTTGCAAACAGCAATCCCTTAAAATAGGAGATTATGCTTGAATCTCTGTCCAAACTTTGCTTTGGCTCTCTAGAGTAAAAAAAAAAAAAAGAAAAACAAAAAAGATAGGCCATATACGAATTGATGAAAGTTTCAAACTTGGCCTTATTTGGAAAATGGGCTGTAATGTGTCTTTAACTAAATTAAGGATTTCAAGATAAGAATATCCTAAAAGTTACAGTGAAGTATTTGGAAAGTGCAAAGTAGTTGAGGTAAAGACAAAGGCAAAGGTTGAACTGCAAGTCTAATCCAAAGGATAACAGTAAGCAGCAGCACCTTGGAGAGTGACACTGTGTGGCTCCTGCAGAAGATAATCAGAGGAAACCAACTCCACCGACACCTTGATTCCTATTTTTGGTTCCAGAACACTGAGAGAATAAATTCCAGGTTTTCTTGGACATGCTTGTTTATAATAATTTCTTTCAATAGACTCAGAAAACTAACATATCTTTTCACAGTTCTCTCCAGAAAGTCAACATGGTCTTGTTCAGTGTCTCTTCATCTTACTTCTTTCCTGCTGTAGGCCAGCGGCTTTGTGTTTTTTCCTGATCCTTGGATGAGTTGAATCCATTGCCCTATCAAGCTTCTGGACTTTACCACTGCAATAACCTACTCTAGAACTTGATTCAGGTGGCTTGCTCATCCCACACAGTTCCCTGTCATGAGAGTCTCTCGTATAGGGCTTTTCTTCATCCTGTTTAAAACAGTCCAGCAGGTATTTACAAATACCATCACTATATGTTCATGCTTTATTCTCTTAATGTAGCACTGTGGTAGTTTGGATGACAATTAGTCTTCACAGCCAATTGCTCATGTATTTAAATACTTGGCCCCCAGCTGGTGGAAATCTTTCAGCAGGATTAAGAAGCATAATCTTGGAGAAAATGTGTCACTGGCAGCAAGCTTTGAGCTTTTAAAAGACTTGGGCCATTTGAAATAAATTTCTCCCTTCCTGTCTATGTCTATCTCTTTCTCTCTGTCTGTCTCTGTTTCTCTGTCTCGGTGCCACTCTCTTCTCTCTATGTCTTGTGCATGTGGATCAAGATGTAAGCTCTCAGCTACTGTTCCAAGGCCATGACTGCTTACCTGGTGCCATGATCCCTGCCCTGATGGTCATGGATTCTAATCCTCTGAAACTTTAAACCCCAAATCAACTCTTTCTCCTGCCTTGGCCATGGTGTCTTATCACTGTAACAGAAAGCTAATTAAGACAGGCACTTTCTATATTCTGTCATAATCATTTATTAATTTATCCCATACAACTATAATTTTAGGTTTTATGGAAGTCAGAAAATTGCCTCTTATTCAATATTCAACAACTAGATTTATTGGGAACATAATAGACTTGAAATTAATATGTGTTGAATATATTGTTTACCCAAGGACTGGGAAAATACAACATTCTATTTTCTAGAAAATCTTAGTAGTCGTATGCCAAGGTTTTCATGATGAAAGATTTTGGAACTTCAATAATTGACATCTTAAATAGTGTGCTTTCCTGAAACTCTGAGACAACCAGTTGTCAAAAACAAAGGATAAGTTTTCATCTAAGGTAAGAACGGTAGAAAGAAAAACCTTAATTTGTTCCATTAAGCATCTCCTGGGAAGTTGTACTTCTGAGTGGTTGTGTTTATCTGTCTCATCTGAGCAAGTCTTTGAAGAAAGGAGAACAAAGGGGTGAAGTATTTCTTAATTACACAACAGAAAGAAGTTAGAACTATAGATGATATGTCCCAAGTCATCTGTTTATATGATGTACAAAGAAGAACCAATCAATAAACACTGAATATGTAATTGTTCCGGTATTTAATAACAAAAAAACCAATGCAACCACTTAGACATATAATTAATTTTAAAGATATTGATAAGCACTAAAAAGTTTTAAAAAATACCCAACCCTCACATTCTGTTTCATCTGTTAATGCTGTTACCAAAAACTTCAAGCTCTAGTTTAAGATAAATGTCAAGGTTCCCATTTTGGTGAATTGCCTGGAGGAATTCCAAAGGGGTCAATCTAAGGTAGGTAGGTTCAGTGGTATTTAAAACTTTTATGCATGAGCTTGGTGTAAACCACAAGTAAAAACATGAAGATACTATCAAATTAAGAGGCATTGCAAAGAGAGAGGAGCAGGGCAAAACCATCAATCAAAAGTGAAGTGACAGTTACAAAGAAAAGAAAATGTTTTTAGGCTGTGCTTCTAAAAGGGATTGCCACCCCAAATAAGTAAAATTTTAAAAAGTAAGTAAACTCCAAATAATCTACTTGAAAGTAGTCAATATATTCTAAAGCAAAGAAACAGCCAGTAATTGGATATGATTAGTTAATAGAAAAATGAAATAAAGCTATAACAAAGAGAGCTAATCCTATTCTGATAAGAATGACTATTATCAAAAGTAAAAAAAATAAAATCAACTGCCAGTGTGATGGAAGAGAAAGGGAAAATATTACCTACTGATACTGGGGTTATACATTTCCCAGAAATGATGAAATATCTGTGGATATTCCCCACCCCAAATTAAAATTAACCGTGATCTCCTTATATTAATGCAAACCCAAAGGAAATGATATCATTTTGTCAAGGATGAAACTTACATTCCTATATCCACTGAAACACTATGAGCATCCAAGACATATAACTAACCTAAATGTCCGTCAATAGTTGAATGGAGAAATGAAAATTTGGTATACATACACAACGGGCTATTGCTCATCCATGACACAAAATGAAATACTGTCATTTTCAACAATTAGATGGAGCTGGAGATGATTATCTTATGTGCAATAAGCTAGGCAAAAAGGGAATGTTAAAACTACATAATCATTATCATATATGTGACCACATATATAATATGCAAACATCAATCTCATAGGAATAAAGAATACTCGTTAAGAAGCCTGTCACTGCACATGGTCCCCTGAGTTCCATGTCCCAGACTGACAAGGCAGAAGGAGAGAACCAACCTCCTGTAAGGTATCCTCTGATCTCCACATACCCACCATGGCATTCATTCACACCCTTCAACCCAAAATAAATACATTTAGAAAATAATAATCTCTATTACTTTACAGGCATGAAGAAAACATGGAACAAGAGGGATTATTAAATTGAATAAATAGGGGGTTCGGAAGTATCACATGTTTTGAGCCTAATATCATGATTTTAGAATAGCAAATAGTGAATAAGATAGCTATAGGTGTTCTCTTTCAAATCCGATCAGAGTAACCTGATTTTAATCAGTGAAAGTCTCTCAAACTTGGTACATTTTGATTAATATAAAATAAATAAGTGTGTGTGAGAGAGAGGGAGAATTTTTGTATAATCTGCTTATGGGGCACTAGTAACTAATCCTGCACTCAGTAGTGACAACCTCAAACATGTCCAGATGTTGCTAACTGTTCATTGGACGTAGTGATATTTTCTTCTCCCAAAGCAGAAGAAGCCACTGAGATAGATGAATGAAGTTAAAGAAAACTATCTTCCAAATGGAACTGGAGAAATGCCCAGCAGTTAAAAACAGAGGCTGCTCCTGTAGAAGATTCAGGTTAGATTTCTAAAAGCACATGGTGGCTCACAGCCATCTGTAGCTCCAGACCCATGGGAAAACAAATTTTGTTTGTCTTCTGGCCTCTGAGGGCACCAAGCATGTACATGGTATGCAGACATACATGTAGGACAAAACACTCAAGCACATAGATAGAAATTTTATGAAACGAAAAATTTCTTCCAAATTAGGAACCATATGTATGGATTTGGAAAAGGACAACCAAAACTTTTCTTTATATCTTTCCTTAGACTGAATAGCCTATTAACTGACAGAGCTTTTGGTGTTTGAGAAGGGTGTAAAGAATATTTGCTAGGCACATCTGAGATGCACCCTTCATTTGATTTCAGGCAATGAGACTCTAGGAATAACGATCTAAGACTTCAGTGTATACTCTCAGCCTTAGGTCTCCCAGCATCGTGACTTTGAGCTGATCTGACTTCAGAGGTCATTTCTACACACATAATATGTGGTGGCTTTCCTTGGTCCATCCTTCTTAGCGCAGAGAGCTACTCTCTCCTCTGAGACTTGCCTCCACTGTGCCTGTGCCTAGTGTTTTAAAGATGGTGGATTGAAGTACAGCTTGACGAGGCTTATGCAAACCCAGAGGATTCGTGTGCTACTATAGTCTGAGGAGGGAGGCCCAGCCTGCATTGTTTGCAATCATAATCAGAAGGAATTGTAATCACTGAACATCTTAACTTTATAAAGCTGCCCACAAAAGCACATCGGAGGGTTTTCTATATTGATTAGCACAGTAATATTAATACTATTTTTTTTTTTTGCCTCTAGTCACTTCTTTCCTCAGAATACTCCCAGCTGAGACTGAGCAAGTTTCTCTGATTCTAGCTGAATACTAATGCAGTAAACTTCACAGTGACCATTTGACCTGTCTTTTCTTCCTTTCTCCTTTCTATATCTTCCCCTTTCTCCCTGATTCTCCAGAGAAAATAGCCTTCCAGGTTTCAGCGTGGGGCTCGCATGCATTCTTGGGTTAGCATCGAGGCAGTGACGGATGGTTCACAGCACTGCCTGCCTTGACCCCGTCAACATCAGAAACTGCTCTCAAGTCTCAGTCATCTTTGACAGCCTTTGAGCAGAGAAATGAGACAGTCTCCCTGACACAAAGGCTTCTGGCCTGGGGTAAAAAATTCCTTTTGAAAAAAAAAAATTCGAACGCTCTATGGACCACACTGCTCTCCATTCATCTTGTAGTCTAGCCCATCCATTCCCAACTCCACATTAGCTTTCACATGTTATAGCCCTTTCTAATGCTTGGAGGCTAGCCGCGGTGGCTCAGATGTTTCTGTATTGTAATGGCTCAGTTCTGGCATGGCCCTCGGAGCAAAGAAGAAAGCTGGTCAGCTTACACTATAAGCGGTTAATTTTGCCTTTTGATTAGCAAAAAGAAGAAAAGGGAGGTTAATCTTGTTTCTTACTAAAACATTCAGTAATTCATCTAAGTAAAAGACAAGGGTGAATTGATGTGGAAAACAGCTAATTATACTGAGAATGAATGGCATTCTAGAATTTTACAAATTAGAATATAGCATATAAATATGAGCAACATATGCAATTTGCCAATTAAAGAAATGAAAGGGAACTGACAATTGATCCTGACCCATTTCTTGGTTCCACCAATAAACTATACTGGTTATGTACAATCCCCTTCTATTTAGAATAAAAATGGACAGAATACCTATTTCCTCTAAATTCAGCCTCAGATCCTTCGTGCTTTATAATGTCAAGTCTTTAGGAATGTTTGGGAGAAAAGTACATAATAATATTTTTTTTTTGCACTCGAAAGTTTTTCAGCATTCTTTGGCAGAGTATGTTGTGTGCTTTCCTCTAGAGCAGCAATCCTTAATCTGTGGGTCATGACCCCTTTGGTGGTCACATATCACATATCCTTCAGATCAGATATTTACATTGTGATCAAAATTACAGTGATTAAGAAGCAACAAAGTAATTCTATGAGTGGTGTCACCACAATGCAAGGAACTTTATTAGAGGGTTGTAAGCATCGGAAGGTTGAGAACCACACCGCCCCAGAACTACAAAAATCAGCCGCTATAGAGTTTCTAATGGGCAGTCATTGCGAAGGCAGGACTCACTTCCCTGACATATGTGACCAAGGTGTAAGGAATGCACAGGTTTCCAGCAGTGACTGGGTTGAGTGCCGCTTTTAAGCCCTGACAATGACACACTAGATAGGCGCTAGAAGAGTTGTCTGCTATAGAGAGGAATCCAGAAAGTCCTAGTTATTTTGAAGGTTAGGAAATTGCATCTACTTATATTAGAAAATTTTTGTTTGTATTTCGAAATCAAGTTTAAATGAGCAGCCTATATCTTATTCTGGAGCTAATCTACTAATTATGCAAGGCCTCTTCTTCTTTCTTGGTTTCAAATGACCAAAAGAATTTTTAGACAACTTGTTGAATCTGGCCAAGACTAAACATAGTGCCATCACCTTTTCACCTAGATTAACTAATAAGCACCATCTCCTAAAGCAGAGAAAAATTATCTGTATCTCACATACCCAGCGGCACACTTTAGAAGTTTCGGTCTCTTCTTCTTATACCCTCACCATGACTCTTCTGTGCTCAGTTTATCAGGAAGTAATAGATATGTCCCAACCTCAGACTCACCTGTGGTAGAACGAATTTTCAAATGTCTCTCTGCTCCTTCCATGGCTCTCTTATATACATAGAAAGTTTCCTCCGATGTTAATAACATTCACAGTGTCACAAGGAAACTGGAAGAGATGGATAATTATAAATCAGGTGGCTAGAAGGCAGGACCAAAGATTTGGAGAGAAATTTTGTGTATATTGAATATGAATAAGATGTTTAAGATGGGCAGAATTTAGAACAGTGAAGAGCTGTGGTTTCAATCCACGCAGAATGAATGGATAAAAGCATGTGGTTTCACTCCATGCAGAATGAATGGATAAAACTAACAACTTAGGAGCAGATATGAGATATGGACATTTAATGTCCAAGTACCATATGATGAGTCTTCAAGTGGTAAAATGAAAACATCTAAATTACCATGATCTCCTTTTAGCCATTGAAATCTGGAAAAACATGTTTTGATTTTGAGGATCATAATAACATCTAGGCTATAAACTTTTTAAGAAATCATCAGCTTGCACATCGTCTAGAGCTGTGCCACATAGCAATGGTAAATTATGGTGGATGATCTGTTCTTTAACTTGCAGAGATTGAAAGCCACAACTATATACCCAAGGATCCTAGGAATTTGTATAACCTAACCTCATTCTTCTTTCTGTCACAGGAGGCATTTCTGTGTAAAGCACAATCCCCAAATTTAGCAGCTTGAAATAGGTTTATTCTTTTGACATACTCTGAAAGGCAAACATGCAAACAAAGCTAGCACAGGTTCTTTCTCTTGCTTCTATGATGTTCAGACGCTGAGTGGATGACTTAAAACTTTGGAATCACTGGATGGCTAAAGATCTCTGGTATCTCCCCCAAATTAGGATATTTGGACTGCAGGTCTGGCTGGAAAAGTGGGACTGCCCTCTCAGATGCCTATACATGGAACCTCCATGACACCAGGATGTCTGGCTCATGGTCCCACACTTCCCTGGTGGCCATTGAGGCCTACCATCTCTACCAATGATTCAGAAAGCAAACTGGGGGCTGCATTGCTTCTTGTGTTTCATCCTTAAGATCATGACCCTTACTTTTGGCATTCCCAGACTCAAAGGTAGAAAATTAGACCACTACCTCTTATAGCTATATTGAAAATTCCTTAGAAAGGATAATAATAGTACTTCCCTCATATAGCCTCTTTTTCAGAAGTAGAAGAAGTCATGATCATAATCAGATAAGAACGGGATACAGTTACTGTATACCATTCAAGGAAGCACAGCTTTTTTTCAGGTACATGGTTAAATGCTAGTGGTTAAGAGAAGACAGGACCCAGGGGTGGTGGTATGTGCCTGTAATCCCAGCATTTGTGAGGCAGAGGCAGGCTGATCTCTGTGAGTTCGAGGCTGGCCTGGTCTACAAAGAGAGTCCATGACAGCCAAGCTATAGAAAAAAGCCCTGTGTTGAAAGAGGAGGTGGGGTGGGAGAGAGGGATGGCTCCTTGGACAGCCTTGGCCACTTCAAATGCATCATTGTCACAAGCATGCAGGCTTGTTAGAGTTCTCTTCATGGAGCCTTGGTTTCTTTTAAAATCTGGAGTGAAAACGGACTTGTTGTCAAATTGCCTTTTAAATATTTATGCTTATGCCCATAGCTTGGTATGGCTCCTGGTCTGCATTACAGAAACTTCTTCCTCACAGTGAGCAGCAATTACTGCAGAGGCTCACAACCTGACTAAAGAACCGAGATTAACTTAGCATGGTGTGCTTGTATCTAAGTAGGACATCTATATCACATACACCAAGGCCGAGAAAATGTAGAAGATGGGCTAAAAAGAATGGAAGAAAAAGAATTTGGGAAAGACTGTCTTCTGAACATAGTATAGCAATTGCATTCATAAAACTACTACAGCTGTGGTTGCTTATACAAGACTGGGCACATTACTACTGTTGAATTGGATATTAAACTCTACTGGGCTTCTCTACCACAGCTAGTCCCAAAATAATTGAGACAGAGACCTGTTGGACTTATAAAAGCTTTAAGGCACGGTGACTGGGCAGGTATCAACCCTCGAAGCTATTTTGCTATTTACCAGCTACACACCACAAGTTACCTGCCCTAAGAGGTACCTGCCTGGGCTGCTGCTGTTCCATCAGTGTGTTCTCAGGGCAAACTTCTGTTGGTCCCCTGCTCATAGGACTTCCTCTGCTCTGGCTTCTCTTCCATCTACATCTCATTTCCTCTATCTCATCTTCCTGGCCTCCTGAATTCCTTGTTTCTCTATGTCTTCAAGCCCAGGAACCTAAACTCCTCTGCTTCTCTTCTGCACAGTTACAGGCTTCTAGCTATTTTATTAAGCAATTAACTTTGAATTGGGTTCAAGAAAATTTACACAACAAAGATTGGCTGTACTTGAGAATGCATTCATCTGAGTAGCAACAGATCATGGGGGGTAATTAGCATTAGAATACATAGCTACAAACCGACCCCCCCACACGCTACTATTCCATCATGCAAAAGCGATGGGCTCACAAGACTTCTACTTTTCACTGTGGGATTATTGGTAATTAATGGTTACTTAGAAGAGAGAGTATAATTTTGTCAGTTGCATAACCGCCGTTAGGTTGTTCATGTTCTAGGAAACACCCATGCTCTTGCAAACAACCATGATTAAATTCAATGGATCTCACACAAAACAAAACAAAACAAAACATCAAATCAAAGTAGCAGGGAGGTTTGTTATGAAGAAAAGTTTTGGATGAAAAAAAAAAAGGTAATGGTAAAAGTGACCAAAATTTAGCACTAAATTTCATACATATAAGGAAACTCATTGGAGAACAATGGTTACTGCATCCCAGATGAACCAAACCTGGGGTGTCAGAATCAGACAGCTATTGTAACAATGGACTTAAAGTCTGCATGCATTCTTTTCAGCTCATTGGCGAGGATGTGAATAGCTAGTGCCTAGAGCTCTCATGGCTTCTATACGCACTAACCTACAGTAATACCCATTTCACAGACAGGAGAATAAGAAGGTAGGGGACCCTTGTTTTCTCTTGTATGGTTTTCACAGCGGCTGCTAAGGGTTCTTCATATTTAACCTACTAAGGTTAAATAAACCATATTTCTGAGCAATGAGCACCTGTACTTTGATTAGTTGTTACTATTAATGCTGAATATCTGTAGAGGATTCTGTCATAGAGCACTTACCTCGCAAAGCCCTGAGGCCCCTAGCACTACTTGTTGAGGGAGAGAAGACACAGGAAAGGGAGAATGATTATTTGTTGTGCGCTGCCAGTGAGCTATGTGCATGACAATTTAAAAAAATGGCAACAACATCATATCTGTGCTTAGGTCACATATTTTGAACCAGGGAAGGTCTCTGATGCCCCAATACAAGGAACCTTGGGCACTGAGGTGCACTTTCTTGTAACAATTAGAGGATAGGAATATTCCTGGCATCAAGAGGGTAGAGACCAGAAAAGAGACCCGTGTGTCCAGACTTTTGGGATCTGTTGATCTCCTTGTGGAGCTCCTGTGCCCTCCAGGGGACTAGAAAGGATTCTAAAAATCGTTCAGTGCAAAGTATGCATCCATAACAAGTACCCAGCTGTAAGTGTAAACACCACCAAGCCTGTGGAATCATCTTAATGAAACTGGTAGTCTTCTGGGGTGAGAGATATCTACACAACTCTGCATTATGTGTCATTCACCGTGAGGATATATTCCTGAGAATTTCATTGCTTTGTGTACATTAACATGCACTCCCATAAAACTAGGGACAGCTACAATGTTCTTAGAGAATAACGTCTAGTAGCCTACTGTGGCCAGTCTAGCCTACAGCTCCACAGAGTATACTCCAGGCAACTGCAGCACAATGGCAAATGTTTTTACATCTAACCATAGTTATCAGGGAACAGATGCCGCAAAAATACAATATATAGATTAGAGGATGATACATGCCTTCAAGCACTTACCATGAATGAAGCTTGTGGGGCTGGAAGTTGCTGTTGTTAGTCAGCAAATGAGCAGTGAATGAATGTGAAGGCCCATGGCATTACCTCACACTACTGTAGATTTTATAAATTTTGCGAACCTAGGATGCCTTAAATTTATAGAGATCTATATTTTCTTCTTCTACAACAAGTGCAATTTTTCTCTTGGGAAACGTACTCTTTAACTTTTAATTCTTATAATATCATAGGAAACAAAACATTAAATTTCTGTGTAAAAATTTTTATTATTATTTTTCAACAAATTTCAAGATGATAGGTTACAAAAAACTTGGTTATAAAAAACTTTCAGCTAGAAGGAATTACTTGCTTTTTCCATAGACACAGTGTACATTGATCTTACAGATATTTCCAAAACGCATCCTATCATTCCAAAATCAAATTACACTTTTATTTTTTATTATTTAATTATTTTATTTTTATTGATTACAGTTTATTCACTTTGTATCCCCCCTGTACCTCTCACGTCCCCTCAAAATCCCACCCTCCCTTTTCCCTACCCTTGTCCTTCCCCCAGTCCACTGATAAGGAAGGTCCTCCTCCCCTTCCTTCTGATCCTAGTCTATCAGGTCTCATCAGGAGTGGCTGCATTGTCTTCTTCATTGTGACCTGGTAAGACAGCTCACCCCTCAGGGGGAGGTAATCAAAGAGTAGGCCAATCAGTTCATGTCAGAGACAGTCCCTGTCCCCATTACTATGGAAACCACTTGGTCACTGTTCAAAATCCTTAGTCATCAGGGAAATGCAAATCAAAACGACCCTGAGAGTTCACCTTATACCCATCACAATGGCTAAGATGAATAACTCAAGTGACAACACATGCTGGAGAGGATGTGGAGAAAGGAGAACCCTCCTCTATCAATCTGGCATTATCTCAGAGAGTTAGGAATAGCACTTCCTCAAGATCCAGCTATACCACTCCTAGGCATATATCCAAAAGACACTCACGTATACAACAAGGACTTTTGCTCAACCATGTTTGTAGCAGCTTTATTTGTAATAGCCAGAAGCTGGAAACAATCTAGATGCCCCTCAGTTGAGGAATGGATACAGAAATTGTGGTATATCTACACAATGCAATATTACTCAGAGATAAAAAAACAAACAAGGAAATCATGAAATTTACAGGTAAATGGTGGAAACTGGAAAAGATCATCTTGACATACTGAGTAAGGTATCCCAGAAGCAGAAAGACACATCAGGTATATACTCACTCATAAGTGGATATTAGACATATAATATAGGATAAACATACTAAAATATGTACACGTAAGGAAACTAATCAGGAAGAAGGACTCTGGCTAAGATGCTCAATCCCCATTTAGAAAGGGGATGGACATCGGAGGAGGGAGAAAACAGGGAACAGGACAGGAGCCTACCACAGAGGGCCTCTGAAAGGCTCTATCCTGCAGGGTATTGAGGCAGGTTCTGAGACTCAGAGCAAAACTTTGGGCAGAGTGCAGGGAATCTTATGAAAGAAGTGGGAGATGGAAAGACCTGGAGAGGACAGAAGCTCCACAAGGAGAGCAACAGATCCAAAAAGTCTGGGCACAGGGGAATTTTTCTGAAACTGATACTCCAACCAAGGACCACTCATGGAGATGGCCTGGAACCCCTGCATGGAGGTAGCCTATCGCAGTTCAGTGCATTTTTTAATATTTGTCACAGTTTCTAATTTTACTATTTTAATGTTGTTGTTTTTTAAAAAAAAAACTTCTGATTTTTTTAAACTACGATGCAAATACATAGACTACCAGAAGATCATCCAGGATCAGGGACATCAATCTCTCTCTCTTCCAGTTCCTCATTGTTCTGCTGAGAAGTCTTTAATGTTGATGGAGTAAAGGAAGCCACCATCTTCTATAACAACACGTTTTTCTTGAATACCTCTTGAAGGACTCGATGTATAGTGAATTTTGTTTTAATAAAAAGTAAATAATATACTTACAGATAATAATAAATATTAAATTCACAAGCTCATATCATAATTATTTACTATCATTTTCTAAGGTTATGTATTTTCTATAATAGCATTGCCATACTTTATGTGTGCATGTCATGTGTGGTGGTGGTAGTGTGTGTGTCTCTGAATGTGTATGAAGCTACTTGTACCCATGGATGTTTTGTGCATGTGAGAAGCAGAGGCATGTATCAAGTATCTCTCACGCTCACTATCACCCTATTTTATCTCTGAGATGGGCTCTCTTGTTGAACCTAGTGCTCACTTATTGACCAGGATGGCTGGCCAATGAACTTTAGAAATCCGCTTGTCTCTCTTGACACTCAACAATTCTAGCATTATAGGCATGCACAAACATTTTTGCCCTTTTTATATGGCAGCAAGATAATCCAAACTCATACTTCTGTAACACACATTTTACCAACTGAGCAATGCTCCTAGACTGCAGGATATACTTTTATATATTACCATAGCTACAATATCACTAAGTGATGGGAATTTTCAGTAGAGTTACCACTGATTAAATAGTCTGTGGTTAACTAAAATATTACTTTAGTTCATGACCATGAACATATACTAGTAAGTACTGCTATAATATAACCATAGCTCATAATTTAATCAGACTGAAATTGAATGCCATGGAAGTAGGAGCAATGTGTACTCTTTGCCAGCTGCCATCATGTTGTTCTGCCAAGACTAGTGACTTTATTTCTCCTGGGGAGAAGAAGCCCTATTTTCCTACTACAGGTATCTGTAAATTAGCTTTACTTTCAAAATTCCATACAGATCCACAAAATAGAAAGAAGTGAGGTTTTTTTTCCCCAATAGATATATTTTTGAGTCACTTAGGAAAGCAGGGGACCCTTTAACCATTTCAATATTCCTTTTTGAAGATCTTTATACCTGCATATTGAATCTACATCACTCTAAACCACTTCTAATGCACAAATCTTTCATTGTCCTTCCTCTACAAAACTATTCTTTAATTATTACAGTTATATATGTACGTACACATATTTATATACATCTCACTAAGACTATTTTGCCTTCTTCCTATGTACATGTTTTCAGGACTAAACACTAGAGACCAGACACCGTATGTGAATGCTCTTCCCGAGAAAAAATTGATTTTTCTTCTCTCAATAACCAGTTTCTCCTCAAAAAGAAGCACAAATAGAATAGCTAGGCTCTTGCCCTATGTACATTATTACAAAAAGCACGGTTTCAGAGCCCTGGCTTCCTGCTTTTATCCTTCACATGCTGAATAATCCTGAAAACTTATTTCCCCACCAGAGTCCTCAGGTTCCTCATGTGGCAAATAAAAGTCATTTATTAGATAATTATCTAGGTTTATCCCAATGTGTGAGCAAATGGACAGCTCTTCGTGTTTTTCAGTTGCCAATGGCCACAGGACCTTAGATCTCAACTTTTGGTCATGCTCAAGAATTATCAAAGAATAGAGTGAGTCCTCTTCACATGTTATACCCTAAGGAGGAGACACTTGGAAGGAAATGACTGTGCACTGGCTCCTGAGGAAACAAGATTCCCCATTTTCCAGCAACCCAGGTTAATTATTAAGGCTGTGACAGGAATGGAAAGGAACAGCAGAGAAAGATTATGTATCCTGCCTGTGGGACACATGTTTCTGCCTGTTCATCCACAGTGGCTCTCTTCATGCTAAGTTTGAATGAGTCTGAAAAGAAATGTCTTTTTCTCAGGTACTTATATTTAATGCAAAAGGAAAGAGGATCACTCAAATTTAACAATTATAGAAACTGAATCCAGAGTTGCTGATTTTTGCTTTTTACAAGACCAAATTTGAACTCCTCACTTTTGGAGTTCCAGTTGAAAAGAAAAAGCCTCTACATTGCTATGTTTAGTAGCTACACATTCTACATGTTTAGTCATAATGTTGTCTTCATACATGCATTACTTCAGTTGCATTCATAGCAATATTACCTCATCATCAGTCAAAAAGTTACAGCCACATTTCAAAAAGTATCTTTTCTTGAACATGTTGCTTTGCAAACCTATCTTCACATTGCTTTTCAGAAGACTGTTTACTTTTGAATGCCACTTGATATCACGGAATGCAGAACCACTGCTAATTGTATTTGTACAGATTTTGTATATACTGAAGTGGCACTTAGCTTGTATGGCCTAGACCAGGGCTTTTGATCTTAGCATTATTGACTTTTGGCATAATTTGAGACATTTGCAATATATGTTTGGTGTGGAGTTCTGCTCTGTGCATGGTAAGATGTTCAGCAACATCTTTGGCCTCTCCCCACTCAGGTGCCAACAGCAACCTTTCCAACGGTGACAAGCAGAAGTGTCTCCATCAGTATCCAACTATTCTCAGGGATACAGATAAACTCTCCTCATTTAAGAAGTATTGACACAGTCTCATAAAAGACCCCTGTCCCCAGATATATTTGGTCCTTGTGGAGCTCCTGTCCTCTCTTTTGAGACTGGTTCTCCAACCACAGACCATGTATGGATATAACCTAGAACCCCTGCTTAGATGTAGCCCATGGTAGCTTAGTATCCAAGTGGGTACCCTAATAAGGGGAACAGGGACTATTTCTGACATGAACTCAATGGCTGGCTCTTTCACCTACGGCTCCCCACCCCTGAGGGAGGAGCAGCCTTGCTAGGCCACAGAGGACGACATTGCAGCCAGTCCTGAAGAAACCTGATAAGCTAAAGTCAGATGGAAGGGGAGGATGACCTCCAATATCACTGGACTTGGAAAGGGGCAGGGAGGAGATGAGAAAGGGAGCATGGGATTGGGAGGGAAAGAGGGAGCAGGCTACAGCTGGGATACAAAGTTAATAAACTGTAACTAATATTTAGAAAAAGAAGTATTGACACAGAATAAAACACAAGAAGGCTGCCTATAGCCTTTGCCATTCAATGACAATCTCTGTGTTTCATTAGAAGTACCAGTTTCACTCCTAAATTCACTCATTCTCCAAATACTTATTAACCATGTGTTTCTTTCCATGACATATGAGGGAATCTGTAATGAATAAAATAGAACTCTACATAGAAAAGGTGGCAGTCTAGCTTTGGAGATAAGAGGTGGATCGAATACAATCTGTGAGCATTCTATAAACATTCTTTCGTGAATTCATGGGGATGGCGAAACACGGAGTATCACTAATATCATTAAATATGCTGTTTTGATCCTTTATTTTACCCCCTCTCCCTAGAACTAAGATTTATTAAGAAAGGAACTATCACTTTGTCACATATTTTGGTGCAGGTTCTTTATTACCTTGTAGGCCAGAAATCAGATGTTCTTCCATAGGATTACTCTTGTAGAAACATACAGACACTTGTGCCTGGGGAGGTGTGAATACCAGTGTGGAACTATAACTTGGAGGTCAGGAGAGATTGAATCATATACCACCATTCCATGCAAAAGTCCTGAACATAAAAATCTTAAATAATTTTTTGTTTTGAAATTACATAATTACATAATTTCCCCTTTTTATCCTTCCCTACAAACCCTCTCGTGTAGCCTTTTCTCTCTCTTTTAAATTCATACGTTTGTTTCCTAAAATTGTTGTTATACATGCACACACTCACATATATGTGAATGTGTGTATACGTACATATTTTTGTGTGAATATTCCTAAATACGTAAGTACTGCCTTCTCGGTCATTGTAATATTATTTATAGGTATACGGACTTAGGAAGAACCACTTGGCATTGCATACCCAATTGTGAGGACTTTCCAAGAGGAAGACCCTTTCTCCCACTCTTGCTTTTCCCCAATTGCCCATAACTCTTTGTGTAAGGTTGAGGTCCTCTGAGCTTTCCCTCTTCCATGTCAGCATATCATCACTGTTCACGTCTTGTTTGGGCAGAGATCTTGAAATAATATTAAGAAAACAAGGGTATAAAACAGTTTGTCAGTCATAGAAATTGCTGGGTAGTAATTTAGGAAGAGCAGAACAATGAATGCAAAAGAATGGTCATGAGCATTCTGCCACAGGTAGGAAAGACTAATGAGTTAAGTGATGAAATGCTGTATATGGTGAATGTATAGATACCTGGCTTAAACACCTTGCACACGCTTATATTTTCAGTGGAGATGCATAACTGTTGGCTTCTTAAAACCCTCTTAAAACATGAAAGCGACCATTTTATTATACTGTATTTTCAGGCATTAAACATTTCTAACTGTATAAACTATATTGACACTATATTGACATGATTTGTATAGTATTTGACCAGTATACCCTTACTATGGATTTAGACTCTCTCTCTCTCTCTCTCTCTCTCTCTCTCTCTCTCTCTCTCTATATATATATATATATATATATATATATATATATATATATATACATATATGTTCATATATATATTCATGTATGTGTTTATGAGTTTAAATGTGAGCTGAAGGAGTATTCTCTGCTGGTACATAACATTGTAAAATTTGTTCATTTCTATGTGATAAAACATCATTCCACTAAAACATATTTTCACACCCTTTCATTGGTATCATTCTGCTTCCTCTTCTAGAAGCTCTGTGCCACTAAGACTTCTTCACTAGCATTATATGACAATTTCTGTCCTTCTAACTCTCACTAGTCTGAACCGATTATTTGTGTTAAAACGCAAAGTTTGTGTGCTGGTACCCTGAACCCCAATGTGATGGGGATTCAGAAAGTATACCCTGAAGTGATTAAGACTGCGATAATGGGGGCCTCATCAAAGACATTAGTACCCTTAAAAGGACAGAAAGAGTTTGCCTTGTCATTTATGACATAGTCACAGAAAAACATGAGCATCTGAAAATCAGAGGTGAGCTCGCACCCGTCATTGGCTGTACTGTCCCGCTGAATACAAGCTTTCCATCCTTTACAATTATTAGAAGTAAACATTTGAGCTACCATGTCAGGTGGTGTGTTATAACAGCCCAAACTGACAGAGACATGCACCAAACCCAGCACTCATATTAAACATTGCCGTACATATTTATTATTTATTTGAAAATTTAAAATACTATACGTTCCATACAAATTTTGGATTGTACTAAACTGATTTTTTTTAAAGTGGTTGCATTAACCATGCCCATTTGTTTACGTGTCACTAAGATGCTTCAGTGGTATGCATTTTAAAAAGAAGTCTATTAGAGAAGGTGTGATTGCTTTTATCAAAATAAAATTGTGGTAAAATCAGTCTGGATATTCTGGGATGTGTTTTTAGATCCCTTATCACATTAGATGGAACATATCCAAAATCCACTCAAACTAAAAATTGTTTTCCATGCCAGACTCCTGTGTAAGATCATGAGCTTTAGAAAATTATATTCTCGGAGCAGAGGTAAAATTTGATTAGAGATTGTGGTCTAAATAGATCTTCCCCACTACAAAACATACAGTCTCAGAAACAATGTAGAGTGACAACCTGCTTAAGAGGAAGGCAGGTATCCCAGAGATTGATGATTATTACACTATATATCATGACTCTTTGAAAGCAGAAAGTATCATTGCCCTCAATTCCACATTACCCATGGAAGCTTACATCCCCTTCCAGGGTTTGAGGAGACATGGACAACAGAAATGATGCTTTCTGTTTGTTGTAACTACCTCCTATCAAAGCATCAAGTGGTCTCATTTACTTCCTGTATCAGATCCAATAATGCATTTCCAGCAAATTGTAAATTTTTTTTGACAATTCTTTCGAGGATGGCCAAAACAAACAAAACAAAACAAAAGGGTTGACTGTAAATTTTGCAAACATCAGGCATCCTCAGTCCACTAAGGGAAAGGTACCCGGCCATAGTAGATATATCAACAATATAGGTATATAAACAAAAATAAAACAAATTCACAAATTTTAGGTAAAACAATTATAATCAAAATATATCTCCAGGAAACAAATAATCACTTTCCAAAAGAATCATGCAGTCTCAAAACCTGGTTGGAGGACATTGTAGTAAATTACTTAAAAAAAAAAAAGACTGCAGTTTGACATTTCAGATTTGCAATAGACACCTACAATCAGAAACATTGACTGGGGAAAAGAGAAAGCAATAAAGGTATTATGTTCTGGTTAGAACAGTTAGCTGTCTTTATTGTCATTCATTAATTTTAATTGTTGGGTTTTTTGTTATTGTTTCTTTTGTTTTGTTTTGCTTAGGCAAAGTTTAGAATGGAGAAAAAGCGAAAATGAAGAAAAAAGGAGTGATTTTCAGGGTTGGAAGGGATAAAAAAAGGAAAAGGTGGACTAAAATAAGAAGAAAACAAAGAAGAGAGGAGAATGAGAAGGGTGTGTGTGTGTGTGTGTGTATGTGTGTTTGTATGTATGCAAACAAGGTCAGATACACAAGACTGTGTGTGTGCATGTTCGTGAATGTGTGCATGTGTGTGAATGTGTGCATGTATGTGAATGTGTGCGTATATTATTCTCTTTTATCTTGACTTTTAAATGATTAATGGAATGTATATCCACTCTTACCTTAGTAAAGCTTCTAACACACATTCCCCCAAGTCATGGCCACTGTTCCAGGAAGCAGGGTTCATAGAAAAAGGTTGAGCATTGGGTAGTGATGAGAGTAGACAGTTATCTACCTTCCCTGCAGGAGCTCTCTAGAGAAGTCATTTGTCTTTTCTCACATGGTCGTAAATAACACTGTGCTCAAAGTGTTTAAAGACCCTGAAACAATTGCCCTTGATTCTCTCGCAACTCCAAAGCACAGACAATTTTCAACTTAAAATAATTCTTTAGTTTGGTATACCTGTTTTTATCTACTCCAATTTTTAACAAATTAGTGTTAGTGAAATAGTAGCTAAGCTGTCTTGGGTAGAAACACAAAGCCTGACACTTGATTTCTTTCCTCTCAGTCAAGATTTTGAAAGCTCTGGTAAAGAGGATTAAAAGTGACAACAGCAACAGTGAATCCCTCAGGTTTTCTAAACACAGATGTGGAGATTCTATGTTAATTTCCCAATGGAATACTTAAAACTATTTCTACTCATCACAACAAATGAAAACAAATATATATGAGGAAATGGAATGGCTACAGAAAGCAAATCTTCCGTGTTAGAAGTTGACCATCTGCTTGGTTTGTCACTCTTCTTCTCATGTTCCAGTCACCAAACCTGAACCATTGTCCCATCAAAGTGTATAACTTTCTACTACACTGGACCTACTTGAACCTACCACCATCAATAACAGGATTCGTTGTACAGATTTCTCTTTCTGGATTTTATAACCTGTATTAAAACCAGAGTGAATACTAAACTGAGGTTTACATTTAAGAGTAGTTGAAATTAAACTAACTTTCCATTGCTTTGTAAAGGCATACATCTTTAAAATGACAGCAAACCCTGTCTAGAATTTCAATACATGATTTCTTTTGC
>CM053756.1:19285616-19355616 GCA_028658305.1 Pachyuromys duprasi | reverse complement strand
AGTATAAATAAATTTCCATTGCTTTATTCATTTTTTTCACTTGAAATTTCTTTGTTTATTGATTGCTACAGTGTGTAAATTAATACGATACAGTGTGATATTTCTTTATAGTCGTCTTTCAAGTCCTATCATCAAGATTAAACACGCTTCCTAATGCTTTGCCTCCTAATGTTGGCCCAGTGGGGGAAAGAATTAGTATTTTGACACAGGAATTTAAGAACAGATCACAAACACTGCAACCATAACACTAACTATATTTTAAGACCTCTATTGTTTTGTTTTTTGGAAGCAGAGTTTCTCTGTGTAACCCTAGGTGTCCTGGAACTTGCTCTGGAGACCAGGCACTTTGTATTCTTCATGAGGAGTTTTCTTGATAATTCCTCCAAGTAACAGAAGGCATATTTCTTGCTCTCTGCCACATGAAAAAAAAATGATATGCTTCAGATTCACAACACTGAACAACTTCAGTCTCTCTGCAATAACACAATAACACACCTAACAGCCTTGCATTACTCAACACAGCTATTTATTGGTCAAGTCAGTTAGGTAAATATTAAATATATCTGTCTTTTGTTTATTTTGTGTCTTAGAAATATTTGTCAAGATTGGCGGTATTAAGTCAAGGAATCAATATTGTTGACACAAAGCAAACTCATTTTCTTGGATGAAGTTTCAAATTGTGGTCTCTAATACTGTAGCTATACTTTTATCAGTTTTACTAAAAATATTAAGGAAAAAGAACAGATAACTTATCAAGAAAAAGTATGCAATTGAAAACAGTCCATGATTCCATAAAGCAAACATTTTGATAATGTGGTTGACAACATGTCTTGGTTTAGTTATTAATATGCATGAATCTGGGAACAAAAGGAAGAAGAGGGAAGAAACTTCTTGTAAATAATAAATTATGTGACCAAAGTAGCCTCAAAATTTAGCCCTAAACAGAGCATGTATATTGGCAAACACAGGTATTGTTTTCTTTAAAGGTACTTACAAGCACTTTACTTTGAATTCACAATCAATCATGTATGGAGACATTACACGATTTTTTTATGATTAGTGGATGTTTCATGTGTAAATGCAGAATACAAGTCACTACCACTAAGGTGTATTGTGAGAGTGAAATGAGACAAAGACAGTAGGACATCCAGTGGTAAAGTTGGTGGCCAACAACGAGAGTTCTTCATACTTTCAACATCCGCCAGCAGGGCTCAACCTGATTATGTTTTAGGAGTCATTCTTTCAAGTTGCTAAGCGAAGAGATGTGAAACTATGAGTTCGTTCTGCACAATTATACATCTCCAAGCAAAGAAAACTATGCCCAAACATGCCATCAAGGTGTGCCAGTTTGGCAGGAAGAAAAGTACAATAAATAGCTAATTTTCCAGAGTATTAAACAAGTGTCTTCATTTTCTTTAGTGACTATTTTTAGGGCTCAGAAAATGATACCCAGAAGTGTATTGCTGTCCTTGTGTGTAGTATGAACTTAAGAAGTAACCCTGATTTTACCTCATATTCACCACGATTGCTCCACTGAAAATAGTCTTTCAGCATTTTCTCAGATGTTCCCTTTCTCAAGGGAGTTTCTATAAACTTAAAGCAATTTCTTAAGATTCCTCTCCCTGCAGTCTCATTAACTACAGAATATTAATCTTTGGAAAAGAAATTAAAGGTCAGTATGCTCACTTGGTCAGAATCATCTTCTCTTCCTCTCAGGGATCCTACCTGAGGGATTTTATTTGCATAGCAAGGCCTTTGATGGAAGTGCAGATTTCACCGCACCTTCCCACTGTTTGGTACCATCATAGTTCAGAAGACCTTTGTCTCATGTTATCATCTCCTTGAGCCCACCCATCTCCTCTAAAACTTTTCTTAAGTTGTCAATATCCTTTATTCCTCTTCCTCTGCAAAAATCCCATTTAAGCTTCAACCATCTGACTCTCCTATGAGCTTCCCACATATGTGACTTCCACATGTTTGCATGTTAATAGGCCTGCCTTTCCTCCTGTGCCCGTGTCCACTGTCAGTTGGTATTAGAAGTTCAAATTGGCGAACCTTCAGAAATTAGGAGGAGGGTTATTTTTACACCTATTCATCTGATTCCTTTTCCTGCTCTGTTTATGATTTGATCTGAATTCCCTTTGAAACTTCCCATTGGTCAAAGAGGCAGTCATCAGAGGTATGTTTGATTGCTGAGGCCCAAAAGCAGGTCACTGCTACTCAACACTGCAGTACTTCAGTTCACACGAGGAATTGCTCCGGGCTGACCAAGAAAGACAGAACGAAGAAGACACAGGGATACTTTATTTTAAAATTCCTTTTTATCATTTCTTTTGAGAGGGGAACAGAAGTTCTAAAAGAAAAAAAAATAGCCCAAACAACACTTGAACTAAACACAATATTTTTGTTTTCCCAATGTTTGATTATTCTGATTACACACGCTTTGTAAAACACCCCATACTTTCCATGCTGCATTCAGCAGTGCTGTAATCTCAACTGAGCATTAGCTCCAGTATTCTTCATAGAGTTGTTAGTGGCAAGTGTGGTCATGTGGGAGATATGATAATACGATAAAACTGTCCAGAGGTGGGGGAATTGAATGCCCTGAATTGGTCCTGAGAGTTGCATGCCCTGCTCTCTGACTCCATGGTTCCCCCACTTTCCCAGATACACAATCACATACGGTCTAGTAATCCCACATTTACTCCACACTCCATGGATTACTAAAATTATAAATTTGTTTTGGAAAAGAACAACAATAATTGACATTATCTAGGAATAAAGAATAAACAAGATAAAAACTAAGAGAGACTCTGTGTGTTCTGAAGTTTACCTGCTCCATTAACAGCTGTAAGAAATATATATGTTTTCAAAACTGCATTGATGGATGTGATGGTATCAAGCGGTCTTTCCCTTTCCAGGCCTATGGACTTGACATGTGTAAATGAACCAATCAAAGTGTAGAAGCCATATGTGCTAACAAAATGCTGAATTAAGTGAGTTAGTGAGCACTAGTCACATGAGTTCAAGTTATTATGACAAAAGGAAGTCAACAATGTGTAATTGTCTGCTAGTAACTCACTTTCAACTGTATATATAAAAGTTGAGAACTATGGTGCTTATCTGAAAGCCAAAGGGCAATTTAAAATTGCAGTTGTTAAAAAATTAGATAACTCGTCAGGAGAGCCTTAGCAAACACATACTAGGCCATAGATTATAATTAACAATAATAACAGAACATGAAATAATAACAGAACATGAAAACTAGTCTGGTTTGTATAGCGATATGCTGTGTTATGTTTTTGTTAATGCAGTTAAATATAAGACTACAGACCTAACTACAACAACATAGTTACAGCAGGAAAGAGCAGTGGCTAGTCTATCACCCACCAAATTTCATTTCTTTTGTCAAAGCTTATTAATTTAATTTGAATGTACATTCTCTTTGAAAACAGTAGGATAAAGGCCTAAAGGTATGGCTCGTCAGTTAAGGGCACTTGCTGCTCTCAGAGAGGGTCTGAGTTCAGTTCCCAGCCAGCCCATCTTTCAGAGCACCAACAGCTCAGGAGATAAGATCAATGATTAATAAATGGGACCTCATGAAGCTGAAGAGTTTCTGAAAGGCAAAGGACATTGTCTCTAGCACAAAAAGGCAGCCAAAAGAATGGGAAAAAGATCTTCGCCAACTCTACATCCAACAGAGGGCTAATATCCAAAATATATAAAGAACTCAGGAAATTAGACACCAACAAACTAAATAGTACAATTAAAAAATAGGATATAAAGTTAAACCGAGAATTCTCAACAGAGGAGTCTTGCACGGCCAAGAAGTACCTAAAGAAATGTTCAACATTCTTAATCACCAGTGAAATGCAAATCAAAATGACTCTAAGATTCCATCTGACACCTATCAGAATGGCTAGGATCAAAAACCCAAGAAACCACACTTGCTGGCAAGGATATGAAACAAGGGGAACACTCTTTCTTTACTGGTTGGAGTGTAAACTTGTACAGCCACTTTGACAATCAATCTGGCACTTTCCTAGAAAATTAGGAATATTCTACCTTAAGACCCAGATATATCACATATATACCAAAAAGATATTTCACAAGGACACTTGCTTAACTATGTTCATAGCAGCTTTATTTGTAATAGCTACAAATTGGAAACAACCTAGATGTTCCTCAACTGAAGAATGGTAAAGAAAATGTGGTACATTTACACAATGGAATACTACTACCCAGCTATTAAAAACAAAAACATCATAAAAATTTTAGGCAAAAGGATGGAATAAGAAAATATCATCCTGAGTGAGGTAGCCCAAACCCCAAAAGACTCACACTATATATACTCACTTATAAATGCATATTAGCTGTAAAGTAGAGGATAACCATGTGATAATCCACAGACACCCAAAAGGTAAGTTTCAAGGAGAGGTCAAGGGAGAATGCTTGAATCTCATTCAAAAAGGGAAATAAAATAGGCATTGGAGGTGGGTGAAGGGAGCGAGCTGGGTAGGGGATGGAGAGGGGAGCAGAGATATCGATTAAGTGTATGGCAAGTGGGTGAGAGAGGGCCAGGTGAGAGAACGGAAATAAGGGGTATCTCGGGACTTGCCAGAGACCTAGGAGAGGAAGGCCACAGAAAGTCTATGAGAGTCCCCCTAGCTTACACTCTTAGCAGCAGGGGATATGGAGCCTGAAGTGGCCATCTCCTATAGCCAGGTGAGGTTTCCAGTGGAGGCATAAGGACACCAACCCACCCACAAAACTTTCGACCCAAAATTTGTCCTGCCTGCAAGATATGCAGAGACAAAGATGGAGCAATGATTGAGGGAATGTCTAAACAAAGACTAGCCCTACCTGAGACCCATTCCATGAGAGAGACACTATTAATGATACTCTGCAATACTTGTAGACAAAAGCCTATCATAGATGTCCTCTGAGATGCTCCACCCAGTAGCTGATGGAAACAGATGCAGAGACTCAGTCAAACATTAGACAGAGCTTGAGGAATCCTGTGGTAGAGTTAGGGGAATGATTGAGGGAGCTGGAGGGTCAAGTACTCCACAGAAAAACCTAGAGAGTCAACTAACCTGGACCCATGGGGGCTCACAGAGACTGTACCACCAACCAAAGAGCATGCATGAATTGGTCCTAGGTACTTGCCTGTATGTAGCATATGTGCAGCTTGGAGTTCATGTGGGTCCCCCAACAACTGGAGCATGGGCCCTCTCTGACTCTGATGCCTTTGTATTCCATGCCCCTAAGTGGGCTGCCTTGTCCGGCCTTAGTGGGAGAAGATGCACCTATTTCTGCAACCACTTAATGAGCCAGGGGATGTTACCCAGGGAGGATGTCACCCTCCTTTGAGAAGGAGGAGAGAAGGGAATGGGGAGGGAGCAGGGCCAGAAGGAAGGATGTATGCAGGATGTAAAGAGAATAAATAAATTTTCAAAAAGACACACACACAATAAGGTCGGGAGGCAAGTCATGGGAATGGGATTGGGGAAATCAAGACTTGTACTGGAGATTAAAGCCTCTTGAGAGTCATCCATCTTGCTCTCCATGGTCCTAGGGAGTAAGACACACTGAGGTGTGAAGAGTCTTTTCATAGACATAAAATTCCTGAGTATCAACTCTGTTTCCACAGCTTCTGTGTCCACTACCTCTCAAAACAACTAAGTCGAAATAAAACTCATGTCAAAGAAATGTAGTTTCCAGTCATGTGTCCTAGCATACAAAGCAGTATTGTAAGGTTGCCTTGTCTGGTAATTATTTCACATTTTAAGTGTTTTTTTTGTTTTTTTTTTTGCCAAAAACTATATGCTTGTTAAAATACAAGTAGGTGAGCCCACAGGCTTATGTGGTAAATTGGTTCCCAGTTTGACTGTACTGGGAGATGATGCGACCTTTCTAAGAGGCAGGATGCAGGGGGAGATTTTAAATCATTGTAAATATGACCTCCAAGGAACTATAGCCCGTTATTCTTTCTTACGTTTTATTTTTTGAATGTCCCACTGCCATGAGGTAAGTAGTCTGATCAACATGAGCTCCTGCTGTGGTATGCTGCCTCATACTAGATGCCAAAGCAATCCAAGAGAAGAATCTCCTAAACTGAGAGCCAAAAAACAACCTTTTCTCTTTTAATTTAATACTGAGTTGATTAACTCAGTATTTGTTACAAGGAAAGGACTAATACAATTGCTTGTGAGGACTATTATTTCTTATATTTATTTTATATTCAAGAGAATAAGGATGATGTGTATGAAAGAATTGCTTAATAAAAATATCTTAATTAGGTTTCATCTTTCAAAGCCTATATTTTCAGCCATATGCATATTACTGATAACTTACAGCCTCAACACCATGACTACTGTATCATTTCTGGGAGAAGGATGTGTTGGGTGGAATCAGGGGAGAGTTGCGGAGACAGACAGGTTTAGATATGAATATATTTCAGTGTATGCATTCTTAAATAAGTCTCATTTATTATTAATAAATTATCAAACGAATTAAAAAATAAATGCTAACAAAAGAACTCTCTTGCCTCCTAGTGATTTTACACATTCATTGAGAAAGTTCTCATATGAGATACGTAGACAGAGTCTCAGAATGAAATAGATGTAAAGTACCTCAAAGTCAGAGGCTAACACTGTTTTCTTCATAAGTAAATCTTTCGAGTTTTCTTTATGTGGGAAAAACTGAAGTCAAATTTGGAAATCCATTTTCTCCATACCACCCAAGTGCACTGAATACATTAACTGAATAACTTAGGTAATTACTTAATCACCCATGGTTGTTTTTGCTTACTCATTAGAAAGACTAGATTTTTTTTTTTTTTTTTGTAGCAGTGCTTCTTATATGGGAGAAAAACAATCCTTTGTCAATAGTCCATTTTCTCAGCATGTGTCTAGTATGACAACTACACTCTAACCTTTTTATTTTCTGGAAATACAGCCAGAAATTAAAGGAGCACTTGCTCCCATGCAGCTTACATTCTAGTTGAGGATGGGGGTACCTAGCAAAACAGACAACCAGATCAGCTTGTGTTGGTGAACTACAGTTTAGTGACGAGTCAAGACGGAAGGAAATTAAGAAAGAGCTTCATGCAAAACTCTGAGTGGGTGCTTTCCAGGGTCATGCTGCATTCCAGAGGAAGAACACTCTGGCTTCATACATAGAAACACAGACGCCCTGGGATGGAGGAGTGTGAAACTTAGAGGGGAATGGTAGGAGTCAGAGAGGGCAGAAGAGCAACAGGCTAGACAGGCAAAAGCTAGGTTTTAAAACTAATAGACAATATTATCTGGTGATGATTATATTCCATAAACTATTTCTAAAATTGTATGTATGTTAACTTATTCAAATATATGTAATAATTTTGAGTATGTGTCACTATCATTATCTCTAATGTGAGGATTAACTCCTATTAGTTCATTTCATTGATTATGGTCCAGGGCAAACTTCACACAAACTCTAGGCAGATGATTTTAATGGGTGCTATTCTCCTAACAATTATATTCATTTTTGAACAAAGTTTGTTTACACTTCCTTCCCTACCTTAAGCTTTGCTTACAGGCAGAACATAGGTGTGATGGACATGAAAGAAATAGACCCTGAGCTTTTTTTTTTAAATATCATCTCCTCTATCAACCCTTACTAAGAAATATGAGGAAGATCAAGGAAATTGAATTTTGTGCTGTGCCTCAAGACCAGGTTTTAGGAAGTAAAATTTCTCCCATGCATAATTTTCCTTATGCATGTCTTCACTTATTTCTCTTATCTATTGATCCAGCGTCCGTGACTTAGGTGCTCAACAGACAGAACGTGTGTATTGATTTAGCCTGGAGGACACACAACTGAAGCATAACATTTCTGAGAGGGGTTATCATGGTCAATCAGGCATGCGAGCTTCACTTACATCTTCACCTTTGGTCTGTCTTGGGGTGATCTATGGTACCTTTCCAGGCAGTGCTGATGGTGACAGAGAAGCATATACAGACAAGGCTGTAGGGAACCCATCCCTTATCCTTTTAGAATCTTATGGATTTTATGCTCAAGAAAAAAAAATAGAATGTGCTGTCTGAGTCTGTGTACATATTTCTTACGGAATCCAAATGATAGAAGAAATCCTTGATTGCTTCATGCCATTTCTTTGGAAATAACTAGACTCTAAATCCTGGACCAAAAATCTGAGAATGTTATTGGGGAAGGAAAATTGAATCCAGGATTAAAAGTGGGAATGGTGTCAATGATCATGCATTTTTATGTTATTCAAAAACCAGGCAGCATTAGAGAGAATTTGAGTGTAAAGTCTCAGGGAGAAAAGTCCAGAAGGTAGAATAAAGTAGAATATGTGTACTTGACAAATAAGAGGAATGATATAGAGAGTTTTGATGCATAGTCCCAATATGTTCCTGAGATAGAAAAATGACCATAGACAAATAAATTCTGTTTTTTTCATCCATAAAGCATCAAGAATGTTGATCTTTTAGGATATTATAAGTAGCGGCTGCTTATATGTAAAGCACAGAGTAGTAGGACATACATTGTAATTGTCAATAATTGTTATTAACTTCTCAGTGCTTCTTTTCCTCATACAAAGGGATGGATTTCTCATATTCATACCCATTTCATGGGAAACTTGTAAAATTCTAACAATTTCTTTAGTTAAATATTTTCCTCTACTCTATTTCCAGCTACTAGTTTATAAGAGAGTATGAATGACTATTACCCATATGTCTAAAATCCTGGTGAATCCAAATCAGCTCAAACTTTTCAAACTGATTTTCAACCACTTTTGTTGACACAGCCTATTCATCAGGAAATTGGAACCACCTGTATTTTTATAGGGGCCATGGCATAGCCTCATGTTGGTTGACCTGACTTTTCAACCAAATATTAAGATAAAAATAAAATCTGTCCAGAAAGTTCATCTGAAACAGCAAGTTTTAACTTCTAGAACTAGGGAAAAAAAATTAATGTATGTTCTTTATAAGCGAACTAGTCTCTAGATTTTTGCTATGGGGACACAAAGGCCATGTATTTTATGACCTAGTCAAAGGTAAGCAAAAAAGTCTTTTTACTACATACTGAGTTCTTCAACAGCAAACAGGAATATGCTATTGAATGTGCATGTACCTGTGTATCTCCACAGCAGCTGGACTCACATACTTGCCCAAGTCTGGTTTTTGTTTTACAAGAGCCTCCGGATTCTCAAATGTTGTTCTAAGACAGGGGCTTTTATCCCTTGCTGCACATCAAAAGCAAAAGAGATTTTTGAAAGTAGGTCCCAACCATGGGCTACCTATCTATTATTACTTTATAAAACCAAAAGAGAGTGAAGTTCAAATGAAAAAGAAACGACTTCTTTAATTTAGGTTGGCGAGACAGGTGAAATAACACATGAACACACAAGTTTACACTGGATCCTATGGCAGGTGTGGGAGCTTCTTTTAAATGAGTAATTAGTGAAGAAATTTATCTTGCAAGAGATGGTAGATACTGTAGTTAAATCTAATGGACTGAAATCCATCCTTCATCTGGGAGGATATGGGGGGTCACTCTAGCTGACACTCCTAGTAGCAAGGGTCATGGAGACTGAAGAGGACACTCTCTAACTAGACAGAATTCCTAGTGGATGGAGGGAAACACCAACCTACCCACAAAAACTTCAACCCAAAATTTAGTCTGCCTACAAGAGTTACAGGAATAAAGCTAGGGCAGAGATTAAGGGAATGATCAACCAATGACTGGCCCAGCCTAAGACCCACCCCATGAGAGAGAGTCAACAACCCCTGGAACTATGAACAACACTCCACTCTGCTCAGAGACAAGAGCCTCGCATAGCTGTCCTCTAAAAGGCTACATGAAGCAGCAGATGGAAACAGATGCTGAGACTCACAACCAAACATAGGGAGTCTTGTGGGAAAGTGAGGGGAAGAATTAAAAGACCGGGAGGTGACACAAGCTCCTCAAGAAGACCAACAGAGCCAACTAACTGGGGCCCAGAGGAGCTTGCAGAGACTGACGTGCCCAACCAAGTACCATACGTAGACTGGACCTAAACACCTTCCATACACAGATGGACAGCTTGGTCTTCTTGTGGGTTCCCTAAGAAGGGGAGTGGGGACGGTCTCCAACAAGAACTCTATTGCCTGTTTTTTGAACACTTCTACCTGGCGGGGCTGCTTCACCACACTACAGAGGAAGAGTACATATTTAGTCCTGATTCAGCTTGATGAGCTGTGGTGGGCTGGTGGGGGTGGGGCTCTTCTTTTGCTGAGAAATAGAAGAGGAGGAGGAAGAGGCAGGAAGAGGGAGGGTGAGGGACTGGGAGAAGAGGAGGGAGGGGGCTGCAGTCAGGATGTAAAGTGAATAAATAAATTAATTAAAAATAAACCTTATGACCATCAGAATGGCCAAGATCAGAAACTCAAGTGACAACACATCCTGGAGAGGATGTGGAGAAAAGGGAACCCTCCTCCACTGCTGATGGGAATGTAAACTTGTACAACCACTCTGGAAATCAATCTGATGCTTTCTCAGACAAGTAGGAAAAGCACTTCCTCAAGATCCAGCTATACCACTCCTAGGCATATATCCAAAAAGGGCTCAAGTACACAATAAGGACATTTGCTCAAACACGTTTGTAGCAGCTTTATTTGTAATAGCTAGAAGCTAGAAACAACCCAGATGCCCTCAACTGAGGAATGGATACAGAAAGTGTGGTATATCTACACAATGGAATATTACTCAGCAATAAAAAAACAAGGAAATCATGAAATTTGCAGATAAATGGTGGGAACTGGAAAAGATCATCCTGAGTGAGCTATCTCAGAAGCAGAAAGACACACACACAGTGTATACTCACTCATATAGACATATAATATAGGATGAATTTACTAAAATCTGTACACCTAAAGAAAATAATCAAGAGGGAGGACTCTTGCTAAAATGCTCAATCCCCATCTAGAAAGGCAAAGAGGATAGACATCAGAAGAAGGAAAACAGGGAACAAGTTAGGAGCCTACCACAGAGGGCCTCTGAAAAGCTCTGCCCTGCAGACTCTCAAAGCAGATGCTGAGACTTATGGCCAACCATGTGGGGAATCTTATGAAAGAAGCAAGCAATAGTAAGTTCTGGAGAGGATGGGAGCTCTAGAAGGAGAGAAACAGAACCAAAAAATCTGAGCACAGAGGTCTTTCCTGACACTGATACTCCAACCAAGTACCATGCATGGAGATAACCTAGAAACCCTGCACAGATGTAGCCCACGGAATTTCAGTGTCCAAGTGGGTTACATAGTAATGACAACAGGGACTGTCTCTGACATGAACTGATTGGCCTGCTCTTTGATCACCTTACCCTGAGCGGGGAGCAGCCTTACCAGGCCACAGAAGAAGACAATGCAGCCACTCGCGATGAGACTTAATAGACTAGGATCAAAAGGAAGGAAAAGAAGACCTCCCCTATTAGTGGACTTGGGGAGGGGCATGCGTGGAGAAGATGGAGGAAGGGAAGGTTTGGGAGGGGAGGAGGGAGGGCACTACAGGAGGATACAAAGTGAATAAAGTGTAATTAATAAAAAAATTAAAAAATAAGCTTAGAAACGGAACAGCGCAATATGCATCTGACCTCATTCAAGGCAGAGATGAAGGCTAAAGATCATAGAATACTGATCTGGTCCTCAAGGTGACTCTAAATATGTCTCATAAATTATCTTAAAAAACAAAATTCTAGCATCTGACTCAATAAAATGTTTCTACTAGTTGGAATGTAATTGGTGGTTTGAATAAGTTGCATGAGGTGTTTATTGAAGGAGTTCAGCAATAGGGAAATAAAGAACATGTGCTTCAAAATAGGAAGAATAGACAGAGCTTGTTCATTTCGCCAAGGAAAAATAATCATAAAAACACAGAGACAACTTAAGCTGAGAAATTTCTTTGTTGAAAGAAAGAAAAGGCCAGCTTGGAGGGTGGGCAAAGAAGGATTGAATAAAGTTGAACTGGTTATGTAGAGTAAATGATGAATATCACACAAGCCTTTTGTGAAACTGCATTTCTATTATATTGTTATTGGATATATTGGTCAGGGTGTCTAGGAGAACAAAACTTAAGAATGAATGTGTGTGTGAGAGAGAGAGAGAAAGAGAGAGAGAGAATTAATTATAATAGTGGTCCAGGTAGTCTAACAATGGCTATATACCAATGGAAGTTTTAATAATCCAGTAGTTGTTTAGTCGACGAGACTCTATGTTTCATATGGTCTTCAGTACATGCCATAATACCAAGGAAGTAGGCTCAAATGCCATCGAAAGGAATGGTCTTTCAGGAGAGCAAGAGCATGCAGCAAAAAGAGTGCTTCCTTTCCTCCTCCATATCATTTATATAGGCTGCCAGCAGAAGTGTGGCCCAGATTAGTGTATATTTCCACCTTAAAAGATTTGGAAAATAAGTGGTTTCCCCACTTCAAATGATTCCATTAAGAAAAATCCCTCAAACTTTGGGTTATAGTCAATTCCAGATGTAGTCAAGTTGACAACCAAGAATAACCATCGCACTGGATATCACATAAACCATTAATTCCCATTCAGTTTAGTAAAGATGTCATTATTCACAAGCAAACTAGCTGTACATCAGGAGAGTATTTCAACTTCTGTACTTTATATGCCAAGTAGGTGATCTCCTTAAGTATGTGCTGACTGTGTCGGGGACTGAGTCAAGATAGACGCACAAAGAAACTGTCCCATTTCAGATGTTAGTCCTCAGTTGTTGGTCCAGTCTATGAGAACAGTGTCTCAATTTGGGAGAAGAACACAGGTTTCCCAAGGGACAGAGTGATGACCACAGCAATAGCAATTCAGAGATCCACAATACAAGGAGATTAATAAAATGTCTCTCCTGTGGACTGTCCTAAATGCTAAGGAGAGACAAATGCAGCCTGTTCATCTAATAATACTCACCTTGTAGCTGATGTGTCAGTGTTGTGTCTATAAGTATACTTGAGTATTTTCAGTATATGTGTGTAAAAGGAAATTTTATTCGCCTGGCTCAATTGTTGTCTTGGGGGCTTATTGCCTTTTTCTTCTAACCTAGGCCTAGTCCTAGAAGCTTCTAGCCTCCATACACTAACCTAGGACTAGAATATTTTCAGCCTTTGAGATTTACTGCTTAATAAATTCACCCTTTCTTTTTTTTACTGAGCTCTGGGCTGGTTCAGTTCAGCTGTTCTGGCTCAAAATCCTCTCCTAGCTAATTTCTTCAATCTGACTTTTCTCTCAGCCTCTGAATTGCTCTGCTTGGCTTCAAACTAACTTCAGCAATCTGCTCTAGTCTCTTGGCCTCTTCTCATTCTCTGGCTCATTTGGTCTTCACCCGAGTTCTCTCTCTGCAGCCTGTCTCTCTGTTACTGTCCTGGTAAAACTGCCTCTTTTCCCCTTTGTACAGCCCCTTAAGTAGCTTCCCTTTCCTCTCTCTTCTCATGAGAGTTGGGTGTATCCTATTCTGTCTACTCTTTCTCTGATTCATTACCTTTCTGCCACTCAATTAAGCATCACTTTCAAACGTGAGTGCTTCCTTCTACAAACTAACTTTACTTTCATTGTTTGGGATTAAAGGGTGTATCACCCTAAACTTTTCTTTACTGATACTTGCTCTATACTGGGCTGGCATTGAACTCAGAGATCTGCTTGCCTCTGTCTCCTGGATTAAATGTGTGCCTGTATTCCAGCCAGAACACATAGAACACAGACCTAGAAGATCTTGTCAGCTGGGTCACACAGATCTAGAAGGTCTTTGGATGTACTCACTTGTCAGAACAGCCATGTTCTGAATTAGAATTCCTCTACAGCTTAAAAGCCATACATCCAATGAAATCACAGTTGTGAGACAAGTACATGGAACCTCTGCTATTAAAGTTATTATGTTCTGTCACAGTAACATAATGGGGAAGGCATTGACTCCCCCAAACACCATTGTTTAATCAGATAAAATTAGTTATAGGTTAGCTCTTCTCCAATTGTTGGACAATGGATTCCATAGGTACCCAAGCATTACAAGCTGTTGCTGTTGATCTGAGTCAACTTTCCAAACTTGGTAGTAAGACCTTAGCCCTGAAGATGACATATATCTGACATGGAAAAAAATCAAGTTTGTAACAACCTAGAAGATCCATTCTTGCTAGCTAGCTTTCATAGTTTGGAATAATCTATGTACACTCTGGGAAGGAAAGTGATCATGTGTCTTACTCAGGTGTGAACTATGCAAGCTATAATTTCCCACTTGTCAACAGTGGCAGTGGCATCAATGTTATGGGGTAACCAACCACTTTCTGATTAAATTTAATGCATTTTCATAAGATAGACCTCATGAGTGATACTTTTGACTGATTCAAAAAAATGTGTTACTGGTTATGTTATAGGCCCTAGGGGAGAACTTAACCTTATAGATATGTGTAGTAATAAACTGATCCCTAAGTTTTTCTCCTTATTGCCCAGAGCACTTCTCAACCCCTTTCAAGGAAGTTTTTTGTTTGTTTGTTTTTGTTTTTAGTAGATTGCCATTAATATAGAGACCAATAATCTATCACTCCATAGAAAAATAAGAGACCCTGGGACATCTATATTATATATTAGAGACCCTCCTCTCACAGGCAAGTGCTGTTATAGAAGATCACAACAGCAAGAGAGAATGTATGTCCGTATTAAAAGAGCTTGAAGGGCATGACCATATATCTGCATAGATGAGCTCACAACAGCTGGGACTGTGTGCACAAGACTTCTACAAGATCAAGTCAGTCAAAATCCAACATGGAGGGATGAAGAGCTCACAAAGTTCTACCTCCAGTCAAGGAACTATTGTCATGTTAGGTGATCACAACTTGGATGGCAGAGTCACTCTTCTTCAGGAACGTGAGCCCTCAGAGGCAACTCATGCTCCAGGGGTTGGTCCCACACACATGCACATATAGGTAGCACTAAGTAAACTCAGGGTGTATTAAGAACAAAAGAGAGGTAGCACATGAAGTTGTGGGAATTAGTAAAGGAACTGGAGGGAAGAAAATTAGGGATGGATTGGATACAGACAAATCATATGCATGAATGAGCATTAAGTATTAAATTAAAAAGAAGAGAGTTAATGTACTTTGTAAAAGCTTCTGACAACAAAAGTTAAAACAGGAAAAGGTTTACTATCAAATATATAAAACTTAATTTGCCAAAATTCACTCTGACTTTTTGGCTGAATTGCTTTAAAGTATTGATTATTTCTCCAGAGATGAGTATTGATGACTGAATGACTTTTTTTGTTTGCCTATTAACTAAATTTTAGTATAAAAATTTTAAAGGATCCAGACATCATTTGAATAAATTGAAAGCTTTTGCAATTATGAAGGTCATCAGATCACCTATTACAATGACCAAAAAGGATTCATTCTTCAAGCTCTGATTTTGAATATTACCTGTGAATATAACTGTTGGATTCATCCAGACCTCAGTTTCTCTTTTTGTACCGAAAGTGTTATTTCTTACCATTGGACAGCAGGTCTACTTGAGGAATATTTTCCTTTTTGTAGACATTTAATTATATTTGGTTTTTACTGGAGGTTATATTGAGACCTATTATGAAACATATAGGGCTTTAAAACAAACTTCAAAAGTAATTTATAGGCAAAGGACAGTTTCAAACTTAAAAGTAAATATTGAAATTGGCTATTGCCCCAAGACACACCTCCTATGATTTGGACCATCATTTGAAAATAAAGAGTGATTTTGCTTGTAGGGCTTAAAATTTTTCTTCAGATTCTCATTATGTACCCTATTCTGCCCTCAAACTTGAGATCTCTTGATTGCTGGATTGCAGGTGTGTCTAACGATGTCCCATTGTTGGGAAAATCAGCATTCCGTTGATTTGTGTGTTTGAGGAATTCTCCACTCCCGCTCTACTCATCTATACCCTAGATTTTAATACTTAATCTGACTGGGAAGAAAAACCTTTGTCCCCATGGCATTGTGTGTGTGTGTGTGTGTGTGTGTGTGTGTGTAAAACGATCACAGATTTGGTAGACTAAGACGATATAAATGGATTGTTTCATATATCTGCAGGTCAGTAGTCTGAAAACAAAATGCTCCAGGGAAATGCTTGCTTGGACACGCTAGGAAGGATTCCATGCTCTGTCTTTCCCAGCTTCCAGGCATTCATTGGCCAGTAATCACATCTTCTGCTTCCATCATCACATTGCTCTTTTTCCTTTGTGTCTTTTCCTCAGAGATGTGTCTGTTCAAATCTTCTTAAAAAGATGCTTGTAATGGGCCCAGAAGAACCTGACAAACTCAGCTGCCATCCAGGTCCAGATTCTTTGCTTCAAGTCAGTTAATCCCAACACCTACTTCATCTACAAGCTGCTGGACCATGAGGAGGAACCAGCGTTGCAGAACCAGATCCAAGAACACGTCTTGATGGCTCAAGATGAAAACCTGAAGCATGGCTGTGGTTAAAAAAGTATCAAGGGGAGACTTGATAAGCTAGGGTCAGATGGAAGGAGAGGAGGACCTCCCCTATAAGTGGACTTAAAGAGGGGCAAGGAGGAGATGAGGGAGGGATGATGGGATTGGGAGGGAATGAGGGAGGGGGCTTCAGCTGGGACACAAAGTAAATAAACTCTAATTAATATAAAAATAAATACACACACACACACACACACACACACACACACATATATATATATATATATATATATATATATATATATATATCAATTTAAAAAGTATCAGCGATGGCCCTGTATTTATGGTTCTTCAGAGTTCAGTAGCCTTGAGCTAGACCAATGGCTCATGGCAAAAAGGATTTGGATGTAAGCCATGTGGGAAAAAATATAGTGAAGGATGAGCTTCAGTTTCCAATGAGACTGTGACAACTGAGTTTTTGATGGAGAAGTGCGAAGAATGCTTAAGCTGTGGAGTAAGGTTAAGCCGTGTCACTAGCTGAGGCCTAAGCTACTACTGCCAGAAGCCATGTTATTGTCTGTGGCTCATACTCCCTTAGGGGGCCATGTCTGATCCCTGGTTCTACTCTAACCTGCACCTGGAGCCTGTTGATGTAGGCTACTAGATTACTACTGAAGGACATTTAGATGTCTGTCATCTGTCTTGTCACCTCAAGCCAGCCACACTGATGTCCATGGACTTTCATGATGCCAGGGGCCATAGAGATATGAGTAATCTGTGTTGTTACCTGAGGCCATGTTGATGTCTATGGTCCATGCTGCCACATTGGGCCATGTCTGGATCCCTGCTTCTGCTGCAACCAGCAGCTGAGTTGATGTCCATGGCCTGTGTTTTGCTGATAGCCATATGGATGTCCATGGTCTGTGCTGCCACCCCAAACCATATTGATATCTGTGGGCCAGGCTGCCACTGGAACTGTGTTGGTGTTCTTGGCTTTTATTGTCCTGCAGGCAATGCCCATGGTCTGTGGTGCTGCTGGGATCCATGTTGGGGTCTACTGCTCCTGGGGTCTTGCTGCAGCTGGAGCTATATTGATATCTGTGACCATGTTAATACGTGAGGCCATGTGGTTGTCTGTGGTCTATGCTGCTGCCTGATGTCCATGGGGCAGGCTTCTATCAGGGACCATGTGGAAATCTATATACTCCAAGCTCTTGCTGACTGTCAAGGGCAAGGAAGCTTCTCCTACAGTGGTATTGATGACTACAGATTCACAGTTGAGAAAGAGACACATAGAAGGCTTCTGTGACAACCCTCCCCTCCCTCAAAGTATCCACATAGACAGAAAGCCATCAAAGAAAACTCATAAATATTATGAGAAGGATGCTCAGGTGTGGCTCTCCACAATAGATGGCTACTGGCAGGTATGGGGAAGGACTCACTTTTCTTTATGGGGTTGGCCACTGGAAGTTTGACCATGTGCCAGTGACTATATGGGCAACACAAATTGGATTTTAAAAAATATTTTAGAGGGAGGCCACAAGGGTGGGAAGTAAGGGTAATAAGGGTACATTGTATGACATTTAAAATAATCTATAACATATTATATAAAATTATATGATAAAAAGAAAAGGATACTTGGGATATCTGGTAGGACCATCCTGAACATAGTGCAGGGTAATCGTATCTCAGGATTCCTAATTGAATACTTCTACAAATACCCTTTCTCTGTACATCATTGATAGATTACATGGACTTTATATAGATGTTTTTAAGGGGCCCAGATTTTTGTCAACCTACCTGTACGGTTCATATTTTTTTTCATGTGGATGCGTTCGTGTTTCTACAATGGTGATAAAAGGCATTGCTTCTTTCAAAATTCTTTATCTTGCTTATAAAGTAGTAGGCATACAATGGGGAGTTGATGTTTTATTGCTAAATTGAATTAAAATATTAAATAACCTTAGATAACATATAAAATTGACTACTTGGAGAAAAAAAATGCTATGATGTTTGTAGATTTTCAAATCCTAGACATTGTTTCAGTTATCATCAACCCGTACATGTTCAGTGTCCCAAGCATTGCCCCTCTTCCAGGGTGTGATTCTTCTTACTCAGATGAACCTCTGCCTTCAGTTTGTTGCTACTGCTCCACCAACCCCAGCCCAATGAGTCCCAGAGGAAACTTTCTAACACTTAGCTGCCTATATCCCAGCAAATGCAACTAATGCAAAATGCATGTATTTTCTAATATCATATTTGAATCGACCTATGTGTTTGCAGTATTTCACCCCTCATGATCAGCCTCATTATTTTGGCTGGAGTTGTGTGTCAACTTGACACAAGGTAGAGTCATCAGAGAGGAAGGAGCCTCAGTAGAGGAAATGTCTCCATGAGATCCAGTGTAAGACATTTTCTCAATTAGTGATCAATGGGAGAGGGCCCAGCCCATTGTGGTGGTCCCATTTTGGGGCTGGTAGTCCTTGGTTCTATAGAAAAATATGTGAAACAAGCCAGTAAGCAGCAACTCTACATGGTACATGGTCTCTCTATCAGCTACTGCCTCCAGAATCTTGCCCTGATTTCATTCACTGATGAATAGCAATGTGGAAGGATAAGCTGAATAAATTCTTTCCTCTAAGTACTTTTTGTCTGTGTTGTTTTATTACAGCAATAGAAGCCCTAAAGTAAGACACTCAACAACAAAACCTCCTGAGTAACTATATTTTTCTATTCATTTATTTTTTTTCAGACTGGGCCTTGCCATGTAGCCCTCACTAGCTTGTGTAGATCAGGATGATCCCCAGTTCATAGAGATCCACCTGCCTCTGCGTTCAGAGTTCTAAGATTAAAGGCATGTATCACTGTGCTTGGTTCCAAGTAACTGGGCTTTAAAATGACAGTGAGCATTGAAATGGTGATTTACTGTTTGAAAGGAGTCATGTCTTTGTGATGTTCTTGGTGCATTTCTTAAAATTACATATGATAAACTGCAAATCTGTAATGAGAATATTTGATGCCCAAACTAAGGTAATATCAACTACTCCTTTTGGTGGCTTAGAAGACACCATTAACCCAGGTCACGTAGAAGGACCACAAGGTTTCCAAATTTTAGGTTAAGTTTTCCATTCCAATAGATTGTCTCATTTTTTTGAGGGCTTTTTAGATTTGAACTAGGCAAAGCTCCATTTATTCCTTTGGCTTCTTAAGGAAGGGGGAACAGAATGGGGTAGCATGCCTATGGCCTCAATAAGTATATTTATCACCCCACTCACTTCTTAATCTTATAACTTCAAAGCACAAAAGGAAACTTTTAAAAGTTCATTTTATGACATTCCTCCCCCTTCAGCCACATAACTTTAAAAATTCTCTAACCAATTTATTTATTTATTTATTTTTTTAGAAGTAGTAGAAAGTTCCCTTCCGGCCCTATTTTCCATGTGCTGGGTTTCAGCCTCCGGCACTTTTTTTTTTAACTGCTGGAAATAAGGGGTTATAATGAAAATGCTGACACAACCTCAACCACAGAGGTGCTAGCGGCACTCCTGTAATAAATAATGTGGGAAATATTTTACACTTCAAGGCAATTACATGTTCAGCCATCTTTAGGATAGCTGGCCCATGAAGGGTAGGGATTAGGTTTCTCTGACAAGTGTAAAAGACCCATGACTCATGAATGCCGGGAGGTATGAATGAATTACAAGAGCTGAGTGGATGCCACATAATCACCTATCAGAGGTGAAATAGATTCTGTTTATTTGCAAGGGAAAGGATGGAAAAATGAAGGCAGGGCATTTCTGCCAGTTTGGGTTTGACCAACAAGGCAGGAAGGAGGTACTGGGAGTTGGGCATTTCCCTGTAGGGATTCAGTGGACACTGCTGCATGATGAAAGCTGAGTTTCGCTTCTGACCTTTCCCGTATATCAGTACGATTTCAGGAGACATGGAAGTGATTATTCTGTGTCATAAAGATGAGAACTCCTGTATGTATACCTGATGTCTCGCAGCCAGTAGGGTCCAGGATATAGTGACAAAACCCTCCTTGCCTCAGCCCTGCTTAGCTGCTGTGCTCCTCCACAGACTGCTCTGACTTGCTTCTATCTTGCGACATTCACTCTTTGCTGTTTCTGAGTGCAGTGGGCACTGTTGAGGGGCCTCCCTCAGGAGGTAGTCACCTGGAGGCATGAAAACTTTGAATTTACTGTCCCTCCTCTCTCTCTCTTTCTTTAAATGCTTTGAACAAACATAGGGGTGTGGTGATGAAGTTTACACTGTATGAGTCTGTTACATGTACAAGACAAGTGACTAAATCCTCAAAACCCAGCAGTAAAAGCACAGTGCTACATTTTGTCGGCTGAATTTATGCTTCTGTTAGAGGATAAGTTTCATTTGATAGAAATTTTTTTCTAGTTTCGATTTTTTGACACAAGGTCTCTGTGTAGCCTTGACTGCCTAAGAACTAGCACTGTAGACCAGGCCAGTCTTGAACTCACAGATATCCACCTGCCTCTGTCTCCCAAGTGCTGAGATTAAAGGCATATATCACCACCTCCCAGCCTCATTTGAATAGAAAATTTTGGGGTCTTTTGGGGGGCTATACTTTCAAAGCCTGGCACGGTTTACAGTATTTGGCTCATACTCTAAATTAAATGAAAGGAGTAGACTTATAGATGAAGATAGTTCAAATATCCATACAATTTCCAGACAATATTATGCTGGATCCTATGAGCTGGCATTGATTCAATTTGCTATAAGCGAGTCACACTTTCTACTCTACAGGAACTGTCACTGTGGTTGGAAAATTAACTTAGTGGAATATCACAGTACACTATGTCAAATGCTATATACAGTAGCACAGTTGAGGTAGAACCCTAGCAATGGATACTTGAGATAGAAACCTGGCAAGGGATGTAGTCAGGTTAGCTTGCCTCAGTCAAGCTAACAAGTACTTACACTAGGTTTAAAATTAGTAACCCTCAGTTCCCTTATGTTTCACTACCCTGAATAATCACCAGCCATGTCCCTGAATCTTTCAGCAGGGCTGTGGTTAGCTCAGAGTCTCTTCCCTCTCATGAATAAGCAATGATGATGTGAGCAGATAAGCACTTAAATTCGTCTGGGCTGCTATAACAGAATGCCATGGACTGCTAAAACAGACAGCGTATAAGTAAGTTGCGGTTCATAGTTCTTGGGGCCCAGGAAATTCACTTTGTTTGTCCCTTTAAGTCAAGGTCCTTTTGAGACTCCATCCCAGGCCATGCCTGTTTCATACCTCCATGGAGGCCATGCCTCCATCCATACCTGTTGATCACTCTTAAGAACCATTTTGTAGTCAAATCTTGTTCCACTTGAAGAAGAATAAAAGGTTAGGATTCAGTTAAGAGTCCTGGATTTCTACTTACTGTATTTTAAGCTTTATACAAAGAAATACAATATGTAATTTAAACCACAATTTGGTGAAATAATTGTCAAGTAGTTTATTTGTCTCACAAATTTCCTGAAATTAAATTTTAATCATCCTATACCTGATTTTTCTGCCATGGATACTTATGTTAATACTGTTAGAGTTGTTGTTTTATTTCTTTTTACTGAAGTCATGAAAAGGAGTCACAAAATTTCAAAGAGGTCTTCCTTCAACATTGGCAAGGCCCTATTAGACAGCATATTAAAATACACATATTACTGTCTATGAATACATATCTCATTTGCAGAGAAAGCCATTCTCATTCAAGTGATTTAAAATAACAGGCACTACTTTACTCTCACTGGTTGTAAAGACTTGAGAAGGGGACACCGAACATTATGTTAGCATTGATGTGTCAATCTTTTAATTCAAGGATGGCACGTCTGAATCCCAGAACAGACTTAATTAACAGAAAATAATTAGCATCAATTTCCCAACAGAGAATATAGAGCTTTTTTTTTCCAGCAGAATTCATTGATTGATAATTAAGGAGGAGTTAGTTGTAATAAAACTCCACTATTGCAATTTCTAATTGGCATTTCAGGACATTTTACAGTTACAGTTACTTTGTTCCAGGCGTTCTCTGCCTTTTGAACAGCTTTAATAAGAATCTTTCCTTTCCAAAGCTGGCGCTCTGCAGGTGATGAGGGAAGGACTGTGGAGGCACACAGGAGCACATTAGTATCAGGTGTGCAGACCAGGGGCTGGAGAGCCTTTCATTTCCTTTTAAGTTTTTGTGGCTACCACAGTCTGCCTCCAGGGCTCAACTTGTTCAGGGGACAGGTACGGTTTGCCTGGGGGCCTCTCTCCACAGGAGGCATTCTGTAACCTGGGGTTCTGTCAGTAGTAGAAGACCCTTTAATAACTATCTGTTGAGCCATAGCCCTTTTATTTATTTATTTTGCACAGCTTTGCCTACGAAGCACAGATCGCTGATTACCTCTTTAAACTTTTACAGCCTTTCTTGAAGACCTGTATGATACAGAGCTCCCAAATATCTTGACTGTTTCTGACAAGCCCTTTCTCTCATAATCTCCAATTTTCTCGGTGTTTGCCCCTTTTTATGGAAGTCTCAGTAAGAAGTAAATTTAAATATGTATTCTATAAAAGACTCGGAAAATATAGCAAACAAAAGAATAAAATAAAAATAAATCACAGTGAATATGCCTTTCTATAATGACTATAATTTTTGGCATATTTCTGTCTGGTCGTTTTGTATATACACTCTCCTATAAAGTACAACCTAATTTTTGGAAAATATAACTTCATTAAAATATAGTTTCATAGCCCTGCAACCCGCAAAGCAGTGCTATTTTATTTTTATACTATTATTTTTGTTAATTAATGTATTTACTTTATATCTCAATCACAGCTCCTCCTCCCTCCTCTTCCTCTCTCCTCACCTTCCCTCTCCTGGTCCCCCCTCCCCTTCTCTGAGGAGAAAGGAAGGCTATCAGCCAGCCTTGGCATATTAAGTTGCAGTAAAACTAGGCACATACTCTCTTACTGAGCCTAGACAAGGCATCGCTGTACAGGGGGAAAGATCCTGAAGCAGGCAACAGACTCAGAGACAGCACCTGCTCCAGTTGTCTGAACACCAAGCTGCACATCTGTATATATGGGTCAAGGGCCTATGTCCCTCACATGCATGTTCTTTGGTTGGTGTTTCAGTCTCTGAGTCCCTGTGGACATAGGTTAGTTTATTCTGTAGATTTTCTTGTGATGTCTTTGACCCATCTGGCTCCTTCAATTCTTCCATGGCCCTTTCCATAAAATTCCCCAGTTCTTCCCCTTATTTTTGGCTCCAAGTCTCTGCATCTGCTTCCGTCAACTGCTGGGTGAAGCTTCTCAAAGGACAGTTATGCTAGGTTCCTGTCTTAAAGTACGGAAGAATATCATTAATAGTGTCAGGAGTGGGCTCTCTCTCATGGCATGAGTCTCAAGTTGGGATAGTCATTGGTTGGCCATTCCCTAAATTTCTGCTTCATCTTTATCCCTATACATCTTGTAGGTAGACAAATTTTGGGTCAAAGATTTTGTGGGTAGATTGGTGTCCCCATTTCTCAGTTGGAAGTCTTGCTTGGTTACAGGAGGTGACCATTTCAGGTTCTATATCTTAGTGTCACTTTTGGGAATTTTCTTTGTCTTAGGTTTCTAGTTGGTCCCAGATATGCCCCCCCCCATCCTAGTTCTTTCTGTTCTTTCTCTCCATCCTCCCTACACTAGATCCTCTCTTTTCCCTTCCCACCTGTCTCCCACCCAGTTTCTTCCCTCCCTCCACTTCTGATATATATTCTATTTCCCCTTCTCAGTGAGATTCAAGCATCCTCCTTCCCTGGGTGCTGCTTGTTACTTTACTTCTTTGGGTTAGTGTCTAGTACCATGTTTATTCTGTACTTTATGGCTGATATCCACTTATAAGTGAGTACATACCATGTGTGTCTTTCTGAGTCTGTGTTACCTTATGCAAGATATTTTCTAGTTCTACCCATTTGCCTAAAAATTTCATAATATCCTCATTTTATTTAGTAATTTTTCAGTTGAGGAACATCTAGGTTTTTTTTCCCAGTTTCTGACTACTATGAATAAAGCTGCTTTGAACATAGTTGAGCATGTGCCCTGTGGTATGGTGAAGCATCTTTTGGGTTTATGCCAAGTGGTGGTATAGCTGGATGTTGAGGTAAAACTATTCCCAATTTTCTGAGAAATGGCCAAATTGATTTCCAAAGTGGTTGTACAAGTTTGCATTCCCACCAGCAATGGGAGAGTGTTCCCATTTCTCCATATCCTCACCAGCATGAGCTGTTGCTTGAATTTTTGATCTTAACCATTTTTACTAATATAAGATGGAATTTCAGAGTCATTTTGATTTGCATTTTCCTAATGACTAAGAAAGTTGAATATTTCTTTAAGTGTCCCTTGGCTGTTCCAGATTCCCCTGTCGAGAAGTCTTTGTTAAGCCCTGTACTCCATTTTTTATTGGGTTATTTGGATTTATTGGTGTCTATTTTCTTGATTTCTTTATATATTTTGCAGTGCCATTTTTAATTAAATTTTTAATTTTTACATTAATTATGGTTTATTTACTTTGTATCCCAGCTGTAGCTCCCTCCCTCCCTCTCACTTCCACCTACCCTCATCTCTTCCCCGCCCCCCTCTAGGTCCACCTACGGGGGAGGACCTCCTCCCCTTCCATCCAATCCCAGTTCATCTTGTCTCCTCAGGGATGGCTGCAATGGCCTCTCCTGGGATCTAGCCAGGCTGTTACTCCAGGGCGGGTATGGGGGAGGGTCAAAGAGCCAGCCATCGAGTTCATGACAGAAATAGTCCCTGTTCCCCTTACTAGGGTCTTCAGTTAGACACCGAGCTACCGTGGGCCACATCTGAGCGGGGGTTCTAGGCCATATCCATACATGGTCCTTGTGGAGAAACTGTCTCGTAAAAGACCCCTGTGCCCTGATCAATTTGGTCTTTGTGGAGCTCTTGTTCTCCCCAAGTCTTACTAACTTCCCCTATTTTCATTATTATTCTCATCCCTGTGCCGAAGGCTTGGTTGTTAGTCTTAATATCTGCTTTGATACATTGCTATACTGATTCTTTCAGAGGCCCTCTTTGGTATGCTCCTGTCCTGTTGCTTGTTTTCTCCTCCATTCAATGTCCATCCCATTTTTTAAGCTGAGCAGAAGTAGGTATTTGATGTAACAATCTTTGATTGAATAAAAGATTCTGCTTCTTTAAAACAAGATCATTATATCTGTTTTTGAGAATACTAAACTTCAATCTCTAATGAATATTATAGGTAACTTGGAAATATATTAGGCAAGTGAAATAATACACAATAAGAACAAGTGTAATAGTTTTGATTAGATTAGTTTTATAGGGAAAAGGGAGCTCCACAGACACTAATTAGAATATACTTGAGACATAACACTTACAAATGTTAAATAATTACTGCATTAAAAAGACACCAGTCATTTCTGGCATTTTTCCTTACACAAAAACAAACCACGAAGTATATTCTCATAAATATACCCAAAGGAACATGGGGCCATGCCTTGACTGAGGGCTGTATTTATGGACAAGTATTGGTAGCTGTCCTCTAGAACCTTGAAGTTGTCTTAGAAGCATATCCCTTTAAAATGACATACATGAGAAATACGGCTTTCTGAGTCTTCAGGAGGTATGGGTTTAAAAAAGATGTGTTCTTATACAACTAGCAATCAATGTCTATGAGTCAATTGCACTTTAAAGGAACTCCACCCTCACATAGAAATCATTACAGACTCATCTGTATCGTCCTGTGTATCTGGGCCATCCATCTGTTAACTGTATAGTTCAGTTATTTAGAACTAAGAAAATTAAATGCTCTCTTTACCATTTACATTAATAAGAAATAAATGACAGAGCATTCATTATAAAGTCCAATTATAAAGGTTATTTTAGCATTAGTCTATATGAACAAAATTGTTAAGGTTTCAAATTTTATATATAGAATGTGTGAATACACAAACACACACACAGTGTACTACAGAGTATGGCACAATCAACTTTGTGGGATGTGAATGTAAGCAGCACAGTTGAGAGTCCTCCTGTTTGAACACACAGCTCAATTCAGCATGAGTAAGTTGCCCTCCTCATGATAACTTTTGTTCATGACTCTACTATCTTCATCACTTAATCATTTGCAATGTGTGCGGCTTCCTCTGTATGTTTTCTCCAGCATGGTTTTTGTCATGTCAGGTATGTTGGCCACATTAAGAGAAATGACATAATTTTGCATGTGACTGTTCTAGATCTGCCTTAAATCAGCATTAGATTCCAGGCAGTTGGGGAACCCCAAATGACAGTGGTTTAAATAAAACATTTATTTTCTGTTGTATAAAGTTCTGGAGGTATTCGTTCCAAATCTGATTTGTTGTTTGTTTTTAGGAAGTTCTCAGAGACCACTGAGCCACTACTCTGCTCTTACTATGGTGCACCCTCCATCTTTCTTGACTTATGACGGTGATGGCCCCATTCTTGGCAGCAGAGTAGATCAGAATAAAACTGATTCCTGCAGTTACAGTCTTCATTTACCTCCTACTTAAAAACAACAAAAGAAAAGAAACAAATGAATAACCAACAAACCCCCTCCACTTATAATCACATTGAACTTTAAAGCACACTGAGAAATGCAAACTTTTTCCTAAGGGGCCCCTGAGCAATGCTAGAAGTCTGGCATTGCTTGGGAAAAAGGAATGCCAAATGCTTCAAAGAATGATGGATAGATAGATACATAGATAGGTATATAAGTAGATAGATAAAACAAAAAAGACCTTTAAGCATTATATTCTATAGAAATAGAGCCAAGCCAGACATCTGTGTATGTGTTCTTGGCATAGTGTGCTTCAAGGTAGAGAAAGAATGGAAGAGAAATGACCAGGGAAGGAGGAGTAGCTTTTGAAGAAGTCAGTCACCCTCAGCAGTTCTAGAGCAAGAACTGATTTCAAAATCCTTCTCTTGAAATGGGAACAGGCCTTTGGGAATCCTGTCCCAGACAGTCTGTTGGAAAAGAATAATCTCAGTGTTGTGAAAAGGCACACATGATCAAAGTTAGTGTCAGTTGGCAAGCAAATCCCTGTTTGTAAAAAGGGCTGAGTCAGAATCCAGATGGAACTAACAAACAATACACTTGGACAAAATGGCCTCTGTCTTTGATCCCTGACCTAGATGGTGACTGTCTCTCATCCCATTGTGTGAAACTTGATTTTGTAATTTGACATGATTGGCTAATCTAATTGGTGCAATGAGGAAAGGGTGGGGGTCTAATGTGAGCATTTTATTAAGCTAACTATCTTTGAGAGTGAAAAAAAATGTTACTAAGACCTCTCTGTCTCTCTTTCTCTCTCTCTCAAATTAATTAACTTTACTATTTTGGGTGGTACTGTCTGGTAGGGAAGGCAGAATATCTGAGAGAAGTGGGTCTTTGTGGGGTTTTGTTGGGCTTTAGGATCAAAATCCCTGACATTGGGAATTTTCACTTTGTTATTTGATCATAGATTGATGATAAGTTTGAGGCAACTGATTCACCATTGCACATGAGCATACTTAAGAATGAACAAATAGACAACCAGTTGTGAGTTCCAAGAACAGTTCCTGTCAAGGGAATTCTAAAACAAGTGATCACCCCTTAGGAAAAGCAGGTATGCCACAGTACATAGGACATTAGGTATTTTTCTTTCTTCTCTTGTGTGCTTGTTTGTTTCATCTTTATGGTCAACCTGAGAAGGAAAACTAAGATGCATTGTAACTGTTAAAATTTTTCCCTCTAAACAAAATAAAAGAACAGAGCTCCAGTCCATAAGGCCATCAAAAACCAGCAGAAACATTTGGTGCAATCAATCTATTGCAAACCAATTTTATAGCTATATAATGAGATCTAATTGCTGCTTTATTAGTCTGGCTAATATTAAAAGTGTCAGTAATTGCTTTGCATTTAAGTTGCTTTTCCAATTTAAATTGCATGTCCAATACATTACCATTAACTTATGTACTTCTTTTGTTTAATAGATTTTTCCTGTTCTAATCTGTATTGGTAGAATTTCTCTTCCCTAACTAGTTGAAACTATAGAAAGAAGAAATTAGAAAAGTAGAAATAAATTAGAATTTTATATAATGAATTCCTTATTTCTTTAGTAGTTCAATGTATTTTTCAATACTAAAACTTATATGGGATTTCTGTGTTGTGAAGTATTTCTTTTTCCTTTATGCAAACTACATGAGAGAAAAAACTTTGTAAGTATATTTCTTGCCATGTAGTCCACATATCTATTAACTGAAATACTGGATTAGTAATTTCTAATTCATTTGATTTAATTACATTAATTGATACATCAAAGTGATCTTTAATCCAGTAACTTGTTGATTGGCTGTTTGGAAAACAGATAAAGAAAGGCAAATGGATCAATTGTGCAGCTAAGTGCCCATGTTTGAGCACCAACTACCAGGATTTATGACCATATTCTCTGAAACTAAAGCTTTTGCTTTCCAAAAACAATGCATGCCAAATGCTTTGCCATCTTGAGGTAAACTAAATAATGTTTCCATTAAAGTCCAAAGGAGATTGTTGTTAGTTGAAGGGAAAATTCTGTTTCCCTCAGGTACCTCACTGTTATACCTGAATATCCACATAAGGACGGAAAAAGGTCCTATATTTCAATTTGATCTCCCTGTCTTTGCAATCAATTTTACTGTTTTTGCATATTCAAGGGACTTTTAAGGGGGTAGGAATTGACTTAGTGGATATGGATGCCTCTTGCCAAGCTTGGTAGTCTGGCCTGATCTCCTGAACTCACGTTATAGGAGAGAAACGACTGTGAAAGCTGTTCTCTCACCACATGCAGGCTGAGGCACACACAAGGGAATGGAAAGACAGACAGACACACACTAAATTAACCAAACAATCAATTAATTATTTAAGACAGAACAATCACATTTCCACTCTTTAAGCTTTCTTTGTTAGTCTTACTGGAGTTGCACCATTCTGGCATTAGGAGTTCTGTAATTAGGTAACTAAGATTTACACCCTCAATCCTACTCTTCCTTGTTGGTATCTTAGGCAAATTCTTAATTATTCTGTTCTTCAGGTTTTTTTATATTTATATAACTTAAATTGCAGTAGAAAATATTTCTTAGGTTTATTTTGGGACCTTAATATTATATACATATTAGCTGTTTTTATTAAATTTTCTCTTGAAAGAAAATATCCGCAAGGTAAGATTCTTAAGCTATGTCAATGAAATATTTATTTAGACACATAGAAATGTTCTGAGCTACTCTCCACATAGCCCTGTGTCTTTCCTGCCATTCAGGAAGGCTTTACTTTACAGGAGTGGATGGTCATATCTAAAACGGGGATTCAAAGGAAGACTTGTAATCCTAGTTTCTGATTTCCTTTATCCAGTAGATCATTTTGTCCAGAAGTCATCCTTGATGCCTGTTCTTACTTGAGTAGCTTTTATAACAGCATGGATTATTATTCAAATCCAGAAGTTTTGAAATAATACATGAAATATCATGGCAGCATGCCAAAGGTAGGAGGAAAAGCATACAACATTGAAATAAAAATTTTTGTTTTACTTTATAAAGATTCATTTTTATTTCATGTGTATGAGCATTATGTCTGCATATATGTAGGGGTAGCACATGCATGCAGTGTCTGCAGCATCAGAGGAAGGCATAGGATCCCAAGGAACTGGAGTTATAGGAAGATACAATCTGCCAGGAGGGTGCTGCCAACAGAAACCTTGTCACTTGAAAAAGCAGCAAGTGCTCTTAATCATGGAACTGTGTCTTGGGCCCTGCTTTTCTTTCCTTTTTTAAAAATCATCGTGTTTATCGCCAACATCACACATGGATGTGCGTCTGGCTATTCTCACCACCCATTCTCTCCCATCTCTCCACTACCTAGCATCTCTCTCCTTTACAGATCTCTTTTTAATGTCTATGTCTATTTGTTTTCTTATGTGAGCCACTGAATTTAACCAGGACCATCTACGTAACCATTGGTTTGGAACTATCCATTGGAGCCTGGTGTGCTGAATAGTGGGTACACAACTGAAGGCAGCGGCTCCCCATATCTAACAATCTATCAATAGCCAAATAGCCAGCTGAAAGGGGTAAGGCCACATCAACTCTTTTCCCTTCTGTGGTTGATTGATGACAAGTCCAGTTTCGTATAGGCCAGGTACATTAGTTGTTGCTGTATATTCATGATGATAATGTCTATATAAAGCACAAAGGAAGGGTGAATTTCAGTATCTTCACACTAGCCTCATGCTCATACATATTTCCCTCACCTTTTTCTGCAATCTCCTAAGCTTTAGCATGCTGTCATAAATATCTTTTCTAAGTCTTTCCCTGCAACCATCACTTATTTTCAGTATGTTGAGTATGAATTCACGATTGTTTCTGCTGTCCAGTTGCAAACAGAAAAATAGTTACAGTATAGTTTTTACTTACTTTAATCATGTAGAGATCTGGACACAATGTTACCATGACTTTGTAAAACCCATTTCCAGGCTCTATTGCCTACCTTTGGGTTCCCTTCATCAAGGCCTTAAGTTCTTGAAGTTTCTCTTGAATCTACACTGTAGCCTGGAAGCCATTTTATCTCCAAACCTTCAGTTGTCTGTTCATATGTTTAGAGACAGCACCTCACCTAGATCAAGTATAAGGCTCATAAATGCAAAACTCAAAATTATAGAGGAATACTCAATTTATTTGTTTTTCCTCTAGAATATTTAACTATGGTGTGATGTAAGTACATGCCCAGTGGTAGGCAGCAATATTTTCCATTTTCATCATCTAGCCACTCAATGAATGTACTCAGTGTATATAAAAGGTGGTTATGGTTGACTTGAGGAAAATTGGTGTGTGCCAATAGTAATATCCTAATTTCAGTTGCTTGATTGTATCTTTGAACATGATGTTTCATCTCTCTGGTAATCTATTTCTTTACTTTAAAATGAAACAAATCCATGAGAGGATTTCTAAGGCCTCATACAATTCTAACATTCCACCTGCCAGTGTTTTTTTTCTGCTTAAAATTCTTCCCAAAACATTGCTCACAAGTAGGTAGGCTCATGCACCTGTGCAAAAATGTCAGATTCAAAATTGTGTTATAAAGTTTTATAGTTACTATCAATATTTCTCTGATTATTATTAAATGTAGATGGAAAAATGTGCTTACATGTTATATTCTCAAAGCCTGCCATTTTGCCTCAAATTTTTAAGTATCCGATAGCATTCATCGAGATAATTGGTTAAAGCAAAGGCTGTATTTGTCTGTGTGATCAGGGCTTTCCAGAGCATCACAGTCTACTCAAGTTGTAACATTATTGTTCTTTGTTACCCCAAAATAGTGTTGACTGAAACCAATATGAGAGTTTAGAAGATCAATATTTTTCATTTTTTTCTTATTCTGGTCTCCTAAATGCCTTTATCATTGAAAAGGCCACAGGAAAAAAAATCAAGAAAACCTGAAACTTAAAACCAGACATCTAAGGTAATTAGATTGATTCCACTCCAGCACCATTATCAATGGCATCCTTGCAGTGTATCAACAGGGAAAATCCAGAGGAAAAGAGACATATCTTTTTAAAGTTACTTGACTGGAGACTTTGAAAGCAACCACAGTGGGGCTTTTTCTTCTCTTTCCTCCCTGCCTTTTCTGGTCCCGAATCTCCACACAGCATGCTGTGAGCCTGGTAATTTGTAAAATATCATGCAGATCCGCAGCGCTCAGGACTGCTTTATATCTTGCACATGTTGGGTAGTAATTGGGGATTTGTATTTTCCACAGGGAAATTTCACTGAGTAGCGAGGTTTGTTTCTTTTTTTATGATTGTGCAGTTGTGATTGGCTGCTGTGATCTCAGAATGGGTATTTATGGGATGACCTGTGCCACCCTAGTGTGGTGATTATGACTTTTAATGCTGACTATTTATTGCCCTAGGCAAGGGATGCCAGGGTCCCTCTCTGTGGAAGGAAGCATTTCAAGGCCACTAAAGAAGTGCATCACTGGATTTTACATAGCATGGACCTGAAATAAATTGACTGGTTTCTCTTGTAATATTTATTAGAGAAAAATGAAATATTTATATACTTATTTATGTAATGGTCATTTTTTGGGGGGGAGGTAGAATTTCATGCTTGAAAGAAGCAAGCCTTCTTAAGGATATGTGTTTACTAGACACTAGGAAGAATGAACTTGTGTCTTATTCTGGGTTTAGATTTAGGCTTCAATGTTTGAATAATAAAAATAAAAATTCTCCAAAAGGAGAGATGTTTACTAATAGTGTCCACAGAAAGGAGAGCCAGAGAAAAATGGCTGATACAGAGGAAGTTATTCTGAAGACAGTATCTAGAAAACAGCATGAGAGACGGGAGAACAGTAGGATGTGAGATGGACCGAAAGGCGATGAAAAGATTCATTGCTGTGGGTGTGTGGAGCACATTGCCAGAGGGCCATTCTAGGCAGTACAGACTGCATTTCATACTTGGGAGGCCAGATTCTAATGAAAATAGAATGCGTTTTTTGCTGTGGTCAGTCAGTGGAGATTTACTTCAAGCTTAATTCGCTGTAATTTTGCTAAGTGAGCATCAGCAAGCAACAACAGTATAACATACCAGAAGTGCTAGGGAAGAAGGGCAATTGACACTATCAGTGTGAGTCTGCCACGGTCAGCGGCTTATGTATTAGAAGTTTGTGTAGAGGCTTCTGTGAGGGAGTGTCTAGGAACTTTCTTGGAGGGCATAAGCTCTGTTTTCATCTAGGTGTCATGTTAGCCACTGTATTGCCTTTGGGTGAACAAGTTCTCATTTCTTGACTGTAAACACTGGATTATCCAGTTTCTATTTAAAAAAATAACAAGCAAATAATTAAGTCAATGCTTGAATCTTTTCCATTATGTTGGTTTTGGGCACCAAGCATAAAAGTGTTTTTTTTTTTTGTTGTTGTTGTTTTTTCATACCTCGTGGATTGCCAAATTTGAAAAATAGTATCCAGGGAATATGTAAATACCAAATCAAGCAGAGGAAACAAGAGAGTGATTTTTTTTGTGTTTGCTTATTTCCAAGGTATAGATAATCTCATCAGTGCCAGTTTCAAACAACCAATGTAATAATGTTCCTTACAAAATAGAATGACAGGAAGCACACCTGCTTTTGAGGGAAAACGCCGACCTACTTTAACACAGCAACATGATCTAGATAGTTAGTTAACCTGAACCAAAAGCTCTATAGCAAAATGGTTAAAGTTCAACAGATCTGCAGGCCAAGGTTTATTACAGACTCTATTAATTTGTGTAGCTTTGGAAATTTGCCTATCTTCTCTTCTCTGTGTCCTAAAATATGAAACGAACAAACAAACAAAAAGTTACAGGGAAGACTGAAAGGATCCTTGTCAACCATTATCCATTTATCATGAGTGAGCTGGCATATAATGCAAGGGGTGGGCCAGGAGGCAGCATCTAATGCTGAGTCATATGCAAACTAGGAAGTAAGAAAGAGAATTGAAATAAAAATGAATATTCACTTTCAAGTGCTCCAAGTAACAGAGAACAACTTAATATCAAGGCTCACTCATCTGTTTCCCTTGCACTTGGCATCCCATTGGATCAAGAACATGTTTTGGGAAAAATAATTATTTTTTTAAGGAATTATTTCTTTATTTCATAAAATTGCCCAATCTTAACTGTATTGTAATACTCAAAAAGCTTTAAGACTGAATTTTATTTTTAATTTGCCTGTTGTTAGTGTAATGTTTTACTCTTGTACACAATGACCAGGTCTGTGATTTGAGAAACTACAGAAGTGCTCTGTTTTGGGCACTTATAAGTTAACATTGGGCACTTATAAGAAACATTATAAATTTCTTGTAATCTCAATGTATATATATTTATTTATTTCCCCTCTTTAATTTTTTCAGCTAAGGTCATCCTCAGAGACTCTGGCGGTTTCCCCTCTTCCAACATTGCCTTCTCCCCCACCAATTTCCTTTCTCCCCCCTGGTCCTCTCCACACACATCCTATTCTCCCCACACCTGATCCGCACCTCTGCTAGCATCCTCACCCCCTCTCCCACCCAGTATCCTCCATCTACTTCACACATTTTGGATATTATGTCTCTATTGGATGTGGAGTTAGTAAAAACCTTTTCCTATTCTGTAGGCTGCTCTGTCTAAATGATGGTATCCTTTGCCATGCAGAGGTTTTTCTGTTTCGTGAAACTGAATGCTGCTCTTATTGCCTGCATTAGTGGTGTTCTGCTTAGAAAGGCTTCTCCTCTACCAATGGGTTCAAGGCTATTCCCCACTTTCTCTTCTGCTGGGTTGAGTGTACCTGGTTTTCTGTTGAGGTCTTTGATCCAGCACAGAGTGATAAGTATGAGTCTACTTGAAAAAATTGTTTCTTATGTAGAAAAATGTCAAAACAACCTCAAGAAACCTACAGTAAGACTGACTGTAGATAATATGATGTAATCAAATATAAATACAATTTACTGTGTGTCATCATCTAGATATTATTATATTTCTGTGAACCTTCAGGGCTAAGGCTGTAGTCCAGTTGGTAAAACTTGCTTGGCATGTGCAGATCCTAGGTTTACTAGTCACTAGCAAAATATTACTTAAAAATAAAACAAAAGCATAAAGAAATGAAGAAAACTTTACATAGAAGAAAGACTAATTCAGTAGTCATATTACCAGTTTAAATGCTGGACTAACTACCTTTATTGAATACATCTATTAATACTTTTATAAGAATCTTTAGTAGAGTTAATACTACCGTTAGGGAGCCTAGTACCCACATTTTTTTTAATACATGAACTTTGAGGAACAGAAACATACATTTTCTTCTAAATATTTTTTCTATTGAAATTTCTCTTTCATTTAAAATGAACTTACCATGCACTGGTGCTTTTAATTGGGTGAATTAATGATAACTTTTTGTGGATATGCCAAAGAGAAGGGTAGTATATAAAGTTGAGAACCTTTAACTAAGCAGTCTTTCTCTAGGGTAATTAAAAATTATTCCAGCACCAATGTGCTCTCTTGCTCATTCATATACATAAAATCTTAGAAACTATGTTTCTGATATTTTCTTCTTTATCTACAGGTCTACAGTTAATCTCTATGACCAGTACTATGGAATTTTTTTCTAACTTGTTGAGGCAGGGTCTCATATTACCCAGGCTGGCCTCCATGTCATTGATGGTAGCCTTAAACTTTGTTCATCGTGTTAATCTTAAACATGCTTACTTGAAGAAGTTTGTGTGAGATTATATTTATATACAAAGAAACAAACAGATTTGGAAATAATTGCTGCCACATTTTGAAGCTAACTTTTTCTGTCTATGTGCATGCCTGTCATTTCATAAGCCATACATCTCTTTTTGTATTATTATGTCATTGCAATGCCTCGTGTATCTAGCCTTTTCAGTCTGGAGCACAGCATACATCTTACAACTTACAAAGCTACACAGATTTCCCCTCTTTTATCAGGCTTAGGTGTGATATAAAAAGTCAACAGTTTTTACATTTTGGCACAAATGGACATTTTGGTCTATCTCCTATCCTATGACTTCTTAATTATTTCTCAGGTTCATTATTGTCATGTTTTTTAAAAAACATTCTTGTGCATAATTTTAAATATAACACCTTAGAAGCAAACTAGAGACAATGTATAGATAAACCAGAGAACCGAGAAAAGTATCCACAAAGAGAAGCGATAAGGATACAGGATTTTGAGTCCTTAAAATTCTCTTGATGAATAGTTGTGAAATATCTACAAGAATATATATCTCTCAAAACAATTTTTGACCAGTTATAGTCATATGGTGACTGTACAAATATGGAGCTAGTATTCTACTATATGATGAAATGTACTAAAATATAAGTAAAGTCCTTGCTGTTTCCCAGCACAGCCGTTTTTTTTTTCTTTTCTTTTCTTTTTTTTAAGGAGGGAGTTGGGATGCTCTTACTACATGTACATGAATGGTATGTACATTCGACAAAGATGAATACATACCACAGATAAATTTATGGTGCATATGCCTTATTTTGAGGCAGACTAAAACCCTCAGTTATTGTGCTCAGAAACTCTTAACTAATTTGTAAAATTTTTATTTAAAAAAATTGAACTTGTGTGTTTGTGTATATGTGTACTCTTAACTAATGAACTATCTTTCCAGGACCTATAAATTTTTAAGATGAATAAAAATAATGTTCTGAATCTGCTATCAAGTCATTAATATGTGTGTGTGTGTGTGTTGAGGAAGAGGGAAGGGGAGGAAGAAGGAAGGAGAAAGAGAGGGGGGAGGGAAACGGAGGGAAACGGAGACACAGAGAGAGAGAGATGTTCCTGTGTAGTATTTTTGGAGACTGACAGCATTTTTTGTGGGAAGTTAAACTTTGAAAGAAATATTATTCTAAGAGAAAAAGTACATTTACATTCTTGGTGCCTGAGGAGGTGAGTTTGTGTTTGGGGCACAGACACTTGGCATTGGGTTACTTCCTATCTCTGCTCATAAGTAAATCTATAATAAATAAGATGACCCTCTTGCCTTCAAGACACCATTGGCTTAACAGATTGCAGAGTTTTAACCTGAGCCGCATGAGCTGCAAAGATGATTTTAGAGCCTCTGCCCAACAGCACAACAAGCTCTCGTGTGTGACTTGCTTCGCGGCACAGCCGCGCGTGATTGAGACTTACCTCAGAGACATTTTAACGAAGGTGTATATTTGTTGCCTTGCTTTGTTTCCTGTCAGAAGTGATACATGTTTCTGGAAAACAATCATTATTACTATTGTTGGTATTGTCCGACTCAATTTTCAAAGTACAGATCAATTTGGAGGTTGCTTTTTAAGACTCATTGTTCACTGTGAGTTGTTGGAAGCTAAATAGAATACGTAATACTTAAAACTTATAAGACTCTATTGAAGCTTTCTGTCTTTAGAAACAGAAGAAAGTGATTTGGTAAAAATATTAAGTTGGTTTAATTAACAATACCTAGTTTTCTCATAAGTTTATGCAAACATGTCTGGGGTCATACTGAATTCTGACTGTACATCTAAATGTGAGTCCTTGCTGTGGTCGGGGTTCTTTTGCCAGCCATCTGATGTTTGAGAGCTGACTTTATTTATTTATTTGCTGAATAAAACATTAATCCTTAGACATTCTCAGTGTTCAAAAATCAGGTGTTAGTGAGCATTCATACATATTTGCCATTGCACAAATGCACTAAGGTTCCATCATGTTGTAAAAACATTTGATGTTGTTATGCACTCTTTCCTTCAATATCCATGACTGACTTGGCACTGCAGGAGTTAAAATTAAGATGATATAGTCTGCAGATTTAAGGGATTCACACATAGCAGTGTTGTGAAGGAAGCACACTGAAGAGCAGGCCTGCAAATTCTAATGAAGAAAGATGAGCCTAGTGAGGTCATCGCAGGTTGTGGAAAGCAGAGTGAGACTTTACGAGGATTGTGGGACATTCACTTTTGTTGACTGGTTTGCTTGCTAAATAATGAAATCTTAATTATTTGTTCTAAAGAAGGTCTATTTGTAGTGGTAAAAAATTTTGTCACCACCTTGTACCAGTTGAGCAATCCTGGGTACAGTCTTTAGCTTCAATTTTTTTTAACTTATCTTATTGGAGACTTAAGGGTCTTGGTATGTATCCATAACAGAAATGATAGATACCATCTACATACAGGTATAGCAACAGGGCCATAGATATAAACAAGGAGGAAATTCATTGTGCAAGCTGTCTCAGGTTGGAATGGGGGCTGAGAAGTACACTATATGCTCCGCACAAGCTGAAGTTCAAGAAAACATTGAGATATTCAACATTAAAAAAGAACACACTGGCTCACCATAGCCCAGCAAGGAAAACTGAAATTCTAACTCAGAAGGAGAAATTTTTCTGATTATAGGCCACCTTCTCTCCATTGTAAAGTTGAAAGTTGTTAAGTGAAGCTGCTGCATCTCTGTGCAATCAAATTACAGAGTGAGGCTCCAGTTCTTAAAGGAAACTCAGACTCAGAACCTCAAATGAAACTAATGATGTTAGTAAGCTCAGCTGAGCTCTAAGTCTTTTTGCAGGGAGGGATTATTATGTTTACTTCTTACTTACTTACTTGTGCTTGTGCGTTGGGGAGTGGAGGCTTCCTGCATATGGAGGTGTGAAGACAAAGTGTGGGAGAAATTTAGGTTGACAAATAACCAGTTCTCTGCTTGCATAATTTGGGTCCCCTGAAATCAAGTTCAGGTCCTTGGGCTTGGGGGCAAGCACGACTCAGCCATCTTTCCAGCCCAAGTGAGGCTGTTTTTCCTGAGGGAACTCAAATCATTATCTTTCTTGTTGACATCCAAATGCAATAACCTAAGGCACCACCTAGACTTTTAAATCTTCTAAATGTTTGTTAACTTGGGTATTTTATGCTGTACCTTGTCCTAATGAGCTGTCAGTCAGGGAAATCAGGTAATATTAGGGAATCATGTTACCATGAGTTGCAGTAGGAGTCAACATTTAAAGATTTCCATTTAGACACTTAGAGAAGCTGAGGAACAAATGATGTAACTAGACTGTGTGGAGACTTTCTAGTTACTTTCCTGTTGTCTCTGTTATGGTTACAACCTAGTGAACTGTAAGTCAGAAGCCTTAACCTGCAGGCAACTGATCAAATGGGAAAGGAAGGAAACAGTGCCAAGACAAGGGCGTCTTTTCTTCCTGAGATTTGTCTGTTTCCTTCTTGCAAGCTCTGTATTTTGATCCCTTCCTTGCAGCAGGAGACATTGGATGGATTACTTAGTGCAGGAACCCTGAGTATTTTAATGAACCCCTTTTTCATTCACTTCATATTATGAGCAAGAATGGTTCTAAATGTGGCATTTTTCTCACTGTTCAGAGGCTTCTGAGGTTACCATTAATGGCTGAAATAATGTTTAATCTACTGTCATTCTGCTAATTTAAACATTTTCTGCCATTTTCTTAAAAAGTCAAAATATTTAAACAATTTTATGTACAATATATTTTGTCATATTATTTCTCCCCTCCCAACTCTTCCAAAATCCTTCCCACCTCCCTACTCATCTAGTTTCATGCCTTAAATCTCTACCCAATCCACTTCATGACAGCCCATCTGTCTTTCAAAAGAAAGGCTCAAAGCAAACAAAAACTCAAAAATGCCAAAACAAAACACAAACACAATGTTTTGTGTTGGTCAACTACTCCTGAGTTTCGGGCCTGTCCTGACCTGGAATGTGCTTGATAATTTTAGAAAACTGATTTTTCCTTTTCTAACAGGAATATTTATTTCAGAAAAATATTTTAAAATCACCTTCTGCACCCTAGCCTAGAAACTGGCTCAAGTGACCTTATTTTGAAGGAACAACTTGAGGAAATGTGAACCCAGCAGAGATTTCATGAGAATTCCCTGAACTTGTTCTCACAAATAATGCCAAGGATGGAGATAAACGACTGTTTCTCTCTTCAGAATTTTGTTTCTCAACATTTTGAGACCTAGGTTGCAAGATAGCCATTTAAGTGTATAAGCAGTAATTTATCATAAAATTTTGGCATGATTCACAGATATATTTAGGCCTTAAATTGAAAATTATGATGTTTGACAACTATATTGATACACATGGTAAACAATCACTGAGCCCTCTACTCAGGACTCCTGACGCTAAGCCTTGATTCATCTTTTTTTTTTTTTTTTTTTATTTTTATCTCAATCACAGGTTAGGTACTTTGAATCCCAGGCGTAGCCCCCTCCCTCATTCCCACCCACCCTCCCACTCCCTCATCTCCCTCCTCCCCGCCCCCTCCAAGTCCACCAACAGGGGAGGACCTCCTTCCCTTCCATCCAGCCCCAGCTTATCCTGTCTCCTCAGGGCTGGCTGCAATGTCCTCCCCTGGGATCTAGCCAGTCTGTCACTCCCCGGCTTGTATGGGGGAGGGTCAAAGAGTCAGCCATCAAGATCATGACTGAAACAGTCCCTGTTTCCCTCAGTAGGGTCTTCAGTCGGACACCGAGCTATCATGGGCACCATCTGTGCGGGGGTTCCAGGACACATCCACAAATGGTCCTTGTAGAAACCGTCTCATACAAGACCCCTGTGCCCTGCTCAGTTTGGTCTTTGTGGAGCTCTTGTTCTCCCCAAGTCTCAACCTCCCCCAGATCTATCATTACTTCTCGCCCTCTGTCAGAGGCTTGATCTCGAGTCTTAATATCTGCTCTGATCATCTTTTTACCCCTTTTGTCCCTACTGTGTGTGCTTAATACCCCTCCCCCATTTACTATGTGTTTAATGGAAATCACCCATTTCAAGTTTCCATCGAAGTATTTCTTCATTTAGGCAAGAGTAATTTGTCTAATCACTCTCTATCATTTTTATTGTTTCTATGAGTCCATACCTTAGTATGTTGCCCAGCTAGGTTTCCACTCCTAAACTCATGGGATTCCCCTGCCTTACTTTTCTTGTAGCTATGCCACAGGTGCATACTGCTACATTAGGAGATGCTTTTCACTAATAACATAGAATTTGAAATGACTTTTCTGTTATTTTGGTTGTGTGTTTAACACCACAGTCTGGCTAGCCAAATTTGGTAAAAGCATCTCACGGCATCTTCCTGAACCGTTTTTTTCTACTGAATGGTAGTTTCTAATACGTAAGACTCCATAATGCCTGTTTGAAGAAATAGGTTCCGTGGATCCAAACTCTGCTAACCTCTATTTACCTAGATGTCATTTCTTCCTTCTTTCCTCTTTCTGTAGTTTATAAAGTAACGTACTCTGCTAAAAGTTATGGGGAGACGAATTCTGTGATTTTCAGCATGAAACACTGAGTTACTGAAGGTACATTTTAAACTGTGCTGGGACATGTGTCCAAACCATTGCTGCTCTGGACTAGAAAGGTAAACATTTGGCGTGAGGCCATCACCACTGCTCAAGACAACAGTTTGGGGGCTTCTTTGCAAAAATTGCTTTTCTAAAGTTTTTTTTTAATGTTTTCCGCATGCTGAATCTTTATTTTCTGGGATTGAATTAGATTTCTGAAACCTGGCAAAACTTTTGGGGAGCTGAATTTGGCAGCCAAGATGAATGCTTACGCTGTGTAATGTCATTTCTGGCTATTTTGGTACACTGTGCCTGAGGAGAGAGTGGTGCCTTATGTAACTGTAAATTGACTTCGACGCAGGGATAATGAGAATAATAATGTAACAGCTGGCTGCTTCCTCTCTTCTTCAGAATCCCATCTTGTGTGGTCTGCTGTGCATTGACCTATTTCTACACAGTTCATAAACAATCGCTCTCAAAGTTATTTTTTTATGATTGGAATCTACATACACACACACACACACACACACACACACACTTTGACACTGCTCCTCCAGATATTGGTAAAGTCTGCTCTTCCTAACAGTCATGGTGAAGAATTTTAAAAGACCCTTGTTCTCATAACTCACAAGGGAGGGCTCTAGAAACAGCCCCACCATTTAAAAGCTGTAATTGACAACCTCAGTTTACTTGTCTGTCTGTCTATCTATCTATCTATCTATCTATCTATCTATCCATCCATCCATCCATCATTCTATTAGATAATGGTCTTGTTATACTGACTGTTATGATCTAGGGTTTGTTACCCTTTACAGCACCGGATTTGATTGGCTTCACTATATTCACTGGGAAAATTGAACTCTTTGAGATTAGGGCCCATTAGACACTAATCAGTATTTCCTGTCCATATTTCAGCACATAGTGAGCACTCAACAGATAAGATTTATAAAGAAACTATGGAAATTGAGTTTTGCTTTTGTGAAATAAAACTTAACCCATCGCCACTGCCACAGTTTGATTATGATTTGTCCCTCACAAATGCAGATAGAAATTTAATCACTATTATAGGATGCTGAGAGGTGGGACCAAATGGGACCATTAACAACTAATCATGGTTCTGACTTCATGAATGGACCAAGACATTTCTCTCATTAATGCATTGGTTGATAGACTAATGGTTAAATGTGTCAGTTTTAAAATGGTTATCTAAAAATACCTGTTAGGCAAGGTCTCTGGAGCACAGTGATACCCTGCTTTACCTGGGTATTCTGTCATCCCAAAATTATTGTAAAATGTAACCCCTTGAATTTAGAGAAGAGTTCTGGGTCAGACAAACCTCTCTCTTCTATATAGCTTACCTCTCCTGTGGCAATTAGCAACAGAAAACAGGCTAAGAAACCCATCTGCCTTTATTCTTGTAGACTAACATTTTTAGGAGATGTGATAACCATTTCTCATGACACTGTTCTTTGAGGAATGAGTAGTCATTAGGCCACTAAACAAGAAATTCTGAGTGGGAAATGTAACCATATAGAGGGGCCTCATGTGACTCGTATGACCATGAAGCTATATGGTCACAAATGAAGTAAATAGAAGTGATATGAAAAGAGAGCAGCCCATTCCTAATAATCTTCCCCACATATGAAAATGGAGGTGAGGGCTACTTACAGGAGTTAGAGAAAGCAGCCAGAGCCTCTGAAACCCTCACCTCTGTCTTTACCCCAGAACATAGCAGAACATACCTCCATGGACTTTCTCTTTGTATTAAGGTTGTTATGTGAGAAAGAGACAAAATTGTGTCTTGTAAAAGCTGCTATAGTATGCTTTGGTCTTATAAAATGCATTTGTAGTCACCCAAAATATGGGCCACCTTTTCAGTGATCTTCTCAAAGCCACCATTCTTTTCCTCAAGGCACCTTAGATGGCTTTAGTCTCCATCACTCCTTTGTTCTTGTCAATAGTGATGATGACATCACCAATAAGATCTTGTCATTAATATTCTGTTCTAGAGACACAGAAATGTACTACCTCTGGACATTTAATGTGTTGGTACTATTAATTTCTCCCTATTAGTACTTTTTCCTGATTTCGCTTACTTTCTTAGCTACTTAGGATTCTTGTTCATCTTCAAAGTCATTTCATGCAGCTGGGTATTACTGGAGAAAAGCAAGAGAGTGTAAGTCTGTATTCCTAGGTTTTCATGCCATTGTTTCTTCAGTCCTCATAAATTCTATGCCACAACTCTTCAACAAAAACATTTCTTCAAAGGTTGTTTAAAAGAAAGCTAATATATCTCACATCTTCCTCCTTTTGAAGTTAGCAATCTGTCCCTCTGTGTTCCCACATGCTGACTCTTGGTCTTTATACATGAGGTGTCTCTGCAGCCATCAAAGACAGATCCCTTGGTTGTGCTCGGGCCTGGCCTTATTTCAGAGTCTTAGGAGCATGACCCTTCTAGCAATTGCCATGGCTTTCTCCTTATTCATTAGTCAGCAAACATGCTAGATCTTATAACAACAACTTACTTAGAAAAATAACGCTTTAGACACCCAGAGAACTGAACTAACCCTGTTTCTTTCTTTTTCATTAACTATAAAACCTAATTAAAATACTTTTGCTGAGGTGGCCATGCCCACTCTCCTGCCTCCTTTTGTTTAAGGACACTCAGATTTAGTGCTTTCCTATGAATCTCTTCTGAGACCAAAATAACAACTTTTTCTCTTTTTATTTCTCTTTCTCTCTGCCTAATTAATTCCTATCTCTGCTGCTTTGGTGTCTTCCATTATTATCGACCATATGAGACTTCAGATTCCCGGCATGGCTTTTGCATCATTGAACCCTCTTTCTTCAGCCCTGTTGCTGCTTTTCCTCCTGTGCTCACCTTCTAAAACCAACACATTACAGAATATGACTTGAACATCTGTTTTTCTCAAACTCTTTTCTTCTGTCTATCACTACTATATCCCCAATACTAACAGTGTTTTGTACATGCTATAGCCTCAGTAACATGTATAAAATGTATGTATATATATATATGTACATATATATATATATATATATATATATATATATACCCCTTCTTACAAAAAAAAAAAAAACAGTAGGAGTCTGGAGAGATAGATGCCTCAGCAGTTAAAAGTGTGAGCTACTCTTGCAGAGGATGGGGATTCAATTTCCAGTGTCCACATTGTGCTCATACTGTTTAGTTCTAGGGATCCTACAGCATCTCCTTGCCTCTGCAAGCACTGCATGCACATGGTGCATGGTTACACATACAGACAAAACATCCACAGATAAAAAATTAAAAAACCAAAAGTAATAGTAAATAACGGCTGTTAGTTTTGCTCTATACATTCATTTTTGGAGTGTCTCTGAACTTTTTCCTTTTGTTTTAGTACAGTGTTGGGATACCATAATTACTCCCTGAGTGGGACAGCTCAGCAATTATCTTTATATGACTCTATGAAGTGCATGGAAAAACTTAAGTATTGGCCTCTACACACGTAGGCAAAAAGTGTTAGAGTATTAAACAATTACCATGTGAATTTTCTAGTTTTAAGATTCCTTTCGGTTGCAAAACTATACTTTCTTTACTTGAATACACAAACAATTCTAACTATGTTACTTGTAAGACAGCTATACAGTCCAACTTCCATTTTACTATAATTTTGCCCCACCCTTTCCAATTTTACTAATTGGAGAGCAACCTTTGTTCATAGTGTGCTTTCATATAGTTAATGAAAGATTGCTAAGTCCCCAGCTTCATGATTGCATTATGTTTAAAGTGGCTTAAGCTATCTGCACAGGAAAACAACACGTTCTGATCCATTTAAAGGATTTTGTGGGCAGTCAGGTCTCCAACTCTTAATCCACCTCATTATGCTCTGGTACACTGAAACAGAGAGGGTGTAGGTCTCTGCAGATACTGGCTGAGAGACTTCACCACCTATTATTGACAAGCTAAGCAAGCCAGACCACAGAGAGCACTCACAGCTTGTGACCACATGACAACCAGAGAGATGTGGGTTGGGCTGGTGGATGGTGAGAGCACATCTCCCAGTTATCACCTGGTCTAAAATTTTCTCAACTGTTCATGAAACCAATAACCAGGTATGGACTAGTCATTCCTAGCCACTTCTGATGTTGCCTCTAGAAACATCGCCTTTGAATCTGATTACACAACTCATAAGCCGGTTTCTCCCCATATACCCTACTCCCAAGAACTGTGACATTTTATGTACAAAGCTTTTCCTTGGTTCTTAAATGCATCCTTATACACTATAGTCTTTATTAGTAAGAAGCAAGGCATCAGCAATGACATCCAGCCCTAAAAGTTCAATGTCATGATGACTGAGCCATTACCTTCCCTACCAATGCCACAGTTACAGTCCCAGTTAGATACTTATGAAGTGGACATGCCCCTAGATAAACTCAGAGCCATATATGCCCATCAGGTCACAAGACCTTCCATGTAAAATTATATATCTTGTTCCTCTCGAGTAAATTGAAAAGCAGGCCAATGTTCTTCATGAGAAGAATGTAGCTACTCTGCTCTGGCCAGTGATGTAATAATATCATCTCCTTGTGAAAAAGTTATCAGAAAAAACTGAAAAATTATGGGTCTTCTTTGCCTTTCATTTATGTTGTTACAGTGTAGTCTGCAGGAGGCCAGTATAGATTTCTGGTATCTATATTTCAAAAAAGAAAACCAGGCGGAGTGGTATACACCTCTAATCTCAACTCTAGGAGGCAGAGGCAGGAAGATCTCTGTGAGCTGAAGGTCATCCTGGTCTGCAAAGTGAGTCCAGGACAGCCACAACTACCTTCCCAGAAAAAACCTATTTCAAAAAACCAAACAAAGAATAGAAAGAAAGAAAGAAAGAACGAAAGAAAGAAAGAAAAAGAAAAGTGGTGACACATGCATTTAAGCCCAGTACTCAAGAGAGAGAGGCAGGTGAATCTCTGTGAACTTGAGGACAGCCTGGTCTATAGAGTGAGTTCAAGGACATCCAGAGCTACACAGAGAAACTCAGTCTAGAAAAAAACAGCCAATCAACCAACCAAACAACAAACAAACAAACAAACAAACAAACAAACACATAAATAAGTCACTTTTGCTTTACTTAGTCTTGAATATGATCACACAATATTTGTTATCTGGTATTCACTCATTTATTTCAGCTAGCCTTACACAAAGTATTTACCTTTAGAACTTTCCAAACTCTAGTATGGAATTTCTCCATGTTTTATAGTCAAAATGAATTATAAGTAAATTCTGGACCACAACAGTGTCATAACAAATAGGTTTATAAAAGATGTAGATTGATACCTCATTGATTTGTTCTTTCTTACAGTTTAACATTTCTCATTGAGAAGTCAACATTTTCTCCATATTTTATATATTATTTTATTATCACTGCATAACCATAATCTACACATCAAAATCACTACACAGATTACATTGTGAATAGCAACTAGTGTTAATTATAATGCAGTGTCTGTTGGTTACCATAAGCCCAGGAGTGCCACTTCTTAGGAGGTAAACAAGGTTTAGTGAAAGTCACACTGATCGGCAATTGAAAACAATGAAACACTCTACAATTCAGAACTTCCATGGAGCTAAATCACCTCTTCTCCTTCCTCATTCATGCGCACCCTCACACACATGCTGTAACAGGAACAGCATTAAGGAATCTTAGGCTCCAGAAGCTGTGCAGAAGAAAGCACTGAACACATACAGGTTCTCTGGATTGGGGGTAGGGTGGAAGAATTCCAGCTCAGAGACGGTGAGGAACACAAGACAGTGTTCCTAAGGACTGTTTCTGTCTGATCTCAGTAAAGGCTTCTGCGTGGCAATGCTGGATTTGGAAAGATTTTCTAAGTCCTTTGCTAAACCTCTGGGGAGCTGTCAGGTGACTCATAAACTGTAATCTCAATTACCAATTATCCCAAGATGGCTCTTCATGTATCTTATCCTTCCCAGGTAAATCTGCTTGTGCAGGTCCAATGCCGGCCTTCCTCCTGTGTCCACTTTCCCTCCCAGGGTGCATACATACACCAGCGTATTCTCAGTGGTTGTCAGGAACCTCCCTAAAGTGAAGTTATTGTGAAAAAAACTACCTTATCCTCCTAGTTGTTATTCCTACCGAAACTAGTTTATGTCTCCTTGTGTGTTACTGTTAACTTATTTCCTGATCATAATCAAGCAGATGTTTGGCTCCCGACATCCCTCAAATATGTATTTTTAAACAGAGACCATATTGAGGCAGTGGGAGAGGGTTCCCAGAACATCACAGCTGATACAAGACACCAGGCTGATAACAGCTTAATAACAGATCTTACAGCACACCTAGTGGGAACGAGGTGTCTGAAAAGTCACTCTTCTGCTCTAAATGAGTGCCATTAGGAAAAGAAAGTCCTTACAGAGAGGGCACAGGTGGGACTCAGGTATGGCAGGTGCTTGTTCCTGTGTCTCAGCCATCGGATCCCATTAAGGCTAATGAAGCATTCAAAATAAAGAACAAAATGGAATTAGCAGGGTGAGGCTTGATGAAAATTGAATCAGTTGGAATAGGAGATGATAATGCAAATGTAAATTACAGTGACAAAGCTCATTAATATTTCTCCTTATGTTTATATTTTCTTACTCCTACTACAACTTTCATGCCGTTTCAATATATCTGAGAATAAATGCATGTGTCCAAATGTTTGAGTGTTACCACTCAATGTTCTGTTTTCAATGCAACAGAGTTGGAGGTTATTAGGAAAAGGAAAAGGGTTTAATATAGATGTGTAAGCATGAACATTAAGACAAAGAACCATTCAAGGGAAGGTTAGTTTATGTACAGTACCTGCATGGAGTTCTCAGGAGAGTCAAATGGCTGGAGAAATGGTTCAGAAATAAAGAGTATACAATGTTCATATAGAGCACCTGAGTTCTATTCCCAGGATCATATGAACCACCTATAACTTCCATTCCAGGGATCTAAGCTTCTGACCTCTGTGGGCACCCATATTAATGTGCACAGACCCTTGCACACACATAATTAAAAATTCAAAATAAATCTTGTAATGATTTTTGGAGAACATCATCTTCACTTCTCTCTCCTCTACCTCCAATTCTTCCTGTGCCTTAGACACTCCCTCTTATGTTTATGACCTCTTCTATAATGAATATTGTTATACACACACGACATGCACACTCAAATTCTCCCTAAACCCATTAAGCCCATTTAGTGTTGCTTTTATGTACTTGCATTTAGGGCTAAAAACTTAGGATTGGATAACATATCTGGGATCTCATTCTGGAGAAACCTGATTTTCTCTCCCTTAGCAGCCTTTGACTGAGTACTGTTCATCATCCAAGTAAGGAACACTGGGAAATTCCCTCCATTCCCATTGGCATAGTAACTGGAATTGTCAGATCTTGTTTAAGTGATTATATTGTTGCAGTTTTATGGATGCAGCTTCTATGTCATGTCTAGAAGACACTACCTCTTCTCATTCATAAAATTTTTCTGTTTTCTGGTCATATTTATTTTATTGGGACCTCCTGGAAGCAATGCCATAGTTGTAGTAGTAAGCATTTCCCATGCTGAAAATTTCATCAGTCTAGCAGGCTAGGAAGAGACAGATTTGAGCAGGCACAGACATGGGAAGCTCCTCATATAAAGCCATATAAATAGACAAGAACCTTAAATTAGGTACTGCTCACAACTGGCTCACAACTCTTGTAGACAGATAATTACACACAAGTCATCAATGCTGGAATTATTTCTGTCCATGTATTTATCAATGAGCAAGACAGATGTTTGACAGGGATTTGCAACCAGAAGGGTAATGATCATTGAGTGGTGACCTGGGAAGCTGAATACTGAGTAAAGAGAAAAGTGGGTCTTCATGTTAGTCGTGGGAGGATAGATAATCATGAGATGACTTCCTGTTCGTTTTGTTGAATGGGGCTGTATGCAGGTCTATTGAATCAGTCTGCTTACATTGTAGAGCACAGCCCACCTTTAGGAATGGCCATGGGCAAAGGTCTGGTGATCAGTGTGGTCCAAGGTTTCCAGGGTGACGACCAATTGGGTATTTGCATACTCACTTTGGTCAGTGAGAACTTTTGGTCTTTAAGGAACCAATACATAAACAAAGAAAAGAAAGGAAAGAAGAAAGAAAAGTCCTTCTGCTTAATGGATACCAGTGAGCCATTTTAATTGATTAGACTTTTGACTGTAGTAAGGTATCACTGCTGAAGTAATAACACTTGAATGAGAACATAAATGAAATATCCAGAACACCCTTATTAGCAAATCTTACCATTTGTATCTATAATGTGTAACGACATCATTATGTTAAGCTATTATAGACTTTCCTCGCAAGCTTATTTTTGTCTCCAATATTATTGCTATTTCAATTTATAGTACATTTAGGATAAATGATTATATTATAAAAGGAGCTACATTTTAAAGCTATTGTACTATGCTTAATTATCCTTAAGTAGACTCAAACCACCATAATATTAGTACAATTAAAAACACATTAAGTGGAATGTTTAAATCTGTGTACTTAAATACATAAAATATTTCAAACCTAACTTTCATGTCTTTCTTACATGAAATATAGTTTAAGGTACATATAAGATTGTTTGAAAAATATTTTTTTAACTGCTTATGCTTTCTTTGTAATGGTAACCAATTCTTTCCTATCTTATGTACTACTCAGCTGGTATTTTTCATGGATTTGACCTGGGTACCTAAAAGAATAAGAAACAACAACAACAAAAACAAAACAAAAAGAAACTGGTGCTTGCTCTACGAATCATATCACTGAACAATGTACTGTATAAAATTGTAGGTTCACTCTGATATATTTATATATATTCATGCTTACTTTGTGATGATATTCATTCCCCCAATAGCTTCTTCTTTGCTGCTCCTGTCCCTCTCTCTTCCTAAGCAGTTCTCTTTCTAATTTTACTTCTTATTTTCTTTTCCTTTTTCCTCTTTCTTTCCTCTCTCTCTCTTTCTTTTTTCTTTTTCTTTTCTTTTTTTTTTTGAGACAGGGTTTCTCTGGATAACTGTGGCCCATCCTGAAACTCACTTTGTACACCAGGCTGGCCTCAAACTCAGAGATCTGCTTGCTTCTGCTTCCTGAGTGCTGGGATTCAAGGCCTACACCACCACTGTCCAACCTTATTTTATTTTTCTATGTATTGATATTATATATGAGAAAAATTACCATATTACTTCTGTTTAAAATTTCTGATGTTGATATCCAGAGTATCATTGATACTCTACATTATTTTTAATTTTAACATTTTTATTTTATATTAATCACAGGTTATGTACTTTGTATCCCAACCATAGCCCCCTCCCACATTCCCTCCCTATCCCACCTTTCCCTCCCTCATCTCTTCCCTGCCCCTTTCCAAGTCCACTGATAGGGGAGGACCTCCTCCCCTTCCATCTAACTCTAGCTTATCAGGTCTCTTCAGAAATGGCTGCAATGTCCTCTTCTGTGGCCTAACAAGGCTGCTCCTCCTCGGGGGGCGGGAGGTCGAAGAGCCAGCCATTGGGCTGGGTTACTCTTTACATTTTTTAAATTCAGCTTTATTTTGTTTATTTAAACTATTTTCTTAAAGATGTTCTGGCTGCCATGGGCTACAGCTGAGCAGGGGTTCTAGGTTATATCCATGAATGGTCCTTGGTTGGAATATCAGTCTCAGAAAAGACTCCTGTACCCAGATATTTTGGCTCTTTTGCTCTCCTTGTGGAGCTCCTGTCTTCCCCAGGTCTTACTATTTCCTCCTTCTTTCATAGGATTCCCTGCACTCTGCCCAAAGTTTGATTATGTGTTTCAGCATCTGCTTTGATACACTGCTGGGTAGAGTCTTTCAGAGGCCCTCTGTGGTAGGCTCCCTTCCTGTTTCCTGAGCGGGGAGCAGTCTTACCAGGACACAGAAAAGGTCCTGATGAGACCTGATAAGCAAGGGTCAGATCGACTGGGAAGAGGACCTCCCCTATCAGTGGACTTGGAGAGGGGAATGGAAGGAGATGATGGAGGGAGGGTGGGATTGGGCGGAATGAGGAAGGTGGCTACAGCTGGGATACAAAGTGAATAAACTAATTAATAGGAAAAAAAATATTCTGGCCACTGGTCAGAGTCAAACGTCCAAGTGAGAATAACTGCTGTATTTGAACACAGTTTTGGATCTTCAATGGGTTTAATGTTTTTTTTTTAAATCTCTGTAGAACTTATAGCTTTTTCTAAAAGAGAAATTGTAAGTAAAAACTGAACATTATTTGATTAATTCCTGTCTTCATTTAAGGTGATAAGTAGAAATGTTGAGGGGAAGGTGTTAAATTAGAAATAATTTGGGAAAGTTTATTAATGAAAAAATAGCTATTTTTCCTTATGTAAAAGATAGCTACTTGTGTCTACCAATACACTTATTTCTGGCCATAGGTGTGTAAATCACCAATCTGCTATAAAAACCAAGTCAATATTATCTAGAACTATTAAAGGAATCTATATTCTACAACCTCAAAAATTCTATTTCAGGTTGCATATAACCTACAGCAATTTTTCTCAAACTTTAATGCACAGCCAAATTGCAGGAACCTTGTTAGAATTAAACTTCTAATTTTGTAGATATGGGATAAAACCCGAGTGTTCCCCTCGCTGCAGCCTCCTATGTGAATGTTGTTCTGCTAGTCTGTGGGCCAAGGCTGAGTACCCACAACCAGAACTGCTGCTCTCACAGTATATTTTCCTGGCTGGCAAGCATCAACATCTCCTGGGAATTTATTAAAAAATGCCAATTCTTGGGTACCAACAAATGCAACCCTCTGGGAATTAGTGCTTTAGAAAATCTTCCAGGGGCTAGAGAGATGGCTCAGTGGGTAAGAGCACTGTCTGCTCTTTCAAAGGACCCGGGTTCAATTCCCAGCACCCACATGGCAGCTCACAACTGTCTGTAATGCTCATTCCAAGGGATCTGACACCTTCACACTAATGCACATAAAATAAGGTTAAATGAATAAAAATAAATAAATGAAAATACTTAAAAAAGAAATCTTCCAAAATGATGCAGGTCATGTTAAAGTGTATCAGAGTTCATATGTAGAAATAGTCTCAACACTATTGTTAATAAAACTCAAAGCTGGAAAGATTTCAAACAATTTCACTAGGTATATAAGTTAATATTACTTATTCACTAAGCTTCCACAGAGCAATGAAAACAAGTAAACAGTATTTAACAATATGGATGAATCTTACAGACGTTAAGCCTAGAAAATAAAGCAAAATTCCTATAAATACTGTTAAGAATGTAATAAAATCATAAAACAGTCATATATATTTAATTCTACCTCAACAAAGTTAAAATAGTTATGACATTTTAGAGAAGTCCACATAAATGATAAATCTATAAATAAAATTTAAAGGTAGTAGCTAAAATTCACAATATGGATCATCTATAGTGTAAATTAAAATGCTATTTTATGTACACTGGTGAGGGCTAGCTTTTGTAATACTTTTTTAATAGAATGGTACTAACATGTGCATATATGAATAGTCACTTTGTAATTATTTAACACTTTTATTTTACATTTTTTAAAAGTTAAAATATACAAGGGCAGTAAAGTGTAAACACATTTTTTTTCTATTATAAAATTTTTTCTTTAGTTAATAATGGATTTCTGTAACCAAAATCATACCATTGTGCACTGTGATAGTGAATTGTGATTGCCAGTTTGACTGAATTGAGAGCTACCACTTGTCATGCCTTTGAATACATTTCTAGAGAGTGGGGAAAACACACCCTGAATATAGGTGGTACCATCCCAAGGACTGGAGATAAGGACTAGATGGGATGGTTTTGAAACTATAACAAGTGATAAGGAAAAATGATGAGCACTTTTAGAAAAAAATTAAGATGGCAACATTTTTTAGCACAAGGATCAAACCGCCCGTCAGTCTTGTGAACAGCCTGTAAACGATTGTCAGAACTTTTTCTTTGTGTTTGTCATGTTGACAGGTTGTACTGCTTTAAGTTCTGCTTCAATGTTCAAAACTCCTTGCTTGGGAGAGTGCTTGCCTAGCATGTAGGGAACTCTGACTTCATCCCTAATGCAGAATAAACATAGTGTGGTCACACATTCCTATAGTCCTAGCACACTTTGGAAACAAGAGCATCAGAAGTTCAAAGGCATCCTCTGCTATATATTGAGTTTGAGAATTGCATAGCATATGACAGACCATGTCTCAAAAGAAAGACAGAAGGAAGGAGAAAGGAAGGAGCAAAGAAATCAAGAAACAACAACAAAGAAAAACCAAACTAGACAAACAGCAACAACAACCAAAACAAGAACCAAAAATCATTTTGGCTAATATGTAAATATTGACATTCTAAAACTCATTCATTCATTTTGAATAATTTTTTGGAATGAGAGTCAACTTACAATTAACTGTTAATGGAAGTCCTAAACCACAGTGTTTTGATGCAGCTCTCTGATCCCAGATATCACTTTCTCCATCCTACCATAGGGTAGGGTAGAGATTCCCGCATGAAGAATGGCATCGGATCCAAAGGAAAAAAATCTCCTGAGAAAGTTTCATTTTCCTTAGTTTCCATTAATGTTAAAGTTCTTGACTTCTCATTTTTACAACCTCACTAAAAGGTTTATGCATGATGGGAGAAATGTCCATAGGTGAAATCTAAGTGAAGCTTCTAATGCCTATAGAGTTTCAAGTGTATTATAAGGATAGCTTCACAGAGATGAGGGTACTAAAGTGAATGATCACCCAATGGTGACTACAGTATAATACGTTTTTATAATGTAGTCATGTAATTATAAAAACATTTTATACTGTAGTCTTTACACCTGGCTCTGGCTGTACTGACTTAACTAGTCTGAGATATGTTCAAAGCATAGAGATTTAAAATTGTTCATATTCAAAATCTAAATGTAAGAAAGAGTATATAAATATATATGCATGCACGTGCACACACATAAGATGAGGCGGGAGTCTAAAGAGGAAGTGCTGAGAAGAGAAGGCAATAGAGAGAAAAAGGTCTATGTGGGATCTAGATTTAATTATATGCATTTATATATATGTATACATGAGGCATGGAAGCAGAGAGAAGTCTACTTAAGTGGAAGAAATGAAACAGGAGGAGGCAGGAAGGGGTCAAGAGAAGGTAATGGAGGAGGAATATGAATAAAGTGTTCAATGCAGGAACATGTCACAATAAAACCCATTGCTGTGAATGCAGATTAAATATATTGTTAAAAAGAAATAAGATTTATCATTGTACTATCTTAGTAGGAAAGCAAACTGTCCCAAGGTAGTATATTTTAGTCCCATTTGAAAGCCTATGAAGCGTCTTAAATTCCTGAATTTTAGTCCAAACTTTGAAGGACTCAGATTGGTCAGTGTAAATAAAGGTAGCATACAGTAACTGAGAGCTATTGCTTGGGGTGAATGAGGGGATGAAGGCAGTTTTGAGGTTGTGTTCTACCACTGTGTCTCACCTGAACACTTTATCTTCATAAGACTTCCCAGTAGTTCCCAGTACCTCCCAGCTGATCATAGGAGTCACTCTGGGACATACATCTACTTTCAGCTTGATTCTGAAATCACTACCAGTAGATTTCAACTCCTTTCTCACAGAGCTGCTTATTCCCTCCTGATATCTCAATTAAAGAAAGAAAAGAAAGATAAACAGAAATTGAGGAAAAAATTACACAAGAAAATTCCCAATAGACAGACATGATGATTTGGAGGTTGGCAGTCTTCTGCTTGCTGAGATGAAACCATCAAGCAAGGACCATGCATGAACTGGACTTAGACCCCTTGCAAAGATGTACCAGATGGGCAGCTTAGACTTCATGTGGGTCATCAACTAAAGGAAATGAGGACTGCATCAAACATGGACTCACTTGCTAGCTTTTTGATCACCGCCCCCTGGCAGGAATGCCTTGCCAGCCACAGGGAAAGAGGACAGTCTCAGGCCTGATGCAACTTGATGAGTTGGTGTAGATGGGAAAGGAAGCTCTCCATTTCTGCATAAAAGGTGAGGGATAGAGGAAGGAGGGCGGGACGGGGAGGGAGAAGGGGCTATAACCAATATGTAAAGTAAATAAATTTTTAAAAATTAAAAATAAATAAATTACATAAGAATGTACTTCTTAAAAGCTCCACCCTGTCTCCTGTCCTCCCTGCCGAGTATCCATTTCTTCAGACCCAGATAAGATCTCAGGTAAGCACAATAAGAGTACTGGCATAATCATTTGACATCTGATTGACTGATCTCTCGACAGGTTTCAAGAGTTCCATGTAGATTTCACCAAAGGATAAATGACATTTAATTATTTTGTATAGAAATGGAACATTTGAGATTTCAGATTATCAAACAGGCATCTTAGCTCTCCCAAGTCATCACTGGGATGCAACACAATTACGTGTCTTCAACAGAAGACAGTCCCTTTTCTCATAAGCATTAGGCATTTCTTCATGCTGAATAAAAATTTTAACAATAATTTTAGATGACTTAGATGAGTCTTGAAAAATTTCAAGAGATTTAAAATTTTAAAGAGATTTAAAAGACACTTTTGTATACGAATAACTAACATGTTCTCTGGACTGGATCTGAGGCCTGCTTCACCGGAGGGAATTCAACCCTGATGCTGTAAACTTGGTCAAAACCCCTGAGGAAGTAAATCACAGTGCCTGGGGGAAGCTACTGTTGCTTTGATTGACAGCCATGTGGTCAAACTTCCTTCTAACATATTTGTTTTTATACCATAGGTAAGTGCGGCTCTCAACCTTGGCCAAAGCAGCTGCTTACTGGAGCAGGTAGTGGTTCCTGTAGAAACACATAACTGTTGATCATGCTGGGAATAAGTAACTCTCCTGGGGTTTTCTACTACTGTGATAAAACACCATGGCCGCCAACGTGGAGGATAGGGTTTATTTCTGCTTATGGTTTCCGCATCACAGTTCATCATTAAAGGAAGTCGAGGCAGGACCTTAAGGTCAGAACCTAGACACAGGACCCGAAATAGAAGCCGTGGAGGAATATTGCTTATGGGCTTGCTCTTAATGGCTTGCTTAGGCCTGCTTTGTTTTAATGCCCAAGGTCTTGGGTATTAGTGGTAGCAGTAACTGCAGTGAGCTGGGCCTTCCCACATCTTTTACCAATCTAGAAAACACCCTGCAGAGTTGCCTACAGGCAATCCGAGGTAGGTATTTGCTTGATTAAGATTCCTAATTCCCTGCCCTGTGAACTCTGCACATCCTTTAGAGTTGTGTAGCTTGATTTTCTTGTGGCACTCCTAACAGTGGGAGCAAAGGCTGCCTCTGACTTTGTTGCCACCCTTTGGCCTTTGGTCCTACTGGGTTGCCTGTCTAGCCTTAATAGGAGAGGATGTGCTTGTTCTTACTGCAACTTGATGTATCATGGCTGGTTGATACTTATGGGAGACCTGCCCCCCCCTTTTTTTTGAGACCTGCCCTTTTTTGAAGAGGATCTGAGGAGGAGTGAGGGGGAGAGGTGGAGGGAAGGGACTGGAAGAGGAGAGAGAGGAAACTGCAGTCAGGATATAAAAAGTAATTAGTTAATTTTAAAGGATTTCTACTTCCCAGATGACTATCATTTGTGTCAAGGTATACTATTAAAACTAACCAGCCCAGTGACCAAGAGTGCTGGGCTGTATGTGGACATCTATGTCAACTTGTACCCCGCCTTTTCCCAAGGTTAGGGAACACTGAGGAGGTGGAAAGTGAATGTACGAGCCAAGGATGATGGGGAATGTCACAAAATGTTCTCTGATGGATATAACATGGCTATCGCACATAGGAATTCATAGTATCTATAGTTACTTACACAAGTCCTTCACAAGATCAAGCCACATAAAAAGTTACAGTATGGCTAGGGGAGAGGCTACTCAGGACCCATCTCTGGCTGAGGAGTTATTGGAAGTTGATGGCTTCAGGGAAGGAAGAGTCTCTTTTATATGGGAACCAGGGACATTGGTGTTGCCCATGCTCTCGTGAGTGACCTCACAACTGTGTACATATGGGCAGTTCTCATTGGGCTCCGTGGGCTGTAATGAAATAAGAATAGAAAGAGGAAATCATGAATAACTATGAGTAAACAAAATAGATTAAATTAGTTAAGTAGTCCGAAAACACTAATTTATAGTAGCTAGTAGAGATGTAATCTTCCAAGAGGCTACATTTTGTGGGCCCACAATCCCTCTGCAGAGTAAATCAAGGGGATCTTCCTCTCTATCTTTAGAAAAAGCTGAGAACTCTGAAAAAAAAAAACTGCTAACTTTACATTGTGGTAGAGATAATTTATTTTCTTTTACAAATTAGCATCTTGAGGCTTAAAATTATATAGAAATACGTGCTAGTAAAAGAATGTCAGTACAGTTTTATCAATATTCTTTCCTCTATTGTGTAAAGATGGCCATATAAAATGCATTTATGTCAGGAAAGGATAAATATATTCTTCATGGTGTGTGTGTGTGTGTAATTTTAAAAACAAAAATACGCCGACCAGAGAGATGATTCATCAAGTTAAGATCACATACTGCTCTTGCAGAGGATTTGAGTTTCCATTCTCAATACCCATGTCAGGTAGCTAACACCTCTGAGTTGAGCGGATGACTTCTTTTGTCTTCTGAGGATACTTGAACTCATATACACATATTCCCCCTCCAAATACACATAATTAGACATTTATATCACAGGCATATAATAAGTTTCCAATTATATACATATATATTTACATATATATGTATGTATTGGATATGTCTTTTTAGGGCATGGAGCTGCTTTTGGAAGAACACAGAATCTTATTTTCTGAAAGTATGCATATTTCATAAGGAGTATTCACTCTGCGAAAGAAAAATGGAAACAGCCTTTGAATACCCAAGTCAGCTGCTTTCATCAAAATGAGACTTCTCTTTTGTCACCACCTGTGCTGCCCATGGCCCCTCAATGTACTTCCATTCACCCTGAAGCTGAAGAACTCCATTCTTGCCCAATCCCTGACGTGCTTTCAGGAGACAGTTACATTTCTGAGGATGCATCATTTGGTTTGTTTCTCATGTGGATTTCATTGTCAGCCGAGTGTGCAAGGCTTGTCTTCCATTAAGAGCAAAGAAAAAAAAATAACAGATTCGGCACTAAAATGCAGCATCTGTGTCAATACATGTCAATGTGATAGGGTAGACTTAAATCTGAGCACATTTGTTTGCTTTAATTCAGAGGCACTGAGTAGTGCTACTCAGTGCTTCATCGAGCCTGCTGTAGAAGTGTCATTCTGAGATCACCAAACCCCTTTGTAGATGCCAGGTCAGAGCTCTGCTGAAAACCATGTCTCCCAGGTGCCTTCCTGCCTGGCTTGCATTATGTAAAAGGCCACAGAGAACAGAGTTAAAAGCAAGCTCCTTTCATCTCCATACTGCAAATCCTTTCTCTTTTGTCTTACGCTTTATATGGTATATTGTTGCAACACCAACAGTTAAGACAGTTTTCGTTTCTTACTCCCTGGATGGCCCCATGCTGAGGAAAGTCTTCCTAGTTGGAGCCAGGATATCAGGAATGTAGAAAAGCCAGTGAAGTTTTAATTGGATTAAACTCCCTGTGTCCCTCCACGCCCCACAACCCCAATCTCCTCACTGACAACTTTTTTTGACAGCTTAACTAACAAGGTATGCAACAAAGAGATGTGGCATTTTTCAGGGCCTCCTGTCTTACCTGGGGGGAACACACCTGGGCCTGCTATGAGCAGCAACAGAATAACATGTAACCGACGACAACCTTCACTCCAGGACTGTCACCAGTTCTCAGGCTTTGTGCATTTCTCAGATGGGTGAAATTCAAACCTGAAATTTTAACTGCTCAAAGTGACTGGATTCAGAAGGCACCTCCTAACTTGTGGTAGAAACGCCAGAGGGGGAGCAAAGCCACTTCCCTGGTCTTTAATTCCCTCGGCCAAGAAAAATCAAAATCTGCCCATTTGGCACATTTGAGAGGGGAAAAAGGGCAATACAAATTTTCCTTAATAAAATCACGCTGGCTATTAAAGAGCAGCCTCTCCAATGTCATTTGACGCCCTTCTCAAGCAGGGCTGGCGGGCATAGGTCCAGGGTGTGTGGAAGTGCAATTGGAGACATTAGTTACACCACCTTAGGTACGGTAGCAAAATAATATTTGATAAATGAAAATAAATCCAGGCGGACACAATTTCCAAATAGTTTTTAGAAGTACCTGTCACTCCCAGGCTCTCTTCTTAAGCAGAACCCTTGGTGAGCGAATCCATTTTATCGCTCCTTCCCAGCAGAAAATTTCAGTGTGCCCTAAAGAACAGTGCTTCAGGAAAAAAAGGTTGACAATCACTTTTTTTTTATGAGCATTAGGGACTGTCTATGCAAGCTCCCTCTAGAAAGTTCGTCCCTGAAACCGAGGATTTGGATGGTTGTACTTTTCATTTCACAGTCCCAAGAAAAAGAAAATGTCCCCTGCTTCATATCAGCCACACAAATACAAGGGTGTTATCATTTATCTTTCACCAAAACACAACACACTCCTTCTAACCCACTAGGAAAGTTATGTTAACACCCCAACCCACCCCCAGGAGCTAGCTATATTTCAAAGTTCTCACGGAAACATGTAGATCATCTATTTGGTCAGGTTGATAGGGCCAGGTTCTGGATCATAGGAAGAGCCAGAAACTATGACCACGAAAGTGATCACCTAGGGATCCAAAGATAAGTGTCCTGACTTAACTCTGTTTTTCTTTCACATATACAAGCAAACAAGCTGATAATTTGGGGATACTTAGGCAAGGTCCTTAGCAAACAACAAGCTCATCATACTACAAATCCTTTAAAAGAAAACAATCCTGAAACACTTGGGCTGTGAATTGATGACAATGAGCATTAGGAAAGAAAAAAATATATATGGATAAAGAATTATTTACCAACGTTTGTGAACCTGTAGCATATACATCAGCTTATTTCCAGGGGTCTCTGAAAGCATCTACCATTACAAAAAATTTAGAAGGGTGTGTGATTTTTGTAGAGTGTAGAACAGCTTGTGGGGAAAAAGTGGTTTTCATTTGATTTCAGAGATTTCTGGGGCTTCAAATGGGTTAAGAGCACTGGATTAGACAATGCTATCTTAGGCTTATAAATAAGAATTTTTATCTTTTATATGTTCTCATTGCAAAAGAGCATCACAAAGGCACTGTTCAACAGCTTGGCAGTTTGGCAGCTTGGCAGGAGAGGTATGTTCTTTATTTCTGGAGAACCAACAGGAATTAAGCCCAGATCCTGAGCCTTTGGCTTCTGAACAATTCACTGTATTTTCTTGTGTTGACTGAGTATGGGACTTGACTCTAACTCTACCTGAGACTTGGAGAGAAACAAACAATGGTGTCCACAGTGTTAGCTTAAGAGTGAGCTGCAGTATCACTCTCACTTCCCCTTCTGTTACATCCCTCTCTGGCTGCTCAATGAACCACCAGCTTACAGCTTTCTGCTCAGTGTCTGAAAACAGCATCACCTTGAGACAGTGTGTGCTTCTCTTCTATATGTTCCTGAGAGGATGGCATTCAACAGTAAGTGCCTTGTTACAACGCACTCCCATCTCTCCAGAACACTAGCGGGAAGTGAGGACAGACTTAGTTTGTGGAAAAGTGAGAGATAATCTTCCTTAATCCTGTCTTTACTGAATACTTTTGACTTCCATAAATACCTTAAAAATGCTTCATAAACCTTTTCCTTCTCAGTCACAATACAATTGCAGGAGACTGGAATGCTTTTCAGATTTCAGAATAGTGACTTCTTGCTTAGCAAGGTTACACAACTACTATAAGGTCAAATGGCTAACAAATATCCGCACTGGAATGCCACAGTCCAGTCGGCATGATTCAAAGCTCCCAGCCATTACTCTGTAGCTATTTCAATCGGACGGCAAAAATTCTATTGGTTTTGTTTATGACCAGATTGGTTTGAAGGAGGTGCCAATGCTTGCTGTGAACCGTCTACACACAAGTGGCCTGTGTGATTTTGTGACTGGAGAAGTAGTTTCCTTTCGCCTCTTTGAAATTCAAATCCAGAAACTGAAAACAGGGAAAGGAAAATGTCAAGAGGTGTGACACCTCTGTCCTTAAAACCGAGGAGACCTTGGACCACAGCTAAGAATTCTGTAAAAGACTGCATCTTTTATGTAACTAAAAAGAGGTATTGACTGCTAAGTTTAAGACATCAGGAGGAAGGCAGTCCATGCCTGGGATAGTGATCCAATGTCCCATTGGGGCCCACTGTCCCAGTTTCTCATTTCACCATTCTTGATCAGCTTTGTCATCAAACTCATAAATGACATCAGCCAATGACATGACCTCTGGCCATCATGTTCATGTTGTAAGAAGAGAAGGCCAAAGGCAAAGAAAGAAGCCAGAGCATGCAGCCAGGCCTATGCCTAGAGCTGTTCACACAGCCGTTCTTAGCAAGGAGGGAGACTGTGAAGGTGTTCTTGCTCAGAGCACAGTGCCCTTACAGATGAAAACAAGGACCTACAAAGAAAAAGCAAAGGGAGTGCAGTTACTGGACTGGGGCCTCTATGATCACCAGCACGTCATAAATCAAAATGGGAAGCAGCCTCAAGGCAAGTGAGACTTTCAGTGCAAAGTTCCACTTTCTACAGCTGCAAGGGTTGTCCTAAGCTGTGCTTCCTGATGCAATCCCTGGGGTGAAACAGAGCTGGGATTTGTATATTGTATTGCCCCAGAGTATTGTCCGAACACAAAAGACTCATCAAAAGAAACAGGCTCAGTATGATGCTGCTGAGAAAGCTGGGCTTGTATTCCAGGGACCTGTGCTAGTCAGATTTCCATCGCCATGATGGCAAAACAATGTAAAAGGATGAACAGTTTATTTTGGCTCATAGTTCCACGGGATTATATTTGAGGTTGGTTGGCTTCACTATTTTGTGCCTGGGATGAAACACAAATCAAGGCTTGCAACAGAGAAGGCTACAGTAGCTAATGAAACCTGGAAAGAGGAGGAGGAGGGAAGGGAACAGGATTGGGACATGAAACATCCTTCCAGAGAACTGCACATATCTAACTTTCCACAATTGACTGTTTTGTCCCAATAATGCTGTGAATTTCCAAGTCTGTGAGTGGATCAATCCAGTGATCAGGTCAGAACCCTTTGGGATCTGACTCCATTAATTGATCTTCCTGGTTCAACCAAGCCATTAAGACAGGTACCTTTGAGGGGACTCAGCACACAACAGAAACAGGATCTGAGTTCAAAACCTCAAGTGCCCTCATTTGCCATTTTTATTCGGTGTGACTTTAGACAAGTTATCAGACTCACTTTCAGGTATAAAATAAGGATTGTAATAACACTTGCAAGATCAGACTCCTGGAAGGTTTAAGTGACAAGAGGTATGTAAACTTGCTCAGTGGACAGGCAAATGTGCTTAATGCTCATGGGGATTATGACCATCAATCAAAAGCACCTAATTAGACTTCTTTCTTATTTTTAATGGAAATAACTGTATTGGGAGAAACAGCATGGCCTTACTCTGCATAGAACTTCATACAATGGAAAGATACCATAAGCAGAGGAGTGTGACAAATCATCTGCTCAGTAGCCACATCTCCTTTATCAATCCACCCCTTCCACCCTCCTGGATTGTTCTCTCTGTGGGATTCTGCATGAAGCTGGAAAGCATCTTTGGCAGGCATTTTCCCAGTGCATGGAGTTCATTTCCTCATGGTATCTCACACACTTCACTTCACTTCTGTGCTTTGAAAACAAACTATCCCTCCCTCCCGACCCTTTCAACCCTTTTGTCTTTTCCAGCTCCAGAGTGTAGAGATTCCCAAGTTGTCACTACACTCAATCATGACTCCTCTGGACAGTCCCTAGGTTAATTTCAGCCACGTTTATGGTACCTTCTTCCTCAGTTTGCTGGCTGGTAACTCACTGTATGTGCATGTAGTTCAGACACACGCCTCAGGCTGCACAACCATACATGTGACAGCTTATTGGACACGTCCCCAGTGGATTTCCCAAGCAAGTACAAATCTTCTAGTGTAGACTCTTCTTTATCCTATAGATTATGTTCCTACTTCTGTGGACTGCTCAGTTTTCCTTACCTTTTTTCTGAAGCTCAGCTTAAGTGCCATGAAGTGGTCCCCACTCTCCTTTGCTGAATTGCTCCCAATCATTTCTAAACTGCATTATTAATGCTAACATTTCTTTCCTCTCTTCTTCCTTGACACTGCCACCTGGATTTGAAATCTTTAGTTGCCTTCTGTTTGGAATATGTTAATGGATTCCTGTCTCATCCCCAGTGTCATCCCACTGGTCCCATCTGTTAGCATAAGGACCCAGCCAAACATAGCTAACCACTTCAATTCCTTTGACAGTTCCCCCAAGGTGTTTTCTGCTTAGGTTTTCCATCATTCACTTTTCATTTAGGTATTCTAAACGTGGGACCTTCATGAGATGCTTGGATCTTTTCTAGTGCAAGTTCTATTTTAGTCAGTGTCCATGTGCATGTGAAAGTCAATGTATCTACACACGGCACTGCACAACCAACCCTTCACTATTCAAGGCTGTGCTAATTTTGTCTGTATACTTTTGGTGAATGGTTAAGATTGTGCCTGTGTGTGTTTCAACTTAGCAACTAAAATATTTATGTTGAGCAGGCAGGTTGACTTTATTTTCTGAAGACTGAGTCCTTTAGGCTGGAGTTCCGTAAACTGTGCATGGCATTCCAAGGTGGAGTCAGGTACAGACATGATCCTAGGGGGTTGATCAGAATTCCTGAGCATTTACTTGGCTCCTCTCTAGATTTTTCCTTCAGTGGTGTAGCAGAACCTAATAAAGTGAAAGAGCCCACGTAATCGAAGTGAGTCACTCCCTGAATCTGAGAATAGGAAAAGTATGTCTTTTGATGTTAGCTTTCCTAAAAGGCATAGATTCACTAACTACATGTTTGGTGACATCAGCCCTTTGTGTTTGTGTGAATGGCTTAGATTAAGGAGATTAAGAAAGAGTGAGTGAGTCAGAGGTGAAAGTGGCTGGTGGCAGAAGAGCTGGGACAGCAAATCCCTCCTGGCCTTGCAAAACAGACTTCACTCACATCTGCAGGCATTAAGGCGCAGTGCAGCAGGTAGGTTTCTGAGCCACACCTTTTCTTAGGGGCCGTGTTCAGTTTTAAGTCCTAGATTTAGCAGGTGGAGGATAAGTTTCATCATGGTGTTAGAGTTTGTGGCTTCCATTCAGGAGGAAGAATTGTTAGGCCTTCCCACAGCATGAAAACAATACATTCACAAATAACGAAATGGAAATGTAGTCACCTAAGCTTAATGATGAAAGGTATGACATAGTAAATCAGGCCCCTGGGACTAACATGCAGATGAATGGTTCCAGTATATGGTTCTTAAAGTCTTAGGTACTTAAGGCAGAAGTACATGTACTCTCTGGACTATGTAAGAATCCCAGATTGAAATATTGTGATATATATATCATATATATTATATATGTATATAAATATGTGTATTTGTGTATATGATATATATGTGATATACAAATATATTTATATAGTGTGTGGGTACACAACTTGCAACACTGGGTATTTTATTTTAACATCTAGATTCTTGCACTCTGTTAATAAATGCAATATAAATGCTAAGCTTCATTTATGAAATCATCACTCCCCAGGCTCTGAGCATATCCTTTTGCCTTTTCATCTTCTCTCCCTGACTTTTCTCATCTGTGTTATATACAAATAGTGCACATTCCTGTACAGAAGTACATGCTCTTGAGGATATACCTCATTAGGTATATACAACTGCATACAAATAAATAGTTTACATATATACATTAACATAAATGTACAAAATTCAAAAATGTGTAAGACACATAAACACTTAGGGTGTATAGGAATTCAAATTCATATACGATGTACAAGCTTTCATACATATGTGAACATGGAGATACTATAAACACACATAGGCACAAAAAATTTGCATATCTGCGCATGTATACCACATGTGACCATGCTTGATATTCATACATACATACATACATACATACATACATACATACATACATACTCAAGTGTGTTCATGTATTCATGTGGCTGCATAGAAGAATACACATGGAAGTCATTCATGCATACACACAGACATGGGCACATGCTCAACACTTGGCTTCATGCAGATTAATGTTAGTTAACTTCCCTATCTCACTCTCAGCAAGGTAGTATAGCTTTTGATTTGGTTCACGAGATAATGAAGCTTCTTTCTCCTCCCAGGAGCATGTTAATGCTTCCCTCATTTTAGCTAATTGCTGAAGCATCTGGCTCTACTTCTCACCAAAGACACAGAAGTTTTAATCACAGATATGTGTCAGGGGGTGTCTCATTTGATCTCACCAGAGTTCTGAGATGAACTTTTAGAGAGGAGCAGAGAATGAAGTGCAGCTGTATTGTCACCCAGACCAGGGGGCCCTGAAAGAAATACAGTGAGCGCACAGACAAAAAAAAAAAAAACAGCCACACAACTCACAGCCTCGAAGCGATCACCTGCGGAAAACAGTAAGAAGTCGGTAAATGAAATTTTAATAATATGTGTATCAGTTTATTGGAAATCACAAAATTGAATGGTTGCGTGTGGCTCTTGTGAAATTCCAGAGAAGGTGTTTTAAGATATGTGTGTGTGTGTGGTGCTGGTATTTGAAACGTAGACTGACTGAAGTCTGCTTGGGAATGTGTATTTGAAGGATTCATTGTGGCGAAATGATGGAAAAGAGGAAGGTGACCCAAAAAGGACAGGAAGGTTTCAAAGCACATGAAAACTGATGTGTTTTGTAACTCAGGAGAGTGGAGGTGGTGGTTGTGTGGACAAATGCCTACATGTGTACTGTTTGTGTATTATTGAACTCCTCAGCTCATCTGAATGTGGTTTTACATATTGGACCAGTATGTCTTGCAGCTGTAAGATTCACACGATGCTTACTTTGTTCCCTGATTTAGTAATCCTTAGAACAAATTTGTGTTTATGAAAATAAATGTGACGGAGTATCTGACTGTAGACATACCTGTAGTGACCACATTTACATCTGTTTGGTTTTGGCTGTTGCCACACAGCTCCTCGTTCTCTAGTCTAGACTGTGAATGACATTTAGGCAAAATATACTTATCTTAACATCACATTTTTATCATCTGTATCTTCTAATCCCAGTGCCTGGCACAATGCGAACATTCCCCATGTCTCCCAAACTGTATCAACATTATATCTGGATCCCTCACATAAAAGCGTAAAAGCTGCATTTCTCAAGAACAAATGCCACAATTAATGCATATCTTCACGACACTTTCCTGGTTAGAACACACTCAGAATGTGATTAAAACTGACTGGGCCCTGCTGCACTCATCTTCCTCTGCCCTTTCCTTCCCTTATCTTTGGGAGACTTACTCCATGTGAAGCAAATGTCATGGTTTATTCAATGAAGTCACTGTTTCAGCACAGCAGACTGCAGGGAGCCAGGGCAGATGAAAGAAACAATGATGAGAGCAGTTTGTCCATTTCTTTTCTAACCCCTCCCCAGTGTAAAAACCCTCTCAGGCCATTCTTCCTGTTAGGACTGAGCTCTCACTAGGACCACAGATAACCAGAACAGGGAAAACAGTGTTCTTTCCTCACTGGCTCAGTTGGAATCCTTCCTCACCCTAGGCACTTGAGAGACTGAAAATTAGAGTTGAGAATTTAGAACATCAGGTTATACATGAGAAACTTCCATGGATTCTGAGTTCTTTTTATACAGATAAGCTGCATTGACAAAAAAGTAAAAGAAATGATCAGTATAGATGAATCCAGCAAAGTTGATTTATTTTGTCCAAATTATTATATTCGAGTTTCTTACTTTTAAGTGTATGGTTTTAGACATTTACAATGAATATGAATTTCCATGTGTGTGACAATGCCCTCTACTGGACTATTTGGGTAACATTAGTTCATTAGTTGGCCTTGTAAGATCACATATATCAAACAATAGCTTATCCTTGGCCTGTATTTCCCTTTTTCATGTTTTCATTTCTTTTATCTGGGAACATTTAAATTTATCCTTTTCAATAACTATAGTATTTCATTCCCATTTGAAAGATGATAAAGCTGAGGCAGGTGTAAACTTACTAATTTAATTTCAATACCACAATAACATGGTGAGATAAGAACCATGTGGGGCAGTTTTAAAAGGTTAATAGGATAGTGTCTGGTTTTGTCGAGTTTCCGGAGTGTTACAGACAAGGTATGTTTACAAATTCTTATGTTAAAATAACATTGTGATACATGAGTAAGTGATTCGAAGTGGTTTGTTGTGCCCAGTATATGTGTAAGTTATTTCAGTCTTATTCTTTTGGTGCATATTGTACTGAAATCAAGGCTGAATGCTCATAAGTAATTTCCCAGACGTCAACATAGAAAATCATGGTGAGATATCAGAAGAAAGAACATGTGCCATGTGGGAAAATCAAGCATTTGAGTTAGAGCTTAAAACGGGCCGAAGAAAGGTGAGAATTTCTGCTCGTGGTGTCAGAAATGCGCTGACTTGAGAGATGATAGATTGCACAGAGAGAGAGAGATACAGAGAGACACAGAGAGACACAGAGAGAGAGTCAGAGAGAGACGGAGACACACACATACACACAGAGACAGAATGATGCTCAGAATTCAAGAAACAGAGGAAGGTCAGGAGCTGGCAGTGAAACCAGAGCTCCTCTAGGTCTGCTCCTCTGACCCGTGAGACTGGGACGCTGGGAAAGTGCTGGCATGCGCTCTTCCGTTGTAGGAGGCAGTGGAGCCTGTCTGTAGCATTCTGGGGCTGCCAGTTACGAGACACACGCTGTCTCACTCATGGATCTGGTCACAGGTCAATGGGAGCTAGTGCAGGAAGCTTGAAGAGGCTACGGCAGCCTGTGCTCCTGAATAGTAAGAAGTGGGCACCACAATGGCACAGAGGACAATTACTCACTTTCACATTAGAGGGTGCTGAACTGCGGCACCACCTTTTTTCTCTAACAGTTCATACCAATAGTCTCAAAAGCAGCATGTAAAAAAAAATAAAATAAAGTAAAATTGAAGACACTGCAGTGAGTATAAGAGGACTATTTTTGTCCTTTAAAAATGATGATAAGGCTCATTTGGCAGAATATGCGGGTGATTTTTGCCTAGAGTTTTCCTTTTTATGACTCCCAATTCCACAAGCCCTTTCCAGAAAACCCATACCACCTTCTATATTGTCTGTCTCAGGCAGCCTCACAGAGGGACTCAGGGTCAGAAAAAGTATCAGAGACCTCCAGAGAGTTCTTAGAAATTGTAGGGCCAGGCCAAGCTAACATGGTGCCAAGAGAAAAGTAGATGGGGCAAGAAAAGAAAAGGAGGGAACAGAGAAGCTAGGTCAAGTGGCAGGAAGGAGTGTAAGATTTTGTTTGAACAAAAGAAGCACAGAGTTGAGATGTTATTTTCCCTTCTGAAGTTTTCCTGATGTAATCCCTTCCAGTTATTAAAAAAGAAGTATAGGGGAGGAGAAAGGGAGGATAAAGTTGAAGGGGTTGAATGAAGCTTAAATAGTTGTGATGTTTCTAACTTTCCCTAAGGAACATTTACTGTTTTCTTGACTACAAGATCATCGTCTGAAATAAAGGCAGCAGCTCATTTAGTTCTTTAAGAGCAGCTGAATTTACAGAACTATCACTCCTCTCCATTTGCCTGCTAACCAAGAAACCTTTATGTCCGTGTCAGGAACTGTGCTAGAAGTGTAGAGCACAACAGATTCTCTTTTATTCCCTAGCCTTTGCCTCAAGGACTGCTGTTGGACAGGATGCTTAGTAAATGCTAAGTTAGCCTTAGCGCTGCCTCATCACCTCTTCAGTAGGGCTTTAACCACCAAGTTCCAACACTTGGCCAGCACACAAGAGATAGTGCACAATGAGTAAGGTACATTTGTCATTCCTTGCTCTTGTCAAGATCAGCCTCCATCCTCTGCATGGGCAGAAGTAAATTCCATTGGCAGAAAACATACTAGGAGGTCCCCTTTATTGATAATGGATATTAGAACTTGTGCTGTTGGTATCTGTACAGGAAGTTGTTTCCTGTGCCAATGAGTCCAAGGCTCTTCCCCACTCCTTTTTTCTAACAGATTTTGTGTGTCTGGTCTTATATTGAGGTCTTTGATCCACTTGGACTTTAGTTTTGTGTAGCGTGATAAATATGCATTTTCTACATGTGGAAATCCAGTTAGAACAACTATTTGTTGAGGATGTTGTCTGTTTGTTTTTTTTTCCATTGTATGGACCACATGAAACTGAAAAGCTTCTGTAAAGCAAAGGACAATGTCATAAAAAAAAAAGAAGACCACAGACTGGGAAAAGATCTTCATCAACCCTATATCTAACAGAGGGCTAAGATCCAGAATATATAAATAACTCAAGAAGTTAAAAAGCAACAAATCAAGCAATCCAATTAAAAAATGGGGTAGAGCGAGAAGTAATGATAGATCTAGGGGAGGTTGTTGAGACTTGGGGAGAACAAGAGCTCCACAAAGACCAAACTGAGCAGGGCACAGGGGTCTTGTATGAGACGGTTTCTACAATCAAGGA
>CM053756.1:19268648-19285516 GCA_028658305.1 Pachyuromys duprasi | reverse complement strand
GAGGGGGCGGGGAGGAGGGAGATGAGGGAGGGAGTGGGAGGGTAGGAGGGACTGAGGGAGGGGGCTACGCCTGGGATTCAAAGTACCTAACCTGTGATTGAGCTAAAAATAAATAAATTAAAAACAAATGGGGTAGAGAGGAATGATCATCTTACCTAGGGTCTTCCTTCTTGCTTAGCTTCTTTAGGTGTACAGATTTAAGTATATTTATCCTATATTATATGTCTAATATCCACTTATAAGCGAGTATATACCATATATGTCTTTCTGCTTCTGGGATAGCTCACTCAGGATGATCTTTTCTAGTTCCCACCATTTGCCTGAAAATTTCATGATTTCTTTGTTTTTAATTGCTGAGTTGTATTCCATTGTGTAAATGTGCCACAATTTCTGATCAATCCTCACTCAGAAAGGCAAATGGGACTGACATCAGAAGAGGGAGAAAATAGGGAACAGGACAGGAGCCTACCACAGAGGGCCTTTGAAAGACTCTACCCAGCAAGGTATCAAAACAGATGCTGAGACTCATAGCCAAACTTTGGGCAGAGTGCAGAGAATCTTATGAAAGAAGGAGGAAACAGAAAGACCTGGAGGGGACAAGAGAGCAACAGAACCAAAAAATCTGGGCCCAGGGGTCTTTTCTGAGATTGATACTGCAACCAACGACCATGCATGAAGATAACTTAGCAGCCCTGCACAGATGTAGCTCAGTATCCAAGTGGGTACCCTAGTAATGGGAACTGGGACTGTCTAACATGAACTCAGTGGCTGGCTCCTTGATTACCTCCCCCTGATGAGGAAGCAGCCTTACCAAGCCACAGAGGAAAGACAATGCAGCCAGTCCTGCTGAAATCTGACAGGCTGGGTTCAGAGGGAAGGGGAAAATGACTTCCCCTGTTAGTGAGCTTGGGGAGGGGTGTGGGAGGAGATGAGGGAGGGAGGGTAGGATTGGGAGAGGATGAAGGAGGGAACTATAGTTGGGATACAAAGTAAATAAACTGTAATTTATAGTAAATAAATTTTAAAGAAGAAAAATGGGGTACAGAGCTAAACAGAGAATTCTCAATAGAGGAAAATCAAATGGCAGAGAAACATTTAAAGAAATGCTCAATGTTCTTAGTCAAAAGGAAAATGCAAATCCAAACGACCCTGAAATTTCCTCTTATACCCATAAGAATGGCTAAGACCAAAAACTCAAGTGACAACACATACTAGAGAGGATGTGGAGAATGAAGAACCCTCCTCCATTGTTGGTGGGAATGCAAACTTGTACAATCACTTTGGAAATCAATCTGGTGTTTTCTCAGACAATTAGGTATAGTGCTAAGTCAAGATCCAACTATACCACTCCTAGGACCACTCCTAGGAATATATCCAAATATGCTCAAGTATACAACAAGGACATTTGCTCAACCATGTTCATAGTAGCTTTATTCATACTAGCCAGAATCTGGAGACATCCCAGATGTCCCTCCAAAGAGGAATGGATACAGAAATTGTGGTACATTTACACAATGGAATACAATTCGGCATTTAAAAACTAGCAAATCTGAAATTTCCATGTAAATGGTGAGAACTAGAAAAGATCATCCTGAGTGAGCTATCCCAGAAGCAGAAAGACACACATAGTATATACTCACTTAGAAGTGGAAATTAGACATATAGTATAATCATACAAAAATCTGTACACCTAAAGAAGCTAAGCAAGAAGGAAGACCTGGGGTAAGTTGCGCAATCCTCATTCAGAGAGGCAAATGGGATGGACATCAGAAGAGGAAGAAAACAGGGAACAGGACAGGAGCCTACCACAGAGGGGCTCTGAAAGACTCTATCTAGCAGGGTATTAAAGCAGATGCTGAAACTCATAGGCAATCTTTTGGAAGAGTGCAGGGAATCTTATGAATGATTTGGGAGGAGCTCCACAAGGAAAGCAACAGAACCAAAAAATCTGAGCACAGGGGTCTTTCCTGAGACTGATACTTCAACCAAGTATCATGCATGGAGATAACCTAGAACCCCTGCACAGATGTAGCCCATGGCAGGTCAGTGTCCAAGTGGGTTTCCTAGTAAGGGGAACAGGGACTGTCTCTGACATGAACTCAGTGGCTGGCTCTTTGCTTACCTCCCCTGATGGGGAGAGCAGCCCTATCAGGCCCCAAACTGCATCACATTCCTGCCTTGGGACACATTGCCAAGGGTCTTCATATATAAGAGTTATTTAAAGAAGGTTTTCTAGATTGAGTTGATATGGTGTGGTTTATTGTATAATATTCATTAAACTTTATTTATGACAAATGACCTTATTTAACAATTGCCCTTTCTTCATTTCCTTGTTAATTTTATGCAACTTTTAGATGTAGAGAAGGGATCACTGATTTATCTATAATCACTTCCCTCCCACAGTGCACACTACAGTATAGGTTAAAGCACACACTCTTTGAAATAATTTGATACTTAGTCACTAATTGAAAGGAATAGTATGCTTTTCTTCTAAGGGATCACAAGAGATGTATGTGTACACACCCACTCTCAGAACTTCCATTTCTATAAATCTCAGTAAACCTTGGAACTCTACTCTTTATTTTAGATTTATAGACCTTCAGAGAAGATGATCAGATTGTTCTTTGGGAAAAATCTATTTCAAGTGTGATATTTTGTAGCCAAGGGCAAGGGTGCTTTTGGTACTAATAATTCACCAGGGGCAGTAAGTGGTAGCCTTGCTTACAGGCTCTTCATTCTTCACGGGTGAGAGTAGTATTAGCTTCTATTGCCTATGATATTTTACTTACTTAGTGGTGATCTGATTACTTTGCTGTTGAGGTATTTTCACTTTGTATCATCTGTACCCATAGAGAATTGAGTCAAATTATAAGGGCCTGTGGAAATACAGGCCTAATTTTATATTGCAGTTCTATTGGTAATTGTGATTTAACCAACTTAGCTGCTAGTTCTTGGGGAAAGTAAAATTACACACAATAATAAGATTTTAGAAGAAATGGATATGATACATCATGCAGGAACTTTCTTTGATGAAGTAGCTAATACCCAGTACATGTATAGAAATCTAATATATATATATATATATATATATATACACATATATATATATATGTATGTATGTATTTAGTAAGGGTAAGTTGTTCAATAGTCAATCACAAAGTCACTAGGAGGAACCACCAACGGAACAAATGCTATGTCCTCACTCGCTTTTGAATTAAAATGCCTTCTCTGCAACATGTTTTAGGAGGGTTCATGGAGCCTAGGCTGAGAGGAAGGAAGAACAGTTAAAATACGTTAAAGAGCTTTAAACTTTTAGGGTGTCCATATTGTCTTGGGTTCAATATTGTTGGCACCCAGAATGTGATTCCATGATCTTACAAAGCAGAAGATTTGATCACTCAGATCACTAAGGTCAATATTGTCATCTTTACCTTCTTGGACCATAGCTTGGTCCAGGCATCTTACATTAGCAACTATGCTGATTGATGTCACTGATAATGGACCATGATCAGGCTTTTGAAAGTGTTCTCTGTGGCCCCCACAAACAAGAACCAAGTCTGTGGGCATGTAGTTGATTACTAGATGTGCTTGGTACAGCTTGAGCAATGCTTTTAATCTTGACAACACATACGAGGTGACCAGAATTCAAGAATGAATAGAGTTACCCTATTAAATGTAATTCCTATCAACTCCTTTATCACTACTGGGACTAACAGACTTTAAATTTTACTTTATGTATTTATTTTTGATGGGAAAGAAGACAGTTGACCGTCATTAAGAAATGATGACTAGCCTTTCAATCACTCTAATTTGCTATTAACAGTTAGTTATGCAGCTTTCATCTTTGAATTTATCTAAACTGTTCATGCACATATTTTTACTTCCAGCTCACATAAATAATTGGTCTAATAAATTCCACATGTTGCCTTATTTACAGTTAAAGACCTCCTCTCAGACTTCAGGAGTCTGCTCTAAATTTGCAACCACAAGATAGAAGAAAACTCCAGCGTCTCTAATAGTCAACCCCTCTTTATTCCTATAGCTTTCCAATTGTACACTTAGAATATTCAAAAGCATCTTGGCATTAAAAACAAAACAAAACAAAAAAATCAGTAACAGCAACATGTCACAGAAATGTTCCCTTCAAAGTCAACTCCGTGTAAATGTTTGATTTTTGCTATCACTTACAGAGTTTATACTGGTGGCAGACTAGGGAATGTAATAGAGAACAAAATATAACCCCTGTCTTTAAGGAGCTCTCAATCGAGCCAGGGAGATGGAGTATAAACTGCAAAACAATAGAAGTGTAAAACAAATACAACTGAGTTATGTAAAGTATTATTATGGATTGCAGCAGAGTTGGGGAAAAAAATTGCTCCTGAGAGGCAGAAATCAGTGGAAGCTTCAGATTTGAGGAGATACTGGAGTTTTAAAGAGAGCAGAAACCTTGTCTAAAAGATAAATGGTGTAAGGCAGTAGACACAAGGGTAAAGAACACAGGGTTTGCACTAAAAGAAAACTGGGTTTCTTTCATATTTCTGTTGCTTCACAGATGTTTAACCTTGCTTAAATGGTCTCACCTTTTAAAATCAATTTTTTTAATCCTCTGAAGGATAAAGAATGTAACAATACTTCTCTCTTTCTATTGGGCGAATAACTCGATACATTGTCTTCTTCCAAATTTCATTCTTCCAAAATTCATTCACTGGTGCCTAATGCCTGGTACAGCATTCTCTGTTTATGACAGGGCCCCTGCACTCACAGTAGTTGCAGATAAAGGCACTTAATATTCTAGCATGGAGGGGGAGGGGTCAGTAGCCCCACTGCTAGCTAGAGAGCTATTATGGGATAGTAGCTGCTACTGGGCAGGGGATGGGGCCAGTATTCTTTAGCGAAGTGGTCTTTTGTTGGTTGACCTACCGTGCTCTAGTGGATAGCTTCACCTCTGTGTGTTTACAGACCTGAAGTTGGAGGTGGGAAAGACATGGGGAGAGAGAGGTGAATCCTGGAAGAGTTGGAAGAGGAGGGTGAATAAGAACAAAACACCTCACGTATATGTATGAAATTCTCTACGAACTAAACACAGTACCTTTTTGTGATTAGTGATCTTTTAACCCAACCAAGTTGAAGCAAGCCTATGAGGGGGTCCCTGCTTTTCTGTCAGCTTTGGAAGCAACAATACAATCTTACCAGACTCTGGATTTATCACCTATTTGATCTTGTATTTTCAACCCTCCAGGATCGCAGGGAAGAAATATTGTCTATAATATTATCCATTGTTGGATTTTCATGTAATAGCAGCATGAAGACTATATAAAGTGCTTATTATCATACTTGGCACACAGGTAACCTCTGTGTTCATCACCATTCCCACTTATTCATGCAACTCCTATTTCTGTCAAAAATTTTCAGAGTAACATCCAATTATCTTTCCTCCTTTCATGGGACTAATGGACACTGAGAGATACCGTATATTACTTAACGTCTAGGCCGTAGATTCAACTTTTGAATCACCACTTGTTAAAATTCAGACTTGTACACCAATCCCTCCCTGCTAGTTACCCAGAATCTTCGGCAATAAGACTACAGAATCAGCATTTTATAATCTGCTGCTTAGAGCAAGTTTCATCCTACCAGTGAAAGAAAAATCCCTCCTTTTTATATACACATCATTGCAGTCTTCAGAGAACTCTGTTTACTAAAGATTCCCCCAAAGCCCTAAAGTTTCTTTTCCTTCAGCCGCTTCCACTATTTTCTGTATTAACGTCAACTTGCTAACTAAGCAATTAAAGAAATGTGGCCTAGTCCTTTTAAGTAAAACTTTTACAATTGTTTTGGTGATTCCTTATATTGAGAGATTTTAATCTTTCTTTAATGATATAAATATGCATAGAAAAACTGGTCACAAAATCCGAATATGCTACCTTTTGACTTGAGGGGAGAAGAAGCCAAGAGATATAAGAAACAAATTAGGGGGCAGAAAAAAAAGCTGTCATTCAAGTTGTCTAGTCCATCTTTAGATGCAGGAACCCCAAATCATTTTGCATTTGGGGACATCAGAATGATCCATCTACACTTCAGGGTTTGAACCAGAGGCTGCATGAGGTATTTTCCACCTTTATGATTTTATTGCTACACACAAGAATGGAGAGATTTGGGGGAGTCAAAGAGTATTGGTAGTACACCATGATTGATGTCTGTGATTTCATATGCAGTACTCTTTAAAATGTCAAAGGAAAAACAACTTATGTGTAACAAAAGTTAATCTGAACAATGAACAAGGCATGAACTGGGTGCATTTAGAATTATAAATGGTCCTGGTGCTCCACCCAGCAGTATGAGCAAACACAGAAGCAAAATAAGCCAAACAGAGAAATACTTCCCTGAAATGTATGCTTTATTTGGTCATAATAAAGTAAGTTGGCTGCAAGCTATTAGGTAGAGCTTATCTCTTTGATATTCATTGCCTGGAACTGAGTTATTTGATTAAGATACACTACTAAGGGTAGTTATAGTTTAGTAGGCTACGCTTTTATTTTTTTCAGGTTTACAGTCTTTGCAATTTTATCAATATATATAATCCATACATTAAATGTTCTTTTACATTGTATTTGTATATTTATATGTCAGCATACATCTTTTCATTATAAGAAAAACCTATTAAATGGGTTTTACTGGAATTATATCTTTTTTTCAAATAAAAAAATGAATCTGAGAAAATTATATTACCAACTCTAAAGCCACAATATTAATATATGATGAAGATGAAACTAATCCAGCACCATCTCTTTGGTGCCATAGCTCTGAATAGAGAAAAATAACTTCTCCTTGGGGAAAAAATAAGCATAGTAGTTGTGAGGCCAGAACTTTAAGCACTGTCTTGGTGAATGATAGTATCTAATGATATTAAATCTCAACCACTGACAATCCAGAGCTCGTGAGATGAGAGGCTCATCTGCTTAGCCTGATGACTTGTAAAATCAAAAGAAAAAGGCATAATAGGTGTATGTAGCATCATTTTTAAAAGATGCCGAAGTGTTTTGTCATTTAGGTGTTTTTATTTTTAATGAAGCAAAATTAAGGTATACAAAGAAATGGATTTTAACAGAGACTTATACATAGGCATTGGGGAGAACATTTAGGAAAGAGGAAGTCATTCCCAAGACCTAGTGTTGCCTTCTGAGCAGAGTCACTAGAGTGTTTTTAAAAGATTCAAAATAACCAAGTTACAATTCATGAGATTTAAAAATTCTACTGCCATCAAATGGTGGCAGGGTTGGCTCAGGTCCACATTTTCTCTTTCTTAAACTCCTGTCTCACCCCATCACTTAAAGTATTCCACTGTTGTAGTTTGCCAGAAAGTGATGAATTTGCCTGAATATAAAGCATCTAGTTGGTTGCCTTACGACAGCATTGCCTAAGTTCTATCATACAGTATATAATTATGACTTTGCAAAGGGCAATCAATGATTAAGTGAGCAGGTCTTTGGGATCACCAATGTCCCGTCTTGTTATCAAGATGAAATGGGGATAATAATGATAATCTTGTAACTCAGATCTTGATTATGATACTAATCAAAACATTTTCCATAACAATGTCAATTATCATTAAATAGCTTTTCCTTACTTACAACATGGAATGTAGCCAGCAATATAATAAGCCACCCACGATGGAGAGAGGGGATGCTGTCGGTGTTCTGGAAAAGGACCACAGAAAATAAACGGTAGAGAATGATTTATAAACTGATGTGATAATTTGTGTGTGGGAAAATTGTTAGGTGCTTTAAAGGGCACTTCTGTTGATTCTGAAAGGGAATGTGTCTTTCGTCCAGCAGAGCAATGACTATTAAAAAATGTGCATCAAGACAGTACACACACCTTAGTCATAAACAGAAAACAACTTTGTGATTCTTATTTTGTTACTTCTTTTATGATTATTTCCCAGTGATTTATAACTACCCTGATATCATGGATATATTTTCATATTTTGTCTCCGGCTGCCCCTTACCATTGAATGCTTTTCTAGCACTGAGCTGTTCTTATCCATGTCAACTTGGATTAAGTCAAATTAGTTCTCATTTCAATACTGACAAAGATTTTGTTTGACAGCAAGAGTGACCTCTGATTTTCTCCCAAGGACGTCTTATCTACAGAACGAATCATAAGCTACATCTGGGACAATGGCAGAGAAATAGAAGGCATTTCCACTCTAATAGAGTCAGAAAATGCAAAGGTTTAAGACCATGGCTCAGGACATCCAAGCTCAACAGAAACCGGGACCTGATTTAAAGCTGGGGATTTAGGAAATCCTAGAATTTACTCCCAATTTATGGAAAGGGATTTCATTAAGTACAAACCTTGAAGGGAGTCTATAAAAATCAGGCTGATTTGTGAGTAGCAGTGACCCACATTGTAATCATGAGTGAAACTAGAAGGTGAAGTGGGGGGGGAGGGGTGAGATAGAGAAAGGACAGCATAGATACAATTCTTTTGGTTGCAATACCTTGAATCTTTATCTTTTGGATCTAAAGCTGAAGCTGACAGTCTGCTCTAACTCAGTTTCCTTCACTGGTCACTAGCTTACTTAGACTTGTGCATTCTTTACACAAGAGCTGGAGTTTTCTTACACTGATATTCTATTCAAGTGAGACAAATGATGACTGCTCTAATTTTATGGATGAAGAAGGATGCAAAGACCTAGTAGCAAACAAATAATCTGTCCAAAGAGACATAATTAGAGATCTCTCTGTGCTATAGCATCCTGCCTCCTTCTGTGTCTCTGTACTGCTCCTTTCTTCTCATCTTATTTATGATACTTAAGTGATTAGTTTCCATCTGTGTTTCATGGTCTAAATTTGCAGAAGTAATCATGGAAGTTTGGTAAACCCAAAAGAGAATAGATATATCATATGCCCAACCGGTTTCTTTCCCTGTGTGGAAAACCCCCAGACCGAATCAAAGTCTCTCCCAGAGTACTCAGTTACAGATCCTCTGATCCCTGATGTAACAGCTAGTGCCCATGCCGTTTCATTTAAACTCATAATGAGGGAAGATTTTATTTGGAAGGATTATTGGGGGAAGTTCTGAGTCAGGAAGCACAAAAACAGTCCATGAAGTGACTTTGCACAAACAGATACAGAGCGTGACTCTGACATAATCAAATTGACTAATATCTTCAAGGTTGGAATACATGCTTTTAATGAAAATAATAGCTAGATTATCTATTGATCAATTAACAATTTATTTAAGTTAGAAATTATCAAGCTTCCAGAGTATAAGCACAGGATTTACAAAAAGATGTGCGCAAATCCCGGGATGGATAGGAGGAGATAGACATGAAATTCCTATTCCTAGATGTGGAACTATTGGCAATTAAAAATCAGGTTATATCCATGTATGGTCCTTGGTTGGAGTGTCAGTCTCAAAAAATACCCCTGTGCCCAGAATTTTTGGTCCTGTTGCTCTCCTTGTGGAGCTCCTGTTCCCTCCAGGTCTTTTTATCTCCCTCTTCTTTTGTAAGATTCCCTGCACTCAAAGCTTGGCTATGAGGCTCAGCATCTGCTTTGATACTTTGCAGGGTAGATTCTTTCAGAGGTCCTCTGTGGTAGGCTGCTGTCCTGTTGCCTCTTTTCCCCCTATTCTGATGTCCATCCTCTACCTAGAACCCCTGTACAGATGTATCCCAGCGCAGCTCAGTGTCCAAGTGGGTTCCCTAGTAATGGGAACAGGGACTGTCTCTGACATAAACTGATTGGCCTGCTCTTGAATCACCTCCCCATGAGGGGGGTGTGCAGCCTTACCAGGCCACAGAAGAAGACAATGCAGCCAGTCCTGATGAGACCTGATAGACTAGGATCGGAAGGAAGACCTCCCCTATCAGTGGACTTGGGGAGGGCCATGGGTGGAAAAGAGGTAGGGAGGGTGGGATTGGGAGGTGAAGAGGGAGGGAGCTGCAGCGGGGACACAAAGTCAATAAACTATAATAAATAAAGTAAAATATTATAATAAAATGCATGAAAATGAGTCATTTTTTAAGAGTATAAGCCCTGGTAAACTGATCATCCTCCAACTGATACGTACACATGCAAAAAAAAAAATTAGCTCCAAATTGGAGTGGACTATGTTTTTTTTTTAAGAATAAAAAGTAAAGAATATAAAGTTGGATGGTTAGGGAAGAGAGACGGATCTGATAGCTGAAAGAGAGAGGTGGATATGAAGAAAACATGCATGAAAAAAATCTCAAAGAACTAATTACATACCCATTTTTGAAAAATAGTTTATTCATACACTTAAGGAAGCATATTTTTCTCTTGCAGACCATCCCAAGGTCTGCAAGAGGTGAACTATCTCTGGCCACACACTGATATCCAGAAAGAATTGGGCAATAGTAATACAATATGTGTTACACATATGTACTCACTCCCCAAGGACAGGCGAGGAGGCACTGACGGAGGGTGAGAAACACGGACAAAAGTTATACCAAAGGTGACATGATAAACTGGAGCTTATTATCAGTTGTATGGCCAAGAGCAAATTATCCTCGGGCCTTAGTTTCTTCATTTGTATAATGAGAATAATAATAAGGAACCTCATAAGATTCTTGTTAATGTGATTTTAATTAATGAATTAATGTGATAGTACATATAATGTTCTCAGTGAATCACCTGGTGAGTCAGAGGTAAACAGTACAAAACTAATTACTTCTATTGTTCTGCTCTCTTCTTAATTGTAAATTTTATATTCATGGGAATGTTTCACTGCTAGGCAACTAGGGCTGTTATGATGGATGGATGCCGACATGAAACAAATGTCCTCAGAAAGTTAGACTGAAGACTTATCTTGGGGAAATGGAACATAGTGAGAATGTCATCGACCCCAGAGTCTATGCATGGCTCAATTATTTGAATATTTAGTCATATCTTGAGTAATAATTTTCCATGATATCCATAAATCTAGTTTTCCATGAATAGCCCTCATCTGTCACAGAGCAGCTTTGTAAGTCACCATTACCTCTACAAGGTAGCTATGCTTTCAGATATGGTCACTTTAAAAAGCTTTTCTTAATGAAAGAAAAACAAAATCTAGACAGAGAAAATTACTGGTTGTTTTCTTCTAAACTAGGCTTTTAGAAAATCAACAGTCTAGGATAGGCATGCTCCCAAACGCCTATCCGAGACTGATTGTATTTTGAAGTGTTGTATATGCTTCATTCGTTTACTTGATTCTTCAATTCTCTGAGTACTTCCCAAACAAAACCATTTACTGTGGGTTCTGGAACCCGGTTTCTTTGCAGTGTGGCTTAGCTTGTGACTTGTTGCATGAAAGAGGTTCTCAGGGATTTCAAGTGCCTAGCTCTTCACTCCGTTAAATACATCTCCATAAAAAGTCAATGAAATTCCTAACCTTCAGTTAGTCTTTGCTAAGGAGAAGATCTGTAAATCAGCCTCTTCACCATGAGACTCATTGTTCTTAAGATTCAATAAACAATGAAAATCCAAGCTGAGAGAGGGGTATAGTGAGTTAGTAAATGTCAATGAAAAATATGCTCATACATTTTTTTGCATTAGTTTCTATAGATAGTGACAATGTAATGTATTTTTAATAAAGGCTAAAAGAAAAAAATCTGAATGGGTTTGCTATAAAAATGGTGATTATTATAACATATGCACATGTATAGAAATACCTCATTCACAACCATGATTTTCACCTGCCAGTTAAATGTAGAGGGGGAAAAGGATGCAATGAAGAGACAGGGCGTGGGAGAACAGCACGAAAACACTAATGAAGTAGAGAGCTGGGTTTGTCATTCACTCGGTACGGTGTTTGCTTAGGAAACATGAAGCCCTTGGTTTGATTTCCAGCAATGCATAACCAGACATGGGTGATATTGTCAACACCCAATAAGACACCCAGACAGGATAATTTGAAGTGGGAGGCCATTATCCAAAGTTTTATTTTAAAACAGAGAATAAAACGAGGTATCGCAGTAATAACAATAGCAGCTAAAAGGAAAAAAATCTCAAATGTTTTTATTGTTTAAAAATTAATTAAATGGTTTTTTTCAAATAGTTTACATGTGTTAGCACATGTTGATATGCACATTAAACTTATCTTCTAAGTTATCTTTCACAAAATCTCTATGGAAGAATTATCATTATTTCTGTTCTATTAAAAAGTGAATTGAAAGCTGGGAAAATTAAGCAGCTCATTTAGTTTTGGGCCATACCGTCAGTCACTAAAGGGTGGAGTTAAGATCATCTGAACTGGGGGCTGGAGAAATGGCTCAGTGGTTAAGAGCGCTTGGCTGGTCTTCCAGAGGACCCAGGTTCAATTTCCAACACCTACATGGCAGTCTGTAACTCCTGTTCCAGTGGATCTGACCCCCTTACCTATGCAGGCAAAACACCAATGTACACAAAAATAAATAAATTTATATATAAAATAGACCATCTGAACTAAGCAAGAACTTGTCTGAAGACTTTATCTCACTAAAATCTTTGACCAGAAGACCAGTGAAGACAGTATCACAGAGAGGCTGTCCTTGATGTTGTATTTTAAAGGGTTAATGGTGTTCAGCAGGTAAGTAAGTTGGGTAGGAGCCGAACTAGAATGGGCTCGAAGGCATACCGCTGTATAAGGTATGATACGTTATTATAATTAATACAGGAAGAGATTTAAACAGTATTGATGTTTGCAATGAGACGAACTAAAAGCACGCAGTCACTGCCATCGCACAGACGATGCGGATAACGGAGTGAGGGAGAAGAACAAATACCTTGTACCACCGAGAGTACTAAAATGGAAACAGAAAAATGTCAGGAGCCTTTGATAAGGAAATAAACCCAAACAGGGAAACCTAGCATGGAGCAGTAGGGAGCACATCCCTTGTCTCATCTTGTTTCTCACGCCAAGCTTGCAGCAATGGTGCTCATCAGCTGAAACCAGCTAAGGCCAGGGCCCTAATGAATCTACGGCTATTGTCCAAAACGTCAACCTCCCTGAGTGCAGAGCAGGGTGAAACTTTTAGACTGTCTCCAAGGGCAAATGGACAGTGTTTGATACATTATAAATATTTTTGTATAACAGGGAGTGATTTTGGAAAAATTTGGAGTAATTTTGAAAGGTCAAGTACACTGACAGTAGAATATCTTTTTCCTGGGAAAGAAGATAATAAAGTCATAGTTAAATTTGAATATGTCCCCAGATGTTCCTGAAATCTGACTCTGCACAAATACAGTAGTAACTTAATACTAGCTCAGATTCAGCAGGTTAAAAGCCATTTTTCAATTGCTCCTAACTTAGTTAATATTTTCATAATTAGCGAGGAGATTTCCTGAATGAAGATGAGATATATGAATATGTTCTGATGCTGATGAATTATCTTGGCACAGAAATAGCCCCATGTTTCAGGCATAATAAGTACTTTCTTTCATCTGCTTTTAATTCAAAAGTAGACTGAATGAATTTGGTTAAAGCTTATTTTAAAACATCACCTTTAGCTGAGATCATGCATGGAAGAATTCAACCCCCAAAAGATAGGATTTTGGAAAATAATATGCAGCCAAAGTAACAGCCTGGATATTGGCAAGAGAGAACATTCTAGATGGAAACTATAAATAATATGAGATTACCTCTTCATGTTGATGGTTGACAAAACTATAAGAAGAGAATTCTAATGGTACCACAAAGAAATGTGGGAAAACACCTTACTAAGAAGCTGAGTGAGGCTTTAAAAATTGAGTCATTGGCTAATAATTCTGTTATTAGTCAATTGCACATATCCATATATTGCTTTACATATACTTAGAATGGTTTATTGTTACCTTTATTTTACATATACAAATACAGTTTACAGATTTTAAATGACTTTTACAAGAATCTGGATTTAATAAATAAATGATACTGTTGAGCCCCTTCAATGTGGACTTTTGATTCAACTGGTCTGTGTGTGTGTGTGTGTGTGTGTGTATGGACTAGGCATATTAATCACCAATCAGAATTAATTGTGTAAACTATATAATCAATTTGTAAAATTAGCTGATGACATGAAATCTCTGTGGATAGAATATCTGTCTTCATTTTATTTCTGAATTTGTTCATTTCCTGAGTAGAGATCAAAACGGTTAGAGTGCAAAGCTGTTAAAATAAGCATAACAAAGCCAAAGACACTGACTATATTTGGTGAAGGATATTTGAACAGTCATGATTAGCCCAAGGCTGACCTTGGCATAAGCAGTGTTTTTCTTATGCAGTGGGTCCCAGACTTGTTCTGCAAGTTCGCAAAGTTGGTTGCCTTCTCTCCTAAAAGAGTGATGATTGATCAAGAAATATAACTACAAATACATATTAATCTTAGTAGATGGTGAGCTTTTCTTGTCCAACACGTAGACAAAACTTGGAAAGCTAGTGTTGACCACTCTAGTGTAGAAAGGGAGTAGATCAAGAAAGTCTCAGGAGTAAGGTCAGACAAGAAGACAATCTTGCAATCACTAAGCTCTTTTCTTTACTTCCTGGTTTTCCATTGGTCCAGCCCTGTCTGTAGGGGCAGAGTGCTCCCTGGATAAGTCATGACTTCACAGAGGCAGAGTAAAGGAGGTTGGCACGAACTCAAATTCTCTGAATTTGAGACTTTCCATTTGATCACTCTCTGTACTTGCACATTTTAAAAACTATATTACAATTGTAAAGTAAAAATAATATAGGGGCTTAGAAAGTAAAAATTGTTAAATGGATGAATAACAAATGTGAAAAAAAAGATTATTCACTTACCAATATTGGGCTACTGTAGATACCTTTCTGTTTAACATAATGAATACAGACATACTTTGACATTTAGTTTCTCTCTCCTTAGTTTATAATTCATTTTCATCAACTGACAGAAAAATAGAGACATTCACAAGTGTTTAATAACAGAATTTGGAAAAATAAAAAGCACAGAATAAACTGTATAATGAAAGAATTAAAGTATATACTTTTGATGTTTTAAAGTAAATAACTTAGAGAGTTTTCCTTTTGATATAACTTTTGTTTTGTTTTGTTTTTGAGACAGGGTTTCTGTGTAGGCTTGGCTGTCCTGGACTCACTTTGTAGTCTAGGCTGGCCTCAAACTCGTAACGATCCTCCTGCCTCTGCCTCCTTCAGTGCTGGGATTAAAGGCATTCACCACCATACCCGGCTCTGATGTAACTTCTAATATTTGGTCTACATAGGGAATAATTTGTTCTATTTATGTGATACATTTTCTGTAAATTCCAGTCTTTTTTAAGTTATCAGAATTTAGCCCAAATTATGAAAAAACAAAATCCTACTTTGTATCATTCAAATTTTTTTGCTATTGTAATGAACTGCTGGAAAAATGCTGCAGGAGTTAACACTTATTTTTTGTCCATTCTCATTTTTTCTGGGGAAGGTCAGCTGGCTTCTTGGTTTGAGGCCTGGGCTGCAGCAATGGAGGTTGCTTACTTCGGAGTAGCTGAGAAGAAAGGAGGACAGAGAATGAGATAGGCAAGAATCTCTTCCAGGGCATTCTCCCGCAAAATTTAATTCCCCCATGTAGGCTTCAGTGCCAGTAATGCCATTAAATTATGGCTTCATCAGCAGGTTAACCCATTGATTCAATCAGATCCCACCTGCTATAATCAATGTCCTAAAGTGAATCAGCTGGGAAGGAAACCTTTAACAGATGAGCTTTTAGGAAAAATTTCAGGTATAAACCAACACCCACTTTGGTTTTCCCTGTTGTGATTTGTCCGTTATGTTAGGGTCAGCATGAAAGGTGAAATTAGTGACTATTTTATATCTGATTAGATATGACAGTGATTTCACAGATTCCTCTTATTTTCGGCCTGTTGGGCATTAGGGTTCATGTGCCCAGACATGATGAGCACTTTAGAGACATATCTTCAAAATTTGGAGAGTTGTATATAATAGCCTATGTACAGGTTTTTATTTTTCCATTTAAGAAATCAGGACAATTCTAACTACAAGTATGGTTTTCATGTAATTAATTTATTTTCATATGCATATGGCTTGCATATAATTTATTATTGAATATAAATTCTGCATGTGAAGCTGTAAGAATGTTCTGCTTCCACTGCGGGCACACACCGCACACTTCCGCCAGCAAAAACCTCAGTCCCTGTGTGAGTCCGCGGGCAAGTCGGGGAAGGACCCCAGTTCTGCTTCAACCCACGGGTGTACAGCAGGCACACACCGATTGCCGGAACCACCCCAGACTGAGAGGGTCCAGGGACAGTTTTCACCAGTCTGCACACTGCAGACACACACCGCACACTTCCACCAGCAAAACCTCAGTCCCTGTGTGAGTCCATGGGCAAGTCTGCGAAGGACACGAGTTCTGCTTCAATGCACAGGTGTATGGCAGACGCACATCGCTGGAACAACCCCAGACTGAGAGGGTCCGGGGACCTTCTTGACCAGACTGCACACTGAGGGCAAATACTGCATGCATCCACCAGCAAAAACCTCAGTCTGTGTGTGTGTCCACGGGCCAGACTGAGAAGGCCTCCGGCACCATTTCAGATAGGCCTGCATACAGCAGATGCACACCAACCCAAACCCACTGTGTGTGCCTCAAATATCATCTCAGACCGTGGTGCACAGCCCCTGGCCCAGAAGGGGGCACCAAATCTCCATTCCAGGGGAGAGCCCTTAGCAGCAAGCCCAGAGTGGAGCACACAACCCCTAGCTGACATCTCAAACCGGGACACTCAGACTCTAGCACAGAGTGAGGAGTAAAACCTCCAGAACAGAGGGGTGACCAGCCTGCAGTGCTCACAGCCTCTAGCACAGAGCACGAAGCCGGGCACACAGAGCCCACAACAGAGTTCAACTGAGACAACAACACA
>CM053756.1:19248650-19268148 GCA_028658305.1 Pachyuromys duprasi | reverse complement strand
TTTTTTTTGTTGGATCTTTGTGTGGTTTAGGTATCAGCTCTGTGGGATTTTTAAGCATACTTGTTAATAACACCCGTAGTACCACCAGAAGCCTCTACACTATGAAGAAGATGGCATCTTCATTATCTCTCAAATCCTTATTTGAGCTGCTTTGGCATTTTATGCACACTACAGTTATGATAGTTTTATATCATATTTTATATGATTTATTTATTTAGTATTTTATAATTAAACCATACTACGTGGAATGGCCTTGTCACTGGTCTTCCTTGAATAAAGTTTCAGTTTTTAAATATTACCCAGGTACATCAAGAGCAAGAACTGGCTCTTCTAGTTTATGTTCAAGTAATTTATTGTCTTCTACAGCCTTTCTGGGAAAAGAGGGAAACAGCTTGTTAGTTTGGCAGTTATAATCTAGGTCGCTACGTGTGACAGAGACCAGGGAGCTTTGAAGCTTGAGACTGGACCTTTAGCAACAGGTCTTGCAAAGGCTGTCACCTCAATCCATGTGCTGCATAGGTAAAACACTCCATGGAAGATGAGATCTTCTCTGCATTAGGGAGAAGAGACAAAATATTGAGATGAAAATGCACCTAACATTAACCAGCAGGGTGCAACCAGTGACACTCGTCATGATTGGGCCAATTAATACCCTCAAAGGCTACCCATAATGTCTCTATTTGCGTCATAACTTTGCTGGATAATATGTGACAGGAAATTATGGTTTCTACAATTCATAATTGCTAAAGCATTTTAACCACCCTGAGAAGTGTTCTTTGCTAAACGTGCCATCCAGTGTGTCTATCTAAAATGCTACATCTTTCTTGGTTTTGTTTCATTGCCTATAATAAGGCACCATGTAGTGTGACTTTAGCCACAAACATGGACACTTTTCAAAAGGTTTATAAGGGAATTTAAAAAATGATTGTTTCCATGCAGTGTGTGTGTGTTGGCATTCACACACCTGTGTGGAGGTCAAAGGGCAACTTGCAGGAGTCTATTCTCTCCTAGTATCACATGAGTCAAATTCAGGTCAGCAGGCTTAGAGGAAAGCAACTTTTTATTCACCGAGCCACCTCTATATCCCAGCGAATATTTTTTTTCACTTGAAGTAAAATAATTCGTTTCTACAGGGAAAAATGTCTGTGCATCTCTTCTCCCCTTCTCTCTCTTGCCCTCCTTTCTCCTTCCCTTTCTTAGTCTTCACTCTTTCCCCATTATATGGGCTTTTACCTGCCTTTTAAAAAAGGGAATTTTTTTAAAATTTCCTAGATATATACACACAGACATATACATACTTATATTCATATGTACACACACACACACACACATATATATATATATATCCCTTTTTCCTAAACCTTCCTTCACTGGAATCTTTCTTCTTGAAGAATCCTGTTCTCACTTTCCATTCTTCTTTTTATGTGTGTTCCATTGAGTCTCTCTCTTGAGCAAGGGTTGGTGGTTATCTAATCAAGCCTGGACAACTTACCAGTGTCTATACCACTGAAGAAAATAATAGCCTCCTCTGCCAACAATCCTTAATTGCCAATAGCCACATGGAGGAATAAGTCCTTGTAGGCTCTTCCACCATCTTTGATGAAATGGCGAGGGGCCCAATCTTGTTGAGATCTTAGGCAAATTGTTAGAACAACAGTGAGTTCATTGAATGTAGTGACTTTGTCGTATCTAGAAATTTCATTTTCCATGGTACCTCCCTATCCCTTTTCATGTACATTTTCCATCGCCTCTTGTTTAATGTTCTCTGTGCTTTGAAACAGTGACACAGCTATCTTAAAAATGTTTTTAAATATTTAACTTAATTTTTACTTATGTTTATGTTTGTTGGTGTGTGTATGTGGGTTCCTGAAAATGTCCTAAAAAGGAATCAGGTCCCTGGGTCTTGTTGTTACTGATGATTATGGGGTGAGGCTTCTGAAATGGGTGTCAGGAAAATAATTCAGGTTCCCTGAAAGAGTAGCAAGTACTCTCAACAGCTGAATGATCTCTCCATCCACAGCTAGTTTGTGTCAAGCCTGTGTCCTCCCTCATGTTTCCTCTGCATTTATTCAGAACTCACTTATCTCTTAACAAAACCAGAGGAGTTACTTAACACTGAAACAAGCCATGCATTGGTGAAGTTGAGCTTGCTTCTGTTGCTTAGACAGGCTGGTCTTTACATCATCAATGAGTGAGTGGAAAGAACAGTAAAAGCCTTCTTTCACTGATTATTGGTGTTTGGCATTTCTTTAGGCAGTAGTGCTGAAGCTTAGTTGCTTGGTAGAGACATGTGGGGAGTTTTAAAGCTATGACCGACGCTTCTGTGCATACCTAAGATTCAAGCTCAGTGAATAGGGAATTGTGAACTACAAGTAAATATCTCATGAAAGCAATTAAAAGCAAGAGGGAACAATAAAGTAAATAATCCAAGTATATATATGAATATCTTATGTAAAATTTTTATGAATTTATGATTATATATTAAAATATTATACATATAATAGCTGAGGTATTCAGTTCTTAAAGTGTAACCAAGTACATCTTGTATTAGAAATATGAGATCTTGTGCTTGACCTCAGGTCTCTGGGGATGAGGTCCAGCAATTCCCAGCAGGACAAGTGCTTGAGGGGATTATGATAGTCACTGATGTTTGAAAAACATTGTGTTAGGACCTTTTATTGAGCATCGTTCCAGTCTTACCATTGTTAGGAGAGCCTGTTAGAACAATGACAGAGAGTCAGACTTTGTCCCAGGCCACATTAAAACCAATATTTTATCAAGAACTTGAATACTTTTTATGTTTGTTAAAGGTTGAAGTACCGTGCTGGAGGAAGAAATGAATTATCTTGAAAATACTCACAAACGCTTTTCAAAAATATATTAACCAAAGGCCAATAGCATTACTCAGTGGGTAAAACACTTTGCCATGCAATACTGATGACCTGAGTTCAATTCCCAGAACCCATAGTGGAAGCAGAGAGCTGATTCTCCAAAGTTGTTCTTTGAGCTCTACATACATGTGGCAGCACATATATCTGTATTCATATAAACATCATATACACTGTGATGACTGATTTTAGATGTTGCACATCCTTGAATTACCTGCAAAAGAAATTGTCTCCATCAGGTTGACATATGGGCATGTCTGTGGGGGATTGTCTTGATTGCTTTTTGAGGTGAGATGATTCTCCTTGTATGTGAGAAGCACTATTTCATGGGTTCTACCCTGGAATATGAAGGGAAAGCCAAGAAAGCTCTGAAAGTGAGGAAAGATACCTGAGCAGAAAACAGTCAAGAAAAGATGCTTTTCCCTCGGCTCTTGAGGTGTTATGATGAGTTGCTTAAACCCTACCTGAACGTCCCTGAAATAATGAACTATAATGTAGAATTGTAAGCCAAATAAACTTTTTCCTCCCCTGAAAGGATAAGTATTGTTTTGGACTGTTACTTGTCACAGCAACATGAACTAAACTAGAAAAAACACACATGCAACAATAATTCATACAATAAAAGGTATATTAATCAAGGCAACTCTGTGATGAAAGGTAAATACAGAAATGTGTGACTTAACACAGGCATAATTTCCGATTTAAATTAAAGTCTGATTTGTGGTGATGGCATTGTGTTCTACAATTTTGGCCTCACAGGCTCTTACTTTCAACAATTGCCACCACATATGATCTTGAATATCAGCATCCTGTTGAAAAAAAAGGAAAGAGGTACTGGAGAATCCCCCCATGATACATTCTTAGCTCTGCCTTGCAGTGGTATGTAGAATTTTCTCCTAAAGCAAATGGCCAGAATTTATCCATGTAGTCCTTATGGCTGCACTGAGGACAAACGGAAAATAATATCAGTCTGTGCACTTAGCACTGAAAAACAACAACATACAATACAGAGAAAGATTTACATTAGTAACTAGTTCCTGGCTTTCATAGCACATAAGATGACCATGTAAGATTAAAAAATAATGTTCAGAATATCCTACATTCAGGGCCCTCATTCCTTGTAATTACTTACTCACATTTTTGCAAGAATTGCATAAGATTTCCATGGTTTTAAGTGTGGTCACATTTAGTGGTTGCATAGGTAAGAGGGATGTGAAATAGAAGCAAGTACAAAAAAAAGAGCTGGCCAGAGTGTGAACTAATGTTCATAAAATGTTAGTATTTAAAAGACAAGTTCAAACTCATTTGTATTTTAGACGTAAAAAACATAAAGATCTTATTACCAATAACATAAATACTTTTATAGGGTCACATGACTAGTAGGTGTGAAGATTTAAAGAAAATATTTTATTAATATTTTAAATATATATATATTTGTCTGTGTTTGACATATGTATGAGGACCATGTTCAAAGATGTCAGGAGAGGGTGTGACATCCTCTGGTGCTGGAGTTGCAGGAGACTGAGGACCATACAACTTAAGTGCTGGCAAGTAAGTTCAGGTCCTCTGTAAGAGCTGCGCATGCTCTTACAAAGCCCTCTCACCAGCCATGCATTGGAGACTTTTTATCTGCACAAGTGCCTTCATTATGCAACATGACATGGTTGTGATATACTGACTGTAGGTACCTCGACTCAGCCTCAATCACCTTACATTCTAGAAACATTTTTTTAAATAAACGTCTAACAAAATAAAATTCCATTGCTTTAGAATAATCATCCTTAAGGACTGTTTCACTGGAGCTACCAAATGTCTTCGAATTCCTTTTTATTTTATTTCTTTTATGTTGGATTGTTTTGTTTTAGAAATAGTCTTGGTAGTTAGGGCAAGCTAGCCTCAAAGTTTTGGTCCTCCTGCCTAAGATTCCCAAGTGCTGGGATCACAAGTGTGTGTCATCATACTCATATCACAGTATTTGTTCTCTTTATGAACTCTTAGGTCTAATGGCATCAAAAGAGGCTTAGAAATTAGAGGCAAATGTCAGAAGGCCATGTACTGTAATGTCTGAACCTCATGAATTCAGCGAGATGACTCACCCTGCCCTGCATGTCTTACATAGTGTTGAAGGCTCCAGTGTCTGCAGCATGATCAGTATTAAATGGTCCATATTACACGTTATAAAAATCTTAAAATGATATATGCTGTGAAAGATAGTTAAGGGTATGGGAGAGAGCTGATAGGTAGTAACCACCCTAAGTGATGAATCACTGCTTAAATGCTGTTCCATTAATTCGAATGACATTTTGACAATAGCTGTCAGTCCAATGGTTTGACCTGTACAACAACCTCTAATTATTACTAATTAAATAATTAATTATTCATAGAAGTGCATGCCATTAGCATAGCAGAGATGTGTTGGAATATGAGTTATATGAGGTTTATGAATCTTCAGAAAATAGATTCTTTAATAAATTAATAAAGGGGCTCTGGGGTTTCATTAAAAGGTGGCTGGAGGGTGTGCTTGCCTGTTTCCAGGGAGACCACAGGTGGTTCGCTGCTTTTTTTTTTAAGTTAAACTTGTTTGGGCTAGATGATTTTTTTCACCCTTTCTCACTGCTCTGTCCTCAGGCAGAGAACGGAACATTTTAATGAAACCCCTGTTGTCTCCATATCACTTTGATCCCCCTGTGTTCTCTCCAGTCTGCACATCGGCCAGGCGGATGAAGGGTTTCAGATTTTCCCTCCAGTATTAAAAACTGTGGCATGCCCTCCATGAATAAACAACATTGCAGTGGAGACCCAGGGACAGAGAAAGGCAGAGCAAACAAAGGGATGAAGGAAAATGCATAAATTCAAATGACACCAGCCTCATTTACCCACTTAATTACCCCAACCCGTGACTCTGTTAGCCACTGCGATTATTTTTCCAGTTAAGCCTGGTTTAAAGAAATTGGAAAAATAGGCTCATCCATTTATTCCCCCTCAAAAATCTCTTTGCCACATGGAGTTCCGTGCCTTCGTTATCACACCATAATAATGATCATGGTGATATTAATATCTTCCAGCACTGCTCACTAAATAGTGATAAAAATAGTAATATTAATGTTTTCCAACATCCATTTTTGATGCTCTAAGGCGCATTATAAATTCGGTCTTTGTTTAAGCAGTGGGGAGCCCACAAAATATCATTATAGTTATCATTAGAACTCAAGGGCACTTCCCCGGAAACTGAAACCTATCCGGGTCTGTGTCAGCAAGCATTCCAGGGCCATGGGAGGTACAGAACTGGGAAAAAAAGAAAAGAAAAAAAACAAAAAAAGGATTGATTTTTTTTAAAAAACAGTGTTTCAACACTTGACCTACTCGAACCTACATTTTTTCCTCTTCGTACTTTGTTTTCATCATCCTTTTTCTTTATATTTTTTCGTTCTTTCCTATTTTCCTTATCTTGCTGGTCAATCTCACAGTGATGGAATTATTTTCTTTCTTTCTTTCTTTCTTTCTTTCTTTCTTTCTTTCTTTCTTTCTTTCTTTCTTTTTTCTAAACCTGGGTTCACTCAGTCCCTTAGAGTCAGGAGGGCACACCTCATTTATTTATTTATTTATTTATTTATTTATTATTTATTTATTTGTTTATTTATTTATTTATTTATTTACTGGTCTTTCGAGACACAGTTTCTCTGTGTAGCCTTGGCTGTATATCTCATTTTAAATCTCATTCTTTCTTCTATTTTCTTCTCTCTTCTCTTTTCAAGGAATAAGGGAAGTAATTCTGTGGGAGCGACACTATTGGCTTTCTAAAGCTCCTGAGCCAGGCCAGTATACACCTAGGTAACACAACAGAGAAACCAAATGGGGGCCATTTTCATGTCTGAGTTTTAAAAGACCAAAGAGGGGATGTGGGGTGCAATTCACTACTTTTTGGGAACAAATCCTCCTTTGGAAACTTGTAAAAGAAAATATTCTTCAGTGGCAGGCTCTACTTTCTGATACTTTCTCTTGCCATAGTCATAGAACCAACCAGGTGTTGGCTTGGTGCCATCACACACCTCAAGGTTGCCGGTCTCTGGGAGACTGGACATCTCTCTGCACACTTGGGACTTTGAGTTAGTAAGCCTGGCCCTCATTCAGATGTGTGGCATTCACCTTTCTCAGTTTCCCTTTAACTTTGGTGGTTTGGGCTTGATTTTCCCTTCTTAAGACATCTTTCTTCTCATCAAAGCTCTTCCATTCTCCCCTCTCTGGTCTCTCTCTCTGCTACTTCCTGATCATTCCTCAATTCTGTGCTATTTACTATTATTGTTTGTTACTCCTTTTAGCTGTCTATTATGTTGTCAATTATATTTTGCTTCTTAATTTGGCAAAATACAGATGTAGTGTCATCATTTTCTAAGTATCTAAACTAGAACATTCAAGCAAGTGGGGTAAAAGAGTTAAAAGAAAAATCAATCCAATAGCATTAATTACTGACCCAAAAGAATGTTTACTAATAGTTCAGAAATAAGAATCATTTCAGGAATATATTATAAACCCTGCAGATATCAAATGCTCCACCCTATTTTTCTTTAAAAAATGAATTCAAGGAAGATTAAAGCCTAATTGAACACATACTTTATTTCTGTATTTAGTTTTCACAAACAACATTCATTTAATGTAAAACTGACATTCTGGCATCACTCACATGCCCATCAGGGTTGGATAATCAACAGCAGTTTATAATAACATTGACCAGAATAATTAATAAAGTATGAAACTCAAGGAAAAGAATGTGTGTTACTTCAAACACAAAGAGTGGATATTCCTTTCTATGTGTGATATATAGAAGGTTTAAAGTCCATTCAACTTTCTCTTCTTTTCCATTAGGGGAATAAATTAAGTGTGTGATTGTTATGACTTACCTACACTATCCATCTTCCTTTCCTATTTCTCCTTCACTCATTTTCTTTTTTGATTCTAGTTTCACTCGATGAAGTTTGCTCTGCCTGCTTTCTGGTCTTTAAAACACACACATTTAATACCAAGTTTAAGACCAGGAGAGAAATGTGAGTGTTGTGTGTGATTCTAGTAATTATTTACATTCTTAGCACAAGATAATTGCCCATTAGTGGTGGCATGAATACTAGTCTACCAGGCAAGTTGAAATTCTTCCCAGATACCATCATTAACTTGCCGTCCTTATTGCAAGGCCCCATAAACAGGCTAGAGTGCTGTTTTCCAAAGTCAACTGAATAATTATTAAATATAGTTTGCATTTAGAATGGGTAGACAGTGTGAAGCGAATTTCTAGAAACACAATGTTGTCTTATGTATGCAATTTACTCATATTCATCAGGTAGACTCATAATACTCTTCCATTCATCAATTACAATCTGTCCAGTGCTATGAAAAAAAATCATACTGGGTCATGCTTGCATACTCAGAAAATCAAAACAGAAACTTAGAAGTAGGTAAAAGCCTAACATGAAATTTAAGATACATATATATATATATATATATATATATATATATATATTTGAATTTCTGGAAAGAATTGGAAAGGAATTTCCGTTAGAAGTTGCATTGAATCTGGATATTGCTTTTGGTAGGCTGGCCTTTTTCACATTAATAATCCTACCAATCAATGAATATGGGAGGTCTTTTCCTCTTATGGTGTCTTCTTTAATTTCTTTTGCTAGTGTCTTAAAGTTTTCATTGGACAACTCTTTCATACCTTTGGTTGGATTTATCCCATTTTTGAGGATGTTGTGAATGATATTATTCATTAATTTCTTCTTCAATATTGTTGTGTGTACGTAGGAAGACTACCAGTTTGTGTGTGCTACCTTTATGTCTTGTTACTTTGAAGAATTTGTTTATCAGTATAGGAGTTTTCTGGCAATTTCTTCAGGGTCTTTTACGTACAGAATCATATTTTCTGCAAATAGGAACACATTGACTTCTTTCTCTGTTATCTGTAACTCCTTTATCTTCATCCGTGGTCTTATAGTGCTAGCTAAGGTCACAATAATTATATTAAACAGGAAAGAAAAAGAAAGAGTACAAAGCTAGAAAATGAACAAAATAAAAAAATAAAGGAAAAAATCTAGTATGGTTTAGAATTATCAGAAGCATATTATAAATTTATAAAAGGCCTGAAAAATCACTTTAAACTTTAGTAACTAACTGCTTTTTAAAGGCTATTCATCTCACTATAAGCCCCCAAACACTAAACTGCTAGAAGAAAATATAAGCAATACCCTATAAGATACCAGTATAGAAAAAGACCTTCTAAAAATGACCCCATTTCCACAGAAATTTGGGCCAAAAACTGACAAGCGAGACCTCACAAAATTAAAATATTTTTGCAAAGTTAAAGAAACAATTAGGTAGCTGCAGAAGAGGACCACAGAATTGGAGAAAATCTTTGCCAATTATATATGTCAGAGGATTTAATATCCATAATATGCAAAAAAGTAAAAAGACAAAGCACAAATGGAATGAAAGAAAGAAAAGAAAAACAAGAAAGAAAGAGAGAGAGAGAAAGAAAGAAAGAAAGGAAGAAAGGAGGAAAGAAAGAAATCAGATGGACTATTTGAAAAGCAAGCTACAGATTTGAAGAGACATAAATAAAATGACTTAAAAATACCTCATCATTGTTTGTCTTTAGCAGTTAGGGAAATATCAATCAAAACAACTTGAGATTTTATCTTACCCCCATCAGAATGGTTAAGACCATCAACAACAAAAAGCCCACTACAAATTCAGAGGACATGGGGAGAAGGAGAATCCCCACTTTTTGTGTGTCATAATGTAAATTTGTACAGCCACTATGGAAATTAGTATAGTAGATTCTCAAAAAGCTAAAGTAAATACCAGGCATGAGAAACCTCCTTTCAAGCTGTTGGCCTGGAGAGTTCAAGAAACTCCCCAAACAATATAAGCCATTGCTGTTGTCTTTTCTTGCCTCTCAGAGGTTGAAGGCAAGTGCCTAGTAATGAAGACACATGAATTTTAGATACAAGACTCAGAGGACCCAAAACAGATCTGACCTGAAATCCTCCTCCTGGAGGACTAGCCTTCATTGTACTGGAAGGTGCTTGTACACCCCTTCTAGGAGAGGGAAGCAACCAATAAGCCTATCCAGCTGCCATGCCTATGAACCACAATGGTTACCAGCACAGGATAGGCCTAAGAGTGCGGCAGTGCCGTTCATTTTAGTGGTAACCAAAGCCTTATTAGATTAGGTCAGCTTCACAGGAAGGAAATCATTTCTGCAAAAACCTAGTCAGCTTCCTGAGGCTAGTGAAATCATGGAACTTAGAAGAGAACCTACTATAAACAACTTACTAACCTACTAACCACCGTAACTTCAACTGCCTTTTAAATACTCATCCTTATACCCACAGTTAAAGCTTGCACTTACCCCTCATCAAATAAACTTCTTTTTGCAACAGATGGAATGCATTACAAATATATAAAGACACAAAGAAAGAAAGAAAGAAAGAAAGAAAGAAAGAAAGAAAGAAAGAAAGAAAGAAAGAAAGAAAACAAAGAACAACTCTTAGTAGGGAGCCCAGTCAATTGATACATCTACAACACAATTTCTGAACGTAAGGCTCTATGAACATCATAGAGCAGGGTGACAGAGAAAGATCTTAAGACTCAGAGAATAAATAAATCTGTTATGAGATTGTCTGCCTTAGAAATGGCAGGAAAGCATTACCCATGATACCTCAACAGTATGTCTACTGAAATAAGACTTGAACAAGTACACCACCAACAGACAGACTAACATGGAAGGAGAATTTTAGAAGGCCCACTCTTAAATGAAGAAATATAGGCAACTAAGGAATAGTCTTCTCCAAGGATGAACCTTCTAATTGATTATCCCATGTAAATTGGTCAACCTTGAAATTACATACATATAAGTAAAACTAAACTGTCTGACTGACCAAGTTGTATTCCTATTTTATGTGTCTGCCTGTCTGCCTAACTGTCTGTCTGTCTCTCTTTCTTTCTTTCTCTCTCTCTCTCTCTCTCTCTCTCTCTCTCTCTCTCTCTCTCTGTGTGTGTGTGTGTGTGTAACAAAAAAAAAATTAAAGGAACAGAGGCCATGAATTTGAGAAGGAGAAAAGTTTGGAGAGAAGAGAGAAAAGGGAGAAATTATGCACATATATATTAATTAAAATATTCTTTCTATTACTTTCAAGGATGAGTTTTCTGTGTAGATTATTTTCTGACTCTCATAGAGCTGCAAACAGAAGCTGATAAGAAGCCGAGCTCTGCTTTGCAGATTTCTCCATCCTCAAATATGAGAATGGAGTACTATTCTACCTACAGTTTCTTCCACATTCATTGCTTACACCTGTACTTTAACATCTTGCAAGCATGCATATGGTTTTCTCTGCTACAGTAAGACCATCAAAAAGAAAGAGACTGAATCTTGTTTTGTTCCCATGTCCATATGCAACCACATGTTAACTATTTGATAAATGAACCAAATCAAAACTATTCAAAATAAATCCCTAAATAGGTATTTACCACACTTATTAAGAGTAGAGTTTTCACTAACATCTGCCTACCTCTCTTCATGGTGTTCACAACTCATTAGCAACCATGTTTTGTTTTTAGAGACATTTCTTTCTCAAATTAGAAAATATTACCTTTCCAATAGTTAGTGGCATAATCTCGGTACTTCTTATAGTAGGGAAATATTGACAAAAGATATTCCATTGGTTCTCAAATTTTGCTGTAGTAAATTGATCTTATCGTAGCTCCTTTCCTCACAGCATTCAGTGATGTTCAGATCCTTGTGTGTTAACATCAATTCCTGAGTGTTAAGAAAATCCTTTGAACTTGATTCTAAAGGTTTCTTATTTCTTTCATGGTAATTAACACAATAATAGTAGGTTAATATAGCACAAATATTGTCCTACTGTTCTTTGGTCACAATTTAATATGAATGCCACCCTACTAAAACCATCAGTTGTGATGATATAAATGGCCTTTTAGAAACTGTAAAAGAGAACTGATTTCCTGGAGATTTCCAGACTTTGGCAACAATTCACATTATTTGACTGTCCTGCTTCCCTTTTACAATTCAAATTAGACAGCATACCCGTGAACCCTCTTTCAAAAATTGTATTTCCTCCAAACAAAGCCAGGAACCACTTTCTGCTCTTTACCCACTCCTATGATTATATTTGATAGATGTAGAAAATCTCAAATATTTCTTTATCTTAATATTGTAATGTTATACTTGCAAAGTCCTTCTTGTCATGCAAGGAGATAATTTTAGGTTTGTGAGCATAGGCAGCTTAGGAAGCCATTATTCTTCCTAATAAACTCATTGCTTTTTACCCTGTTTCATAAACAGAATCTTGTCTAAAAGGAGAAATCAGAAGCATGGGTGCTTTTTTAATACCATTCTGACAAGAATAGATAATTCACAGAAACTGGATAATAATAGATGCTTTAATGGAGGCTATTTTCAATGATGAAAAGGGTAGAGGAAATCTGTATGGATATTACAACTCAATGGAGCTAAGGAGAGCTGAATATAGTTGTCAATGGACAGCAATAGAATCCATTACTATTGCTCAGACTACTATTTGTAGACAGGGCAGGATAGATAGTTGTGAGAAGTAGACCTGAAGTGAAAGATGGAAATATCTAGAATGAAGAGCATTGTGTTGGATATTATATTGAAAAGACAAACATACCCAATTAAAAAATACCCAATTAGAAATTAGATATAAGTAAGCTGTATAGAAACACCATGGCACCAGTGACCATCAGCAAGTGTCCATGTTCTGGTCCTCAAGGGGACAAACCTGACACATATGTAGTGAAGCTTCTGGTATTGAGTGGAAATCAACACAGAATTACAGTTTTCTTTCACAGCATTTTGGTAGGGGGGTCTTAGAACCCATATATATATATATATATATATATTTATTATATATTTATTCTTCTCATTTTTCCAGATGACTATGAAGGAATGAGACATTCCATAACATCAACATTCAGTGGACTTTCCCAATGCTTAAGAAAACTGTAAATGGAGAAATGATCACTGTAATTCAGTCCTCTTTAATCTCACGGATGTGTATATTTTCATTAGATCACACATGATATACCTTTCCTCCCTCCATCTTGCTCTTCCATCCTTTCTTCTTTCTTCATCATTACAGGTTTAATTTTCTTCTTAGTCCAGTGTGTAAGTCATCCTTGATCTGTGTTTCTATCAATGCAGGTTAATGAAGCTGTTGGGGTTATACAGGCCAATGTTAGGACTCTAAAGCGGCGATGATATGCTAGAAGAATGGATCTCCAGTTCCCAGGAAACGTAAACAAAGTTATTTCTACATTCCAATATATCCATACCCAGTAAAACCTTTGCTATTTATTTCATTGCCTTGCAGCCAAGCTGGGGGAGATCCTCTGGTGTTGAACTCTTCTGAAGACTTGGCTATTACTACTAAAGATTGTTTTGTCTTCAGCCACTCTTACTGCTGTTTCTTTATCCCCAGATTCCAGATTCCATGCTATGTTAGCTTTCAGATGGGGAAACCCCTTAGGATATGTTAAATGGAAGGCAAAGATACACCTTACAAGTCCTCATTATGCCTTTGTGGAGTAAAGCTCTCTCAGCTCATTTGAGGCTTGAAGCCTTCCTTGAAGGAAAAAAAAAAAGGAAAAAAAAAGTTCTAGCTTGACTATAATTGTACAGAGCTTTGACTTGGCTATCTTTTCTTCAGCCTTGCCGATCTGCTGAGAAATCTCATTTTCCAGCTATATCCAAATGAAATCTACCAAGTAAGTTTATTGCCAATCTCAATTCCAATGCTTGGGAGAGAATTTTGATTCAACAATTGGTGACCTGTGTGGATTTAAGCATTAAGCCTTATAAGTCAAAGTTTGTCCCTTGCACATCTCTGTGTAGTGACTGAAACATTAAGATAAGGAAGAGGAAGATTCACAAGTATCCATCAACTGGCAGAACTCCTGGGAACCAGCCCCGGTGTGAGCGGAAGTCTCTGTGTCTCTTCTGCCTCCTGTGTGTTTCAGTAAATGTACATGGCTAGTGTCTCTAATTCTGTCTTTTGGTACTGCTGATGCTAGCCTTACTTGGATATAAGAAAATGAATTATATGCAAATATGAAAATGCATATAAAATGTTTCTGGGCTCTTTGTCTCCATCTCAGAATTGCAATCAGGAAAAGACAGGTGAACAAAGAAACTTTTTAGAATGTTTCAGCTTCGGATAAAAATCTGTGATGTTGGTACTACAAAACTTATGTTTACCTCAGACATATACTATGCTTTCTTTTCAGGTATTTTGGGATTTGTTGAATCTCATTTGAAATAGGCTCTGGAATTTTATAAGTTTCAAATATGATGTTTCATTTCAAAAGTGACTTAAGACTGAGGAAAAATACAAGAAGCCCTTTGTAGAACTTCATCATCATGAATATAGACACATGCTGACATTATGCTTTCTTTTCTATCATTTGATACATGGCATAAGGGTGATATATATAATATATAACAATCTATATAATAACACACACATATATATCTCAACCAAACTTGTTCCAATAAGTTTCCAAAGACAGTCATGGGATGGACCCTATTCATTGTGAACCACTGACATAGGGAACATTTATCCAAGTCTTTGCTCTGCAATATATGGTTATGAATTAGCAACATGCTTGCCCCATTGAAAATGTATTTGTTTTAGTTTTTGTAATTCTGTCTCTGTCTACACTTAAAGCAATTTGGCAGCCTTCCACATGTGAGAATTTCTTAGCTTTCATTTCACATGTTTAACAATATACATGTGTCTAGAATATTTGGTACCTCTTGCCCAGTCTGGACAGTTTGGAAATCTATGAATGGACAAACCTTTAGCGCCGCTGTTAGGTGGTTTATGCAAGAGATTGTGCCATGGCAACGTATATGTAGATCTCAGAGAAAGCACCCTCAATCATTAACATGCTTCTTTATTTCAATTTGCTACAACTGAAGCTCACACATAGTGTAGTAAAACTTGTCCATGGGAAAATTATATTAATAATACATGATTGAATAATTTTCAAGGGATACAAGTTAATAAAACATTTTATTGTCTTATAAGTATGAGGAAGAAGAAATATTTTTTAATTTATTTATTTTTATATCAATCACAGGTTAGGTACTTTGCATCCCAGGCATAGCCTCCTCTCTCATTCCCTCCCACCCACCCACTCCCTCCCTCATCTCCCTCCTCCCCACCCCCTCCAAGTCCACCAACAGGGGAGGACCTCCTCACCTTCCATCCAACCCCAGCTCATCCTGTCTCCTCAGGGCTGGCTGCAATGTCCTCCCCTGGGATCTAGCCAGTCTGTCACTCCCTGGCTTGTATGGGGGAGGGTAAAAGAGTCAGCCATCAAGTTCATGACTGAAACAGTCCCTGTTTCCCTCACTAGGGTCTTCAGTCCGACACCGAGCTATCATTGGCCCCATCTGAGTGGGGGTTCCAGGCCACATCCACACATGGTCCTTGATTGTAGAAACTGTCTCATACAAGACCCCTGTGCCCTGCTCAGTTTGGTCTTTGTGGAGCTCTTGTTCTCCCCAAGTCTCAACAACCTCCCCCAGATCTATCATTACTTCTCGCCCTCTGCCAAAGTCTTGATCATGAGTCTTAATATCTGCTCTGATACATCGCTACGTTGACACCCCCCCCCCAGAGGTCCTCTTTGGCATGCTCCTGTCCTGTTGCTTGTTTTCTCCCCCACACAATGTCCATCCCATTTGTTCATCCAAACAAGCATTGATCATACCAACCTGGGTCCTCCTTCCTGTCTATCCTCTCTAGGTGTGTAGATAAGAAATATTTTAGGTTTTCTTAGTGATCTGGGATAATAAAAAATAGTGGCATGTGTACACTTCAGGACATTTTTTTATCTCTATCTCTTATTCTACTTATCTCACTTTCTCCATAATTGTCAAATGTCATCAAATCTTCTAAAACATAAGGTTAAGGATGATCAAGATGGTTCAACGTATCTTTATAATATCTAAGTGAATAGCTGACAGATCTTGTGGCTAGTAGTCCCATATCTAAGCTGCATTCAGAAGGATAGAGAAGATATAGTTAGCATCTTCATTAGTCTCTGAACAAAGTCTTCAACATTCACATTTGATCCATTGAAGGCAGTCATTTCAGGGTGAGAACTGTTTTTTAGGTCCTCCACTCACAGATTATAGCTCTGCAACACTCTGAGGTGTTGATTCATTTTTCATTTTGCCACCAATTCTCTGATAACAACGGCAAACACTGTTTTAAGTGCATCACTAATATTGAATCATTTAATTCAGTTGTGGCTTTTCTCCTTCTTCAAAGTACAGGTAAGAAATGGGAACATAGCCTTCTGCTTAATCATGTTTTGCTTTCTTTAAAATGGATTACCCATGTTTAAAAAACTAAAGAGGAAATTTTAGTGATTTTTTTCCAATTTGATGTTGTTTTATAAATAGTAAACTAAAAGCATTTTTGTTAATTCATCTTTAATTGGACATTATGGTTTTATGAAAAGACTTAAAAGTTAATTTTTAAAATCAGCTTATTGCTAAATACAATCTAGATAACCAATAAGAATGCTCCTGCCTGGGAAATACTAGCCCTTCTTCTCTCTGAATTTCTTAGTTTGCCTGTAGCTCTTTGTGCAGGATTAGGGCCTCCTGGCCTTTTCCTGTCTCATTTGGCATGTTGAATGTTACTATTGTCCTTGTTCATGTCATATTCATAGAAGCATGTTGGTAAGACCTATGGATGTAGCTTCTGATGTTACTAGGAGACACAGTCTCAGAGAAATGTCCCTGATCCTCTGGTTCATTCCCTCTTCCCACTCCCTTTTCCTCAATGTTCCGTGAGAATTAGGTGTGGACGTTCTTTCTTTTGTAGGTGAACATATGTGTACATTCATGCAACAACCATTAATAAATGATGAAGCCATGCATTTGAAAGAGGGCAATGAGGGATATGTGAGAAGCTTTCCAAATGAAGATGATTAAGGGAGAAATGATGTAATTGCATTGTAATCTCAAAAATAAAGGAAATTTTAAAAGCAACTTATTGTCCATCTTATACAATGGTACCACGAATAAAACAGAGAAACTCATTCTAGTGTTACCCAAAAAGAACTAAGGCTACAGATGTAGATAGTATCTCGTAGGTGGGATATAGAATAACATAAAGGACAAGCCTCTGGCACATCTATGAGGAATGGGCTGTGTATCTTGTTTCTGCTTTCTGTCTGCTCTCTACTTCTGGTTGTATTTATCTGTGAGGAGATGAGGGATTCTTGCTTCACACTACTGTCATCATGAGGCTGCCTGCTTTCTCTTCTATCATGGACTTCAGGGTCAGATTAAGAGGTGAAGTAAACCCTTGTCTACCTGAAGTTTCCTTGGACTGGTATTTTGCCAGTGGGAAGTTACTAACTCAGTATGTAAGTGAGTTATCGCTCTCATGAATATATCAGACACTTCAAGGACAACTCTATACATTTGTCTTTTAAAATGTTACTTCCTCCTAACACCATTATCTGTGGAAATATTTCACATGAGGTTTACTGCAATGGCTGGGCAAATCTGACACACTGGACCCTTCCTTCCTCCGTTCAGCTACTCCCCTCCTGTGCTTCCCTCTTGGTGGAACACACCACACCCCTCATCCTTTTGACTGTGTGTGTTTTTCCTTTTCATTACCACTAAAGGCTGAATGGTCCTCTTGTGTGAAAAGAAAGACAATGATCTTCTTTTAATGGGATTATTTACAATAGGAAAAAATAGCTTTAAAAAGAGAAAGCAGAGACAGTTATAGCAAGAGGCCTGACTATGAAGCCTTTCTTTTATTATGAGTCTGGCACACTCCGCACCTTTTCCTGGCCACATGCCAAGGTCTCCTCCACTTGAGAGAAGCCCTTGAGTTTTGTTGCAGTTTCCAAATGATGCCGCATCAGCCAGGCTCTATGGTGTGACTCATTTCCGCAACAAGGGTGCTCTGGTACATTAACAGCTCTGTGTTCTTTGATCAAGTGACACAGTGGCATCCATTCTCATGGCCAAGGTTCTCAGATGATTAGGCTTTTCCTGGGCACACCCGTATGGAGAACAGAACACTGGCTGTAGAAAGTCAGCCAAACCTGGCTTCCATAGGCAGAATAGCTGTTAGCCATGGGAAGAAGAGACAGCTTAGGCTCTGGAGCTTCCCTGCCTGAGGCAGCGTCCTTCTGAAAATCAGCTTCTCTGGGCCAGTTGATTAGAGAAAGTTGCCTCCTGTCAGGAGATACAGCCCTTCAGCTCCACACTGAGGTACACAGACATCATGTGCAGTATAGGACTTGACGTTGCATCTGGGGTCACACATGTTCTCCCTCAGAGTCATGGAACCCCAGCTGACTATCTGTACTACACAATGCATGATAAGGATTTATAGCTTGGCTTATCATATGTTATCTCGATACGTCTGTTATAATTTGGCAACTTATTTAAATATAGCCAGTCATGGTTTCTTTATCAGTGAAATGGTTGATTATGCAATGATAACATTTAAGTCAGAGGTCACTCTGAAGACTATGTGAGAAAATGCAAAGGAAGCACAGAAAATAGTGCTCTTCAGAAAATGAAGTTCTTGTTCAATGCTGGCTACCACCATTTATGAACGTCAAGTGCTATTAGTACCCAGGCCCCAATAAAAATAGTAAATAAATAGTAAATGTCTCCTCCAGCATTGCTACAACACTCTTTTGTTCTTAATTTTTTTTTTTTTGAGACAGGATCTCACTATATATCCCTGGCTAGGCTAGTACTTACTGTGTCAACCAGGTTGGTCTCAAATTTACCACAATCTTCCTTTTTCTGCTTCCTAAATGCTGGGATTATAGCGAGGTATTACACCTGCCTTTGTACAATATTCTTTAATAACAAAATTCATCTTCCATTGACTTTAAATGACTATAACATTAGTCACTGTCATGAATTTATTATACACCAAACATGTTAAATATTTTCTGTATTTAATATTACTAAGCATCTTACCTTCTTTCTGAACTTGGTTCTTTTATTAATTCCATGAATTAAGCCAAGAGCCTGATGCTCACAAAATCTAAGCGACTCATTCAGGCTTGAAAGCTAAGTGTACTTCATGCAAGGTTTCATGAAACCTCTGATACAGCCTGACCACTACACTGTTGAGGTAAAATTTTCTTACCTCTGTATACATTTATGACTTCAATCTTTCTCCCTTATTTTATATTCTAAAATACAGATGTTAAAGTTCTACTGACTCCTTCCAGGGAGCAGAGAGCATGCAAAATGTTACAGACCCTTGAGGTTGTACAAATAGGTTAGTACAACTGCTTATTTTCAGTGGAACAGAAGTGATGAACATAGATAAAACATCTTAGTAAGATGCTCTTAAGAATACAACACAAAACAACCCAAATGTCCCTCAGTTGAGGAATGGATACAGAAATTGTGGTACTTTTACACAATGGAATACTACTCAGCGATTAAAAAGGAGGAAATCATGAAATTCGCAGGCAAATGGTGGGACCTGGAAACGATCATCCTAAGTGAG